>CM057350.1:159272472-159801036 GCA_030015575.1 Agapanthus africanus
CACCAGATATCGCAGTCATGGTATGTAGCCGTGACAATTAGGATCTGGATGGACTTAAGCATAGTTGCTTGAAAAAGTTTCATCATTATCCACGCTTGGTTGATGACGAAAACCTTTAACAAGTCTAGCTTTGAAAGTCTCAACCTTCCCATGTATACCAAGTAATCTTCTCAAGATATACTTGCTCCTGATGGGAATTTAACCCTTCAGATATAGCAACCAAAGTCCATACTTTGTTGGTGTATAAGGATTCCATCTCAGATCGATAAACATCCAGCCATTCTCACAGAGTCCTACTCCTGATGGCCAGCTCGAAACTAGTTGGGTCATCATCTCATGATGCAATCCTCGCTCCCACTGTCATAGAGAAACCGAAGTATCTCTCAGGTGGGTGAGGAACCCTACTAGATCGGCGGAGAGGCTGAGGTTCATTGGTAATTATTGAATCCTTTGGTTCTGTCAAATCTTCAGCTGCAGTTTTTTATAGCTGGAACATTTCCAGTTCTACATGACTGACCTTGCCTCGAGCTTGTCCGGATTTTGCTTTTAGACATAGGCCGGACAATCCCCAAATCTTAACTAACTTAAGATATGGGCTCTTCCCCTTCCATATCACATATGAAGTGGTAGGTAACTGATTTGATTCGAACCCTATTCAATAGGTATGCAGCTTCTCAAGTGCATAACTCCCAAAAAGGAAATGGGTAACTCAGTAGTACTCATCATAGAGCACACCTTATCATATAGGGTGTGATTGCTCCGCCCCGATATACCATCGTGCTATGGTGTATACGGAGGAGTAATGCTGAGAGAGAATCTCATTCTCCTTTAGAAAAGTCCAAGAATTCCGTGCTCAAGTATTCTCCTCCTTGATCTCATCAAAGGACATAATACTTTTACCCGTATTTTGGTTCTCTACTTCTAGCTTATATTCTGTGAATATCTCAAAAGGTTCGGACTTGTGTTTCAACAGGAACATATGTCTGAATCTTGAGAAATTATCAGAGAATGTAATGAAGTAAAAAGAACCGGTCTTGGCATTTGTAGACTGGGGACCTACATACATCAACATGTATCATCCCAAGAGTTCACTAACTCTTTCTCTGTTTCCAGTAAACGGAGCTATGGTCATCTTATCTTTGTGACATGACTGGCGAGTTTCACAAGATGTAAATTCAAACTGATTTAAATATGCATCTATATGTAACTCTCGCTAGTCGGGTCACATTGATCTGACCTAGTCTACAATGCCTCAAGAAGAATTCGTTCATTTCTGAACTCTTTCTCTTGTGTGTGTTCCGTATACTAAGAACTGTAGTTTGATTTAGAATATCAACGCTTTTAGATAACGTGCCTGAACCGATCAACTTTTGATATAGGAAATGTTCAAAACATTATCCAACAATACAAAATTTTACCGTTTCTTTACTAATAAAGAGACAGATATGATTTGGTATATCAGGTTCGGTATCTAATAACATTCGTTCAGAATCAATGTATTTGTAATACAGGGTGACAGTGACCAACAGACTTGGCTGCAACATTTGCCCCGTTTTCTGCCTCATGAAACTTATCACCCGTTCTCAGTTCTCTACCTTTCTGTAGCCCTATGTAACAGATTACATATCTGGGATCCTGATCCGGTATCATATACCCAGGACGTAAAGGATACTGAGAAACAGTTTTGTATAATGAACAAACCCGAAGATGATGCATCAGCATGCACTCTCTTCGTTTGGGCGGCACGGGAAATCTGGTATTCCCCAATTTCCTGTTCTGTCTTATAACAGTTATAAGTTGGAGCGGGACCAACGTTCCCCAGCTCAGTATAACAAGCGGGTTCGGTCAATATTCCGTATTATTATCTTGATTAAGGCGTGATATGGTCGCTACCTGGAGAGAGAGAGAAGAAAACACTCAGCGTGCGCTCTTGCAAGAATAGATTGGTTATTATTTTATCTAATCAGGAAGGATCCCACTGCTTTTTATCAAATCTTCCTTCAAACCCTAAAAGGAAAGACTGGCCGGGATTAATTACACACTACAAGTTCGCCAATCTTTCAGCCAGGCCAGTGTCGGTACTTTGAGTGAGGTCCCCCGTGCTTTCGCACGAACCTAATTAATGTAAACCTCGTTTTCCCAGAGGCGTAACCTCGTTAACACCTTTCTAGACACCTACTTGATCGGCTAATTGTAATGTATAAAACTCTCCCAGGAGTAACACTTACTCGCAGCGGGTATCGGGATCCAACTATCTCATAGATGGTATGCAATCTCATTGCAAATTTCAACACTTGAAATTCCCGATAATATTTTGCCCCATGCGATCTATGACCTTGACTGAGTCAACAAACCATAGACCGCAAGTAAAGTTCAACCCGTCATTTCTCGATTGAATTAAACCCACCCGCACGACCCTTGACTGAGTCAACAAGGCCGCACGACTACCCTAATCCAATCGCATCATATGCTTTGCGGATAAGCAATAATCAGCTACCGCACACTACGCCTTGACTGAGTCAACAAACGCAGCACGAATATTAAATATTACCTATCTGAAATGATGGAGGGCTACGACAGGTTTTTAAGAAAACCTTTTGCGTAATGAACTTTATATCGTTGTAGAATCAAATGATTTTAAAAATGGAATGCTTTTGAGGCTTTTCTAATTTTGCTAAAGGAGTCACTCCCGGTGAAGGGATCGTCGGTCCTTTCCTCGTCGAATGAGGTGCGGGATATATCATATATATCACTGTGCAAAGAAAAAACACTTAAAAGCAATCAAAAGACAAACCGAATGTGTAGCATCTGCCAGTTATTGCTAAAGGAGTCACTCCCGGTGAAGGGATCTCGGTCCTTTCCTTATCGAATAAGGTGCAGGATATATCACATATACCGCTGTGCAAAGCAAGAACTGTAGCTACCTGTTTTATTTTGAAATTCGATTCTACAACATCTTAGGTTTCTTTTATTTCATTAATCACATTAATGAAGTCCCATCATTTATATACCTAAACATCACAGATAAATACGACGTACACTTATGCCATCCGCATTCGCCTCGATGTCCCCTCGTGCACCGTTAGGTTAGGTAACTAACGGCAGAGCGGGGCAGGGCTAGCGCGGGTGTAAAACATAAGTAACGTCTATATAATATATCATATATACTATATACTGTATCTATCACAGAACATCACATGATCACATCACAGATATCGCAGCAGAAGAAACATATGAAATATTGGATATACTAGGACGTCCGTGTTTTCAATACGAGCCAGTATAAAACACGGATTCCACGGTCGTGATGAATAGCCAAACCCACACCCCTAGACCCTTACGAGAGCGGCAAGCAACCCTACCAATTCTAGAGTTAGGAGACCCGGACTCGACTCCTCGAGTTGGTCTCCCACTGGACTCCAGAACCCGGTTACTTGTGCCCTCCTCCTTGGGTCTATACTAGTGCGGAAAAGTAAATAATATACAAAGGGTGACAACTTCCGCAACCTGGAAGCGCCCCAATAAAAGAATATTACATACAAGTTTTTACATGAATGAAAATGAAAAACACTCATCTCACATAAAAATCCTCGGCTATTCAAACACGACGATCCAATATAACATATCCAGCAACACATAACATCACATGTCATCAACGTAAGTAAATATGCGCATCCCAATTTTCGTTGACATATAGCAACGAAACCGGCGATATCACATATTACACTTACGGTCACAGAAAAGAAAGTGTAAAACTACAACAGTTGGAATCCGCAACCACCTCAGACATCGCATGCCTGACCAAATGAATTACTTAGACATCGCATGCCTAACAATTATAAACCCCGCATTTTAGTCTCATTATCGAAAACACTTTTCAATATCAAGTCGGGCAATTCAACAAGATTCCCGAAAAACTGATCGAATGCTCGTCGCAAACTTTAGTAGGCGGCCGCACCCCCTACGCCGTCGACGAAGTGCACCAAGGCGGAACACCGCTACCGCGAGCACCCGGACGGATGCTTTCGGCGACGGGGTTCTCCTACAGTCACTTGGTCGTGGCAATGGGGTGTGGCTGTCTATTAAGTTTACCCGGCGAGTATCCGCGTACGCTACGTGATTGCGACGGACTTTTGATCACATCAAAACTCCGTGGCAACCGATCAAGTGAGACTAAACTGCTATGTTTATAACTTTCATTCAGTTATCTCATAACTCTTTGTGAATTCCAATTATTGTATCACATTCCAGATAATTAGAAAATGTTAGACTTTCCGATCGAACAATCGAACACCCAAGTTTTCCCGGTACAGCTCAACACATGAAATAAGTCTAACAACATTCAGTTCGTGCCTCAGTACCAACGGTCCAGCCGTAGAAGGGTCAAGCCAACGCCTCACATATGGCACGCCGTACATGCCCCAAACCCGAAGGTTCAAAGGGCAGTTCAAGACGGTCACATAATCGAGTTAAGGTTTGTTGTCTTCTAGAGGGTCCATCGAGTTACTTGCACTACTTAGAACGTCGTTAAACTACGGAAAAATCCAACACTTGGAAATTTCCCGACAGGGGAAAAATTGGGTATTTATATCTGGTCGAACTTTTTAACATATTCTAAAAATTATCCGGAAAGCCACATAGACAAAATCTGATAATCCGATCGAATATTCGAATCCCCAAAACAACCCAGAAAATTCAACTCTTGAATAAATTTTAAAAATTCCCAGAAAACTCAGCATAATTTATCAGGAATTACTGTGCAAACAATGAGGGCTGACGTCACCAGATAGCCGCGGAACCGCCGCAGAAGCTAGGCTTCTGCCGCGGTTCCGCCGCAATAAATACTGTTCATCGAAAAAATTTTGCATCGTAATTCATATTTTTCCCTGCTGAATTTTTTAGCAATTTTTAATTTGGAAAAATCCACGTTTTCAGAAAAAGTCCAGAGAGCGTGGAAATTTTGGGGTTTCGGTTTCGTTCGGACTTCAAACTCCGTCTAGACTTCGCCTAAGGCTCTAGCTAGGCTCTGATACCACTGTAGGGTTCCTAGGCACCCTAATGAGGTCTCACAAGGCATCAACCATGCCAATTTCAAAATTTACGGTGCCGAGAAACCCTAAACTACGGATCGTCGGCTAGATGTTTAGGCGAAAAAGCAACTAGTTAACTACTTTAACTAAGTGAACGGAAATACAACCTTTGTAGATCTGGTTCTCCACCTCCATAGCTCCGCAACGAAGTATCCTCGCTGTCCAAATCGAAATCCGGGCTCTTGCGTCGGCTTCATCGGAGAAGAAGCGGGCTAGGTCATCGACGACGTGCCGAAGATGATCTACGTCGAAGCATCGCTAGATCAAGCTCCACCTTCACCAAGCCATAAAAACTTGTGAAGGAAACACACTCTACTACTTGGCAAGAGGTAGAGGATGAAGAAATAGGAAGTGGGTTCACTTTAGAATTGGATTTCTCACTCATTTTCACATTCCACCATTGTTGGTAGAAAGCTTTCTTCAAGGTTGAAGATGAAGAAGAAGAAGATAATCATATGATAAGTTAATTAAAAGGAATAATAAAAACAATACTTATCATAAATCTAACTATGGTTATGTGTAGAGAATTGACCAAGGTTAAAGGAATGGTTAGGGTTAAGGATGAGATAAGAATGGTGGACAAAGTCAAAGCTTCATGAAGCTTCAACTAAACAACAAATAAAGCCACCATTCTTTTCTCTTTTCCATTTATTTTCCAAAATGTATAAACAAATAAATAAATGAATAAATAAGTAATGGAAAAATAAAACCCTAATTATATGTTTAACCATGGTTTAATTCTTTACACTTAACCAAGTAAACATGTATCATCAAACATGATACAAACAAGTGCACAAAAGTATATCACATATACAATGTGCACAAACCAAGTGAGAAAATCCGTTTAAAGTGAACCAAAACTAGTTAGTGCAAAGTAATATATCAAATATATAATTATGCATTAAATCATTAAATCAAGTGTTGATTTAACGATCCGGTCATGTCGCACACAACCGACTAGTATACAATGTATCGGCTTATCGAATCAATCCTTGATTCGATAACTAGGTTATATCGCATACAACCAATCGATACATTCATCGCGAGAATGAAATACGGTATCACATACACGCATTATTCTCGGTCCCGCACATATCTCATATGCGCTCCTATTTCATTTCGCTTGAGCCAGGAAACCTCTGTGTAGGACTCTAAAGACTCGTCAATACGCCGGCAACAGGTGATGATCATATCAAACACCCACAAGCCGCAAGCGGTCTGCTAAACGTAACGGCCACCCGGGTATTGAGCGATCAGAAGATCGACGAGCAAGCCCGCTCACACTCCAGTGAATCCAACCAGTAACACTACCGTACAGTCCGGTCTGATCGTCTGATATGTCGCATATCTCGCCTAGGGGTGGTAAACGTCAGACCCCAATAGCTCGATAAGTCGTGTCGATATGAGGTCTATAACATTCCGAGAAACTACTGGTAACACTTACCAATAAATCTCAGCAACCCTGCCAGGGATTTCCTGTTTTAGCCAATCGAACACAGCGCAACATCAACTCCCTATACCGGGAGAGACGAATCCCCTCCTATCGCTCATTGCCTCTATGTGACTCGGGACTGTACCCAAAAACCATCGTTTTGCACGCCCTCTTGGACGTGGTAAGATGGAAATCAAAGCACAGTGGGAACCACACAAGACTCTATGACGATCTCGGGTCAACAGACTACTTTGTACCAGTGTCACCAGAGAACTGCCATCTGACGTGAGGTATAATACCATCTGGGAATTCTCGGCGAGACCGTCCAGTGTACCCAGTCTCTACTGAGCACCCGTATATCATCTCCGATGTGAAACACCAATGGATATGGGATCATCCATCGCCCATCTGTATGGGTCGAGAAGGTATACGCTAGTCTACTCTGGTATATCGATGCCCTGTCTCGATACACCCACGACTAGGGACTTTGAAGGATGTACTTATAGACTACCATGTCCCCATTAGTATTATCCGCATCATAGTCCAGGTAGTCAAGTACACATCCTAAGGGCTTTACCAACATGTAACAGAGAGACAATTAGTGTACACGTTAAGGTAAAGATCAACCAGATAGCATACTATCATGTCGAGCAAGAAAGTCCTCCCTATATATGTCCCAGCATCCACTACAATATACATCCAATGTACAGTAATGGCCTCTAGGGAATACATATAACTAACACTTGAATCTATCCTAACCCAAATTTTTCTTCAGGGTTATGGATTCTCCGAACAACACCAGCACCAATGTCAACAACACACCTCCAACTCCAGCACTACCTCTCACACCAGCTGTTCCTGCTCCACTCAATGAGCAAACGGTTCTGCTTGAGGCAATTCGCAGCCTCCTAGAGGGACAGCAGCAACTCCTGAACCGTCTCGAGACTGACGCACCTGCGGTGAAGCAATTCAGAGCTTTACATCCCAAATAGTTCTCAGGAAAGGGGAGCCCACTGAAAGCTGAGGAATGGGCTCAAAGTACAGAGGATGATCTGGCAGTAGCACAAGTGCGAGACATAGCTTGGGTCCGTGTGGCGAAACGACAGCTCACGGACAATGCTCGCAACTGGTGGAAGGCGGAAGAAAGCCGTCTTGAACAGCCTATTGAATGGAAGACTTTTCGTGAGAAGTTCGACGCGAAGTACTTCCCTGTGACTGCCAGGTTTTCCATGGAACTACAGTTCATTCATCTACAACAAGGTTCAATGCGGGACAAGTCAGTAGATGAGTATGACGCTGAATCAACATGCTCAGTCGGTAAGATATGTCACAGTATTTCAAATTTTTGATGTCACATACTACACAACTAACACAAGTCCATAACAGATTTGCGGCACACCTGATACCGACGGATGAGATCAGAGCCCGTCGATTTCAACAAGGTCTGGACACAGAGATTCAGGCTGCTCTAGCCACGGGAAAAATTTTGACTCATGAGGATGCTCTGGAAGCTGCCTGCAGTTATGAGACAGTGATAAAAACAAGGGGCAGACCTCAGTCTGCAGGAGTCAAACACCCTGCCACTCAAATGGCAGGAGGGGCCTCTTCAAGGCCAGCTGTCGAACTCAGAAGACTGGAAGAAGCCAAGGATCGGCTAAGACCCGATTTTTGCTTTTATTGCAAGAGGGAAGGACACTTGTGGAAGGACTGTAGGCGCGCAAAAGGCCTATGCTTGGTTTGTGGCGCGTCCAATCACGGAATTGGAAACTGTCCTTATAGACGCAACCCAGCACACCCACCCATCAACTACCCGCAGCAGCTAGCTATCCAGGCTCCTGCAACTCGTCCTACACTCCCAGCACCACCTCCACGTGGATTTCCTGCTCAGCCAAATCGCCAATTCCATCAGGCACTGAGAAACATGCCTCGAGTACAGGGGAATATGCCTCCAGCTAGGAGGAACGTGCCACGGCGACAGGCTTTCACCTTAGCAGCCATCGAACCTGAAACTGTGAACCAAGGTAACCCAAGTAACTCCCTCACAACTTTGACCAAAACTTCTTTACAATCTTTAGTTCTGTCACCAAACTGTTACACTTTCCTTTTACAAATTTTGAGGACAAAATTTTTATAAGGAGGGTAGAATGTAACAACCCTAATTTTCTATACACTTTTCTACAAAAAATTTAAAATTTTTTTTTCTTCAAAATCATAAAGGGGTATTTTAGCATGAGCACAAGATATAAGTAATTATTTTGTTTTTAATTACTAGTTACAAGAATGTAATAACTCCATTTTTAGTGTACAAGAAATTACTTTAAATTTAATGTATACTTGGAGCAGTTTGCCGAAGATCCGGCACTTTAGTTTCATTGTACACGTTTCCTCTCTGTACTTTTCATTTCCTGTTATGCCACTGTTTAGGTATCTTTTTATTTCAGTTGTATTTCATTTCATGCGTTGTACAAAGAATGTTTATAAATAAAAGTTGCTGTTCTTTTTATTTCTTGTCTCTTGTGTATTTATTTTATATTGCTTAGATACGCTTAACATATATACTTCTGAGTATATACGTAGCGGACCTCGTCGCGTCCCCTTTGCCGTACACTGGGAAGCGAGGCGTGACAATTACTCTGACGCAAACTTTTTTCCAAGAGGTCACTCCCGATGAAGAGATCTCGGCCCTTGCCTCGTCGAATGAGGTGATGGGCATTCATAACCGAATACCTCTGTGCTAAATAAAAGAGAACGTCCTTGCAATAACAGCTTTTTGAAAATTGTTCCAACAACATCTTTTAGATTTGTTTTTCTTTACATTAATATAATGCGTCCCATCAATTAATCCTACCATTGCAGAAAACAACGAAAATATGACGTACGCTTATGCCATCCGCATTCGCCACGGGGCCCCGTCATCCCCCGTTAGGTTACTTAACTAACGACAGAGCAGGGGCTGCACTAGTGCGGATGCAAAACATAAGCAACGCTTACTAGATATCATATATAGATATATACATTCGTCAGATGCAATGATAGACATTCCAGATCACAGATGAACACATTGGATATGCTAGGAATCCGCGTTTCGTTCGAGCCTGCAACGAAAGACGGATTACACGGTCGCGATGAATAGCCAAACCCCACCTTAGACCCCTACGGGTGCGGCAAACTACCCGCCAAGTACCCGAAGTAAAGCAACCTCCCTTAACAATGTAAGTAGGCCACTCGGCACTTCAAAGTACCCGGTAGTTTGTGCACCCCACCTTGGGTCTATCCTAGGAGCAAAAACAGTAAAAGAAATAATATACAATGGCGGCTACAACCTCATCCCGGATGTGCAGCCATAAAAATAATATTACATAAATTTACATATTATATCAAATGAAAGATAAAGAAACTCTCATCTCACAAAACCCCGGCTATTCATCCGCGACAATCCAACAAGTTCATATACACAATCCAACAACATTACAGATCTCAGATATGCACAACCCCCACGAATCGACGTATAGCGATTAGTCGACGTTCAGTGCATATATCACATTACAGATATAACCATTTAGCAAAAGTTTGTAGAATTTCGATCAAAATACCAATTTGTAACTACCCCAAACATAACATTGTTCTCTGGATAATCTGGGCAGAAACAAAATATCTTAAAAATCCCAAAACATCATACTGAACAAACTGCGGGAAATCGGAGTCACGACCGAGTCAACTCGGCCGCGGATCCGCGGCGAAACGCTTGGTTTCATCGCGCTTCCTCGGCGCTTTGACCGAGTCGTGGGCTCATTTTTCTTGGCTGTTTCTAAAGTACCCTGCACGGATTTTTAAGGTATGTGAAAATATTTTTAGGGCTGTTTTAAAAATCGGCAGAAAGTGCATGATTTTAGATGAATTTTGCGATTTTTTCCGGATCGAAATTCTAAACACTTTGCTAACAGTTAGTTGTTGTTTAGCTAGGATCTGATATCATTATTAGGTCCACGTTACCCACCCCGTTTCTTTCGGGGAGACGGAATAGGTAAAAATCAAAATTTTCTCACAAGGTAACATGGACCATCCATGAAGGATCTTTACTAAACAAAAACTAACATACTAACAACAAGTTTTAGCTACTATGTAGAATGGTTATATCTAGGTCTTGAACTCCTTCTCTTCTTGTTGTGGTTCTCCTTCTTGCTTGCTCCTTATAGTTGCGTAGACGGCTCCTCCTCGTCGTCTTCTCTTTGCCGAAGATAGATCCATCCGAGGGACTCTACCTTGAGCTCCTACCTCAACCAAGAGGTAACCAGAGTGTTTGGTTTGCTAGACAAAGAACCCTAGAAAGAGTAGAGAGATGTTTTGATGTTTTTATCTCAAAAGCTTTTGATTTTCAACACATGAAAGACTAAAGCTTTGAGGGAGGAAGAGGGTGAGCTTTTTCAAGAGAGATAAAGAGAATGATAGAATGAGAAGAATAATACAACCATCTCTCATATGAGAGAAATAATAATAATAATAATAATAATAATAATAATAATTATTATTATTATTAAGGGAAAATGTGATGGTTAGTTTGGAATGACCATTATCATTTCATAATAAATGCAATTTGCAAGAATCAAGAAGTATCTTGCAAATGAAATGATGATGGTCAATAGGTCAACAAGGGTCAAATGGTCAACCAAAGTCAAATGGTCAACCAAAGTCAAATTGTCAACCAAAGTCAAATGGTCAACCAAACCATGGCACAATAATCCTTAATTAATATTATTAATCATATTCATCATTCTCATTAGGGTTTAGAAAAAGTCAAAGTCAAAAATCCTAATGAGATTCCTCTGCCTCCGTCAACCGTGCATACACACCCGCATCCGAGTTCCGAAGAACACGAATACAATAAGACAAAACCAATCCCAAAACAAATACTAGGATATGGCTTAAACCAAAGCCCGCTAGTAATAACTGCCTGTTTCCTCCAATCAGAGCAAAGCTCTGTCCAAATTCCAAGACTGGAAATGAAGCGACGCTTCTGCGTCCCCCAATCAGAGCAAAGCTCTGTTTTGAATTTCAAAATTCAAAAAAATTGAAGCAATGTTTTAGACCCCTTGCGCTGCGCGCTGAGCGCCACGTATCAAAAGCAGACACGCCAGCGCCTGGAGCGCTGCGCCTTAGGAAGCGCACCCCCAATCAGAGCAAAGCTCTGTTTCAAAATTCAAATTTTAAAAATTGAAGCAATGCTTCAGATCCCTTGCGCTCTGCGCTGTGCGCCACGTGTCAAACACAGATGCGCTAGCACAGTTGCGCTGCGCTCTGCGCTGCGCGCCACGTGTCAAACGCAAGTGCGCTAGCACCAATTGCTCCAGCACTGGAATTTAAATAATAAATTATTAATTAATCAGAATTAAAATTCTTTTCTAGAAAGATCTTTCCAATCTTATTAAAATAAGAAGGTTATTTTCTGTAAAATAGAGGCCTTAGGATCAAAGATCCAACGGTGGGGAAATATCCCCCGATCAATCAGAGAAAGATCTCTGTAACTAACTTAAAAAATCAATTGGCCTTATATAAAGGCCCCAAGAATTCAAGTCTCAGATAGAGAGAACCCTCTGCAAACTTTGAGAAGAACTCAAAGAGAATGAAAGGCAAGCCTTTGAAGAAAGAAGATCATTTTCTTCATCTTTAAAGGTAAAGAATTATATTCTTGAAGAACAGAGATGAAATCATCCCATTAAAAAAGAAGAATCATCTTCTAAAAAGATCAGAGATCTAAGAACAAGATCAAGATCTTTAATAGAAAAGAAAAAGATCAAAAGATCTAATCATAAAAAAAAATAAAAGAAGTAATTTACTTCATTAACAGATCTTTTGATAAGAACAAGAACTTTGGTTCTTGGATCTTGAGGCAAGGCCTCCTTTGAAGAACAAAAAACTTGTTCTTTGATCTTAATTTTATCAAAAATGCGCTCTGCGCTATTGGACAGTGCCTTGCACTAATGCATTGCGCCTTTGCGCTTATTGGACTGGCGCACAGCGCCAGAACGCGCCACGTGTCAACCGCAGAACAGTTTGCGCTTTGCGCTTCTAAAAATAGCGCACCGCTCTCTTGGACTAGCGCACTGAGCCAGAGCGCGCAACGTGTCACTCACTGGCGCATCCATAAGTTGGCGCAGCGCACTTATAAAGCGCAGTGCACTAACAGACTTGCGCTTAGCGCTGATCGTGACACGTGTCGCCTTTGCATGCACTAGCGTAATGCGCTCTTTGATTGGCGCAAAGCGCCTGACAAGCCACGTGGCGCACTATCGGACCACTATTTCGCCCCTGATAAATGCTATGCATTTAATTACATCTAATGTTAGAGCCCAACGCTATGCATTATTTAAAGGGCCGAGCCCAAATAAAGGCTTAATAGTCAGAACAATAAAATGTTCAACTCATATCAACTGAGCCCATATGCTCATAAACCTGCAAACAGACTTTAGTTCCAAATTGGACTATAGATCTCCCAACCAACATTGGTTCAAGGGTACATCTCTGAACTCCTCTGATATTTGTCGTTGTAATCCTTCAACGTCTTCAAAGAGGTGACGGGTCCTGACAGCCATACATTCCACGGACTATGATGTCCTTAACCTTGACCGGGATGTCTTTAAACTAACATTGGACCACCATGTCCTTAAACTGGTAATTGACCGAAATGTCCGTAAACTAAACAATAGAGTCTAAATGCTCTTTTGTTGGATCTAAACGATCCTGTTAAGTTGATCTTAGTCTAGAAATTAGACTAATGTATCCTTAACAAACGTTTAAGTTGATCTTAGTCTCAAATGAGGCTAACGTATTCTTAAACCAAACCCCCAAACTCAAATCTAAGAAGATACGGATTTGGACTAATCCACGCCCTACGGGCGACAACATAAATTAGTCTCCGTATACAATCCATGGGCAACCACAAACAAAACAAACACCCACGACATGAAGTGACTATATTGAGAAGGAGAAAGTTGTTACCGTGATGCGGTAGCGTAATTAACTGTAGGGGCTTGCGCCTGCAGGGAAGAGCGTCCCCACAATCAAAAACCCCTCAGACGAGGGGGAATCTGACGAAGTCTGCTACATCGGCCGCATCTGTTTAAACCTTCGATACATGGTGCCATAAATCAACTTGCCATCTTCGGAGAGGTGGAAGGATAGCACCAATTAGCATCTGCCCCGAATCTCAGGCTAGACGTCAGTCTTGCGCCGTCTTTTGGAGGTGAACAGATTCTGGCACGCCCGGTGGGACCTCTTCCTCTTTCCACTGCACACTTCGTGTGTCGTGTTCGCGAACGAATCGCGGTTTCCTATGGTTGCCTGTGGATTCGAGGTACTTAGATTTGGCATCTCTCTCCGTGCAAAAAACAGAAGATCAATGGCTTCAAACTGCACTAACTCCAACTGCAACTCTCGCTCCGTCCTATCCGAAGGAGTGACTTACGGGCCTCAAGCAGCCTCCATCTTCGCTATGCCGGTGGAACAAGTGACTCAGGCCACCACTAGGCTATTCTTCAGGACTATGCTCCCACCGATGAGCTTCAACGCCCCACTACCATTGCAAGAAGCCCCGAAGAAGTCGGTCTTTGACCGGCTCACCAATACTGCGGCCCTTCTCAACGGGTCGTCCAAATCCAATGCCTCAGTTTTCAATAGGCTGGGCCAAAGCTCCAACGGGCCCATGAACAAGCCCGCAATACCTGAAGCAACCATCCCAAAGCAGATAGCCATCCCGGCTCAAGCAGACGAAATCATCGGAAAGGTTTCTCCTGCCAAGAAGTCAGTTTTCACAAGGCTGGCCACTCCGGATCCCGCTCCAGGCAAAGTCGCCTCTGTCCAGAGGTCTGTATTTGATAGACTGGACATTACTTCTCGACAAACGTCAATCTTCAAGAGGCTGGTACCAGCAGCGCGTGACCAAAGCAGAGGGCATGACAAAGCCATCCCCATAGCTGAACCAACACCATTTGCGCGACATGCTTGCCGTCGTCACTGGCGCCGAGTACGGAAGGCTGGGGGCAACTCTCCATCTGGATTTACTCCACCAGCTCCAACGGTGGAGATCGATGCTGCTGTTCCAACCGGGAACAGCTTTGAGTTGCTAAATAACCGGGTAAGAATTCTCCTACCTCCGTGCTGAAGAGGTCTCCTCCACCGGTGGAGACGGTCACAGAAATGAAGCCAAAACAGTCCCCTCAACGGCTGTCTTCCAAAGTTTACAAAATCTGGCGGCAAGTCCGAGAGTCGGTGGTCGATCAAGATTATCCTCGCTGACAAAAGAAGCTAAAGGTTCAGCAGGAAGAGAATTTCCCTGTCTAGCCACAGAAGGCGACGGCTACTTGGGTGCCCACTGCGACGGCCCCCTCAACATCAACTGCTCAAAGGAGAAGGAGGCCAAGGAAAGCCCCTGTGACTACGGCAGACCACAAAGATGCTGAGCCCAAACACCCCAAGTCTGGGGGCATAATGGTGCATACTGCTTACATGGCTTCCGGAAAAGAGGAAAGCCGCGCTTCGACGGGTCACCGACCGCTCACCCGATCCGTGACAAAAGCCCAGGAACAACAGCAGAAGCTTCAGGAGATGCTGATTGCAATGGCCGCACTTACCGGGCCAAAAGAAAGCCCGGAGGCATCATCAGAACAGCGTCACGAACAAGAAACTGACGCTGACTTCCTACGCAGAGTCCTCAAAAAGAAAGACAGAGAAGCAGCAGAACAAGCGGCTAATATAAAACAAATGGCGCTTCTCTTCCAAGACATGGTGGGGATGATGCTACAGCCGGATCCTCCAGCTGAAGACCCTCCGATCATTGTTGAAGACGATAGAGGGGAGACATCTAATCCTCCTCCGGCTCTTTCAGCAGCCAAGGAGGAAACCATCTCCAAGGCCGTACTCGATGATTATATAGCTCAGCAAATACAAGCTCACCAAGCGAACGAAACGGCTGGCCAAGTTGTCAAGACTGGATGACCCTGTCCGGGCTGGTATGACCAAATAAGTTACCCGCCGGGATATACGATCCCTAAGTTCCATGTATATAAAGGGACAGGCAATCCCCATCAACATGTCGCTCAGTTCAGGGCTCTTTGCGGCAACACCGGGGGCGATGATAAACTGTTGCTTCGCCAATTCGTCGGCAGTTTAGCGGAAACGGCCTTCGAATGGTATTCGGAGTTGCCTAACGAATCTGTCAAAACATTTGCGAAGATGGAGCTGCTATTTACACAAAGATTTGCAAGCGCCAGCGAGCGCACCCCGATCACCGCATTGATTAACGCCAGGGTAAGGCCAGGCGAAACGTGGGTTCAATACGCAATACGGTGGCAAAACTTATGGTCGAAGTGCGAACAATGCATCGAAGAAGCACCTGCAGTAGGCATGTTCGTGGGCACTCTTGATCCGCAAGCGACCATCTCGCAATTCATGATGTTCTTCAAGCAAACTACTTTCCAGGCCTTGATTGACAAGTTGGCCCAAATGGATCAGATGGGTCATAGACCATCTCCTTCAAAGACGGATCCTCGGAATGAAAAGGGGAAAGGAAAAGCAACTTTCGTTGCTAATACTCAACAACAACCGAGCAACTTAAAGCCGGTTGTCCGTCTAATACTCAACAACAACCGAGCAACTTAAAGCCGGTTGTCCGTCAAAATAATATGCGTCCATACCCATCCCTTGAGAAAAGACTAGGACGTCCTTACTCATTTCCTCAGGATAAAATGAGAAGACTGTTCGAGCTGGCAGTGCACAACAGACTCATCAATCTGCCGAATCCAAAACGTCCGTTGCAACCAGGCGATCTCAACAATCCTAATTACTGCCCTTACCATCAAGCAGTAAGCCATCCAATCGAAGATTGTTTCATTTTCAAAGGCTGGATTGAAGACCAATACCAACAAGGCAAGTTCGCATTATCCGAAAACTGGAAGGTGAACCCGCCATAACCTCATGCCCCTAAAAAAGTGGACATGCCGGGGGCATCGTGCTCTTTTATAGAAGAAACTCCGTGGGAGGTCGCCCTTTCAGCCAAAACTAAAAGAATGCTGAAGGATCTTCACACATGCCTAGCCGTTAGGTGGAAAATTCCACCAGAGCCCGAGGTCATTGATGGGATGCTAAAACCACGCCTAACACCGAGAATTGATAACAGTGGGCAAAACACCCAGGCACAGCCGTCAAAGTTTTCAAAGAAAAAGAAGAAGACCAAAAAGCTCGCGCAGTTTGATGACAAGTGCACGGATCTGCGAAAACATATTGACGCACTGGAAAAATATAATCAGAAGGCGTGGACCCCAGCCATATTCCAAGAATTCCTCAGCCACGACCTTGAGGACGGAGATGATGACGAAGACTCTTCGGATGAACCTGAGGATTATGTGGCAAGCTGCCATATGATCTCTTACTCGTCGATAGACAATGAAGAAGCTCCTGACGCAGAGAAACCGGGGGCAGATCCCGAACCAGAACTTCTAGGGCTATCAGACGAAATAATTGGCGCATTCCTGAACGAAGCCCGTCTAAAAAGCAAAGCTGATCGGGAGCGCGAGATGACCATATTTGAAAAGGCCAAATGCTGGCGACTGGACAAAAGGGTCGAAACACTCCCACCAGATCAAAGTACATCCGCCGCAAATGAAAGCAGGATCAAGATAAGGAAACGATTCGCCAAAGCCATATGATGGGGATGAAGCTGCCTTCTTTCAGAGAAAATTCTCCTGGCGGTATATATCTTGATGAAGCGGACGTACATCCTAACTTCTGCTTATATCATCAGAAGATCGCACATCCTACTGA
Organism: Agapanthus africanus; assembly: GCA_030015575.1. NCBI lineage: Eukaryota > Viridiplantae > Streptophyta > Magnoliopsida > Asparagales > Amaryllidaceae > Agapanthus > Agapanthus africanus. The sequence goes on from CM057350.1 coordinate 159,289,810, forward strand.
AGACTGTAACTCCTTTAAGTGTTGGTGGCAAGGGTATGTCGCTCACAGGAAACACTTCAAGAAGACAAAGCGTAAAGCTCGTAGACAGCGGAAAAATGCGACAGATGAATGTAAAAGAATTGCCGGCAATTGTCATAGGGTTGATCCCGGGGGATCGCGAGTTCTCACCTTCGGGAGCGACTCCGACGAAGAAGTAGCCCTCAGCCCTCCCTTCAAGGAATCCATCTCTGAAACGAAAGAACTGAGGAGTTGCGAGAACATTCAGCCGTGCAATCGTACGCTACCCGGAGAGAATCTCGGACCCGCAAACAAGGAATCGAACAAAAAGGATAAGAGGAAGGGAAAAACGACATTCGTCGCCAACGCTCAACAACAATCGAGTGGCCCTAAACCGGTTGTTCGCCAAAGCAACAAGCGGCAACCCCTCTATGAGAAGGTTAAACATTCTTACTCATTTCCCCGGGATGAAACAAAGAGACTGTTCAAACTAGCAGTGTGCAACAGGCTTATCACTCTACCGGAGCCGAAACACCCACTACAACTGAACGATTTCAACAATCCTAATTACTACCCTTACCACCGAGTATTGGGCCATCCGATCGAAAACTGCTACGTCTTCAAAAACTGGGTTGAAGACCAATACCAACAGGTCAAGTTCGCGCTGTCCGAAAACTGGAAGATGAACACGCCACAACCACATGCTCTGAAAAAGATGGACATGCCGGGAGCATAGTGCTCATTCATAGAGAAAGCCCCTGGACCGAAAAGTCCGTAAACTAGAAATTCGCATCAAATACGGCAACAATGGACCACTATGTCCTAAAACTGGCTGCCGACCGAAATGTCCTTAAAATAACAATGGACCGCAATGTCCTAAAACTTGCAACTGACCGAGATGTCTATAAACTATTACGGACCGCAGCAACGCAAGGCTGACATGGTAAAAAAAAACGGTATGTCCATAAGCGAAATGGGCACGGATGAAAACCCGAAAGGGCTCCGTGAGTAAATAACAGCAGGGCTACCCGCGAGTTTTGTGAAAACCCGAAAGGGCGCAACCTCGTTAAAAAAAAAGGTATGTCCATAAGCGAAATGGGCACGGATAAAAACCCGAAAAGGCTCCGTGAGTAAAAACAGCAGGGCTACCGGCGAGTTTTGTGAAAACCCGAAAGGGCGCAACCTCGTTAAAAAAACGGTATGTCCATAAGCGAAATGGGCACGGATGAAAACCCGAAAGGACTCCGTGAGTAAAAACAGCAGGGTTACCGGCTAGTTTTGTGAAAACCCGAAAGGACTCCATGAGTAAAAACAGCAGGGCTACCGGCGAGTTTTATGAAAACCCGAAAGGGCGCAATCTCGTTAAAAGACACTTGCAAGGTCCTCTCGACTTTGTAAGGAGAAACCACTTGCGTGAGATCTTTACGACTCACAAGGGAGAAACACACTTAGGGATCCCCATGATCCCTTGGGAGAAATTACACTTGCGGGATCCTCACGACTCGTAAAGAGAATCCTCTTATGGGACCCTCACGGCTCATAAGATTTGGAAGTCTTAAGCTACAGGGATCTGAACCTGCTCATAAGCAGCCCCCATAACCTCCGATACTGCCGTACAAGCGGTTCAGTATTAACCCTTGTATAAAATCCATGGGTGCGAATAAACATTTCCCTAACAAAATCCTACCAGCGACTAGGGATATGTCTGCACGGTGAACTGCCCTTATAAGTTCTCTCGACTTGTAAGGAGAAAACACTCCTGTAAGATCCTTACGACTTATAAGAGAACATACACTCAGGAATCTTCATGATTCCTAAGGAGAAAACGCACCTACATGATCCTCACGACTCGTTGGGAGAAATACCTTCATGAGACCCTTACGGCTCATGAAGTCAAAAGCCTTAGTCGACAGGATCCTAACCCTGTTCGCTAAGCCACCTTTATTCAATATCGACAGATGCAAATGATGATTCGCTCCTGACAATATCCCAGTTGTAGCGGTGCTGATGCCGAAATCAGTGTCTAATCCCAAGCTTGCAGTAAGAAGCTAGTGAGCCGCACATGCATACGAAATAGCCGAAATGATGTGGCAACTTGCAACGAAATCAGCAAGTAAAAATGCATGCATGCAAAATAGTCGAAATGATTGGGCAACTCGCAATAAAAAACAGCGAGTAAAAATGAAATAAATAGCCGAAATGATTAGGCAACTCACAATAAAAAGCAGCGAGTAAAAATGAAATAAATAGCCGAAATGATTGGGCACCGCGAAAAATAGCCGAAATGATTGGGCAATCGCGACATTCGCGATGTAAAAGCTGAAATAATAGAGCATCGCGGAAAGAAATAAAGAAAAATGAAATTTATGCCCTACAGGTGATATTAAATTAATCCCTGTATACAATCAAGGGGTGCAAACAAAGAAGGAATCACACTCCTCCTCCCCAGGTTTCATCGGAAGAAGAAGCCAAATCTCGATGGGTCACAAATAGCCTGGAGATCATCTCAACATTCGTCTCAGCAGACACAACATCAAGCAAAACGGAACAGCTGCAACTCCCAATTCCATGTCTCGGCGGTGTACAGATGACCGAGAGTCAAATCCCAACTCCGTGAAATGCGGATATAATCAAAAAAATTCCCGATCACGTGGAACACGGATTATGTCACTTCTGACCCCGTGGAAAACGTCCAGAGCGGATCCTGGTCCTCGCAGAGCACGGCAGTGAACCCATATGAAGCATCCAGAGCGGAGCCTAGTCCTCGCCGAACACGGCAGAGAACCCGTGGGAAGCATCTAGAGTAAAATTCCTGGTCACATGGAACGCGGATAACGTCATTTTTGACCCCGTGGAAAATGTCCAGAGCGGATCCTGGTCCTCGCAGAGCACGGCAGTGAACCCGTGTGAAGTATCCACAGCGGAGCCTAGTCCTCGCCAAACACGGCAGTGAACCCGTGGGAAGCGTCTAGAGCAAAATTCCTAGTCACGTGGAACGCGGATAACGTCACTTCTGACCCCGTGGAAAACGTCCAGAGCGGATCCTGGTCCTCACAGAGCATGGCAGTGAACCCGTGTGAAGCATCCAGAGCGGAGCCTAGTCCTCACCGAACACGGCAGTGAGCCTATGGGAAGCATCTAGAGAAAAATTCCTGGTCACGTGGAACGCGGATAACGTCGCTTCTGACCCCGTGGAAAATGTCCACAGCGGATCCTGGTCCTCGCAGAGCACGGCAGTGAACCCGTGTGAAGCATCCAGAGCGAAGCCTAGTCCTCGCCGAACACGGCAGTGAACCCGTGGGAAGTATCTAGAGCAAAATTCCTGGTCATGTGAAACGCGGATAACGTTACTTCTGACCCCGTGGAAAATTTCTAGAGCGGATCCTGGTCCTCACAGAGCACGGCAGTGAACCCGTGTGAAGCATCCAGAGCGGAGCCTAGTCCTCGCCGAACACGGCAGTGAACCCATGAGAAGCATCTAGTGCAAAATTCCTGGCTATTTGGAATACGGATTATGTCACTTCTGACCCTATGGAAAATGTCCAGAGCGGATCCTGGTCCTCGCAGAGCACGGCAGTGAACCCATGTGAAGCATCCAGAGTGGAGCCTGGTCCTCGCCAAACACGGCAGTGAACCCGTGGGAAGCATCCAGCGCAAACATTGGACTGCGAGGTCCTTAAACTCACGGACTAGATATCCTTAACCTCGACCGTGATGTCTTAAAACTAACAATCAACCCCAATGATTTTACACTAATTCTACCTTGGTTCAAGGGTACATCTCTTCACTCTTTTGATATTTGTCGTTGTAATTCCTCAACGTCTTCAAAGAGGTGACGGGTCCTAATAGCCACACATTTCGCGGACTGTGAGGTCCTTAAACTCACGGACTATGATGTCCTTAACCTCGACCGTGATGTCTTAAAACTAACATTGGACTGTAGAGTCCTTAAATCCATGGACTATGATGTCCTTAACCTCGACCGTGATGTCTTAAAACTAACATTGGACTATGAGGTCCTTAAACTCATGGACTATGACGTCCTTAACCTCGACCGTGATGTCTTAAAACTAACGACGGACTGTGGAGTCCTTAAAATCCATGGACTATGATGTCCTTAACCTCGACCGCGATGTCTTTAAACTACGGTATCCTAAAAAACGTCCAGAGCGAAGCCTGGTCCTCGCCAAACACGACAGTGAACCCATGGGAAGCATCCAGAGCAACCTTTAACTCCGTGAAATGCGGATAAGGACAACTTCACCCATCACTCGTGGGTCCTCACGACTCGTAAAGGAGTAAATTCTCTTGTGAGATCCTCACGACTTTCAAGAGAAAACGCACTTAGGAATCTTCACGATTCTTAAGAAGAAAATTACACCTACGGGATCCTCTCGACCTGTAAGGAGAAAATTCTTTATGAGACCCTCACAGCTCATAAAGTTAAAAAGTCTTAGACCACACTTGCTAAAGTCACATGGCAACAACACAGCAAGGAGAAGGAAGTGACAGAAAGAACATCTGATTTGCATTTAATTAAGCGTTCGAGGCATACCCATTCATGCATGTGCAAAAGATTCAATACACAAAATAAGACACGCTGAAATGAGAAATTTGCCATTCATACTTAAAAAAAATGGGGCTCTTACAATTATGAAAGCAATAAATGAAAACATTATCGAGATGGTTACAATGGCAAAACCTCAGACCCAGGGCATGGATTGAGGAATTCAAAGGTGACATCGTCCAAAATCTTCCAGGCCTTTCGAACCATCCTGGTATGCTTTCTTTCGCGATCAAGAGCGTCGGGATCCTCACGGATGTCCTCCTCCCTCCGATAGGCAGCAAGTATTGCAGACTGTTGAAAAGCTTGATGCAGAAGATCGATAAGGTTATCTCGCCTTCTCTTTGAGATTAGGCTCATCAGATACACCGAGTGCACTTTATCCTCAGCGGCATCCAATGCCCTAAGTGGCACACCAGTACAGAATAAGGGAAGCGCTTCCCAGATTGCTCCCACAATAAGCTTCAAGAGAGAGGAACATCGAGGAAGCAGTCGACCATTGTATGCGTCGAAGCGACTCATGATTTCGGCACACTCGGCGTTTGTGAATTCTCGATTCTGAGAACGGCCGAGTCGGCAGATGTCCCTGTAATAGATAATCTCATCGAGATCGTACATGTGGGCGTCCATTACTCCTATAAAAGAAAATCAACAAAATTAGCAGACAGACTGATTAAGCAATTTCTGATTCAAAACAGGCACAGGAAATTAAACTCCCCAAGAGCAATGCTCTACAGACAGGAGTGACACCTGTCAAAATCAGTTATGAAAGAAATTTAAAGAGATCCCCCGAGAACATTGAGAGCTCTGCTATAAGAAGATGATATAATTCATCAAAAGTAAAAATTCCATCTTAAATCTTCAAGATCCATGAAAAACTCTCAAGAGTTCTTCTATATGATTTGAAAGGAGCAAAGCTCCATTAATGAAACAAAGGATCACAAGAAAAATCCTTTTAGAGAGCAGAACTCTTTTAATAGAACCCTAATCGGGTTCTCTTTAGTTCCCTTTACATCTCTTTAGACCTATGGAGCAAAGCTCTGCTAGATAAAACCCTAAATGGGTTTTCTTTAGTTCAAGGATCTATAAAGAGCAAAGCTCTGTTAATGGGTAAAACCCTGGTTTATTAAACTTTTAAAACTATACCTAAGATTTGGAAGAGTTTTTACTCTTGAAAAGTTCTTAAAACTGAAGAGCAGTGCTCTGAATAAGAGAAAATTCTTAAGACAAAGGATTAAAATCATCAAAGGGACTAAAGGTCCTATTTATAGGCATTGGGAGCCGTTTCAACTCCTCAAAAGCTGATCCAACAGCTGAGATGCTACCACCGCTGCACTCACATTTGGGGCCACATAAGCGCAACGGTGGGGGGCATTTGTTTCCCCTAATCAGAGCAAAGCTCTGTCCAAATTCCAAGACTGGAAATGAAGAGATGCTTCTGCGTCCCCAAATCAGAGCAAAGCTCTTTTTTGAATTTCAAAATTCAAAAAAATTGAAGCAACGCTTCAGACCCCTTGTGCTGCGCGCTGAACGCCACATGTCAAAAGCAGATACACCAGCGCCAGGAGCGCTGCGCCCTAGGAAGCGCACCCCTAATCAGAGCAAAACTCTGTTTCAAAATTCAAATTTTAAAAATTGAAGCAACGCTTTAGATCCCTAGCGCTCTACGCTGTGCGCCACGTGTCAAACACAGGCGCGCTGGCGCAGTTGCGTTGCGCTCTGCGCTGCGGGCCACGTGTCAAACATAGGCGCGCTCGCGCAGTTGCGCTGCGCGCCACGTGTCAAACGCAGGTACGCTAGCGCCAATTGCGCCAGCACTGGAATTTAAATAATAAATTATTAATTAATCAGAATTAAAATTCTGTTCTAGAAAGATCTTTCCAATTTTATGAAAATAAGAAGATTATCTTCTATAAAACAGAAGCCTTAGGATCAAAGATCCAACGGTGGAGAAATATCCCCCGATCAATCAGAGAAAGATCTCTGTAACTAACTTAACAAATCAATTGGCCCTATATAAAGTCCTCAAGACTTCAAGTCTCAGATAGAGAGAACCCTCTGCAAACTTTGAGAAGAACTCAAAGAGAAAGAAAGGCAAGCCTTTGAAGAAAGAAGATCATTTTCTTCATCTTTAAAGGTAAAGAATTATATTCTTGAAGAACGTAGATGAAATCATCCCATTAAAAAAGAAGAATCATCTTCTAAAAAGATCAGAGATCTAAGAACAAGATCAAGATCTTCAATAGAAAAGAAAAAGATCAAAAGATCTAATCATAAAAAAAATAAAATAAGTAATTTACTACATTAACAGATCTTTTGATCTATAAAGGCACAGCCTTTTGATAAGAATAAGAACTTTGGTTCTTGGATCTTGAGGCAAGGCCTCCTTTGAAGAACAAAAAACTTGTTCTTTGATCTTAATTTGATCAAAAATGTGCTCTGTGCTATTGGACAGTGCCTTACACTAATGAATTGCGCCTTTGCGCTTATTGGACTGGCGCACAGCGCCAGAACGCGCCACGTGTTAACCACAGCACAGTTTGCACTTTGCGCTTCTAAAAATAGCGCACCGCGTTCTTAGACTAGCGCACTGCGCCAGAGCGCGCCACGTGTCACTCACTGGCGCACCCATAAATTGGCGCATCGCACTTATAAAGCGCAGTGCGGTAACAGACTTGCGCTTAGCGCTGATCGTGACATGTGTCACCTTTGCATGCTCTAGCGCAATGCGTTCTTTGATTGGTGCAAAGCGCCTGACAAGCCACGTGGCGCACTATCAGACCACTATTTCACCCCTGATAAATGCTATGCATTTAATTACATCCAATGTCAGAGCCCAACGCTATGCATTATTAAAAGGGCCGAGCCCAAATAAAGGCTTAATAGCCAGAATAATAAAATGTTCAACTCATATCAACTAAGCCCATATGCTCATAAACCTGCAAACAGACTTTAGTCCCAAATTGGACTATAGATCTCCCAACCAACATTGGTTCAAGGGTACACCTCTGAACTCCTCTGATATTTGTCGTTGTAATCTTTCAACGTCTTCAGAGAGGTGACGGGTCTCGACAACCATACATTCCACGGACTATAATGTCCTTAACCTTGACCGGGATGTCTTTAAACTAACATTGGACCACCATGTCCTTAAACTGGTAATCGACCGAAATGTCCGTAAACTAAACAATAGAGTCAAAATGCTCTTTTGTTGGATCTAAACGATCCTGTTAAGTTGATCTTAGTCTAGAAATTAGACTAACGTATCCTTAACAAACGTTTCAGTTGATCTTAGTCTCAAATGAGGCTAACGTATCCTTAAACCAAACCCCCAAACCTAAATCTAAGAAGATACGGATTTGGACTAATCCACGCCCTACGGGCGACAACATAAATTTGTCTCCGTATACAATCCACGAGCAACCACAAACAAAACATACACCGACGACACGAAGTGACCATATGGAGAAGGTGAAAGTTGTTACCGCGATGCGGTAGCGTAATTAACTGCAGGGGCTTGCGCCTGCAGGGAAGAGCGTCCCCACAATCAAAAACCCCTTAGACGAGGGGGAATCTGACGAAATCTGCTACATCGGCCGCATCCATTTAAACCTTCGATACATGGTGCCATAAATCAACTTGGCATCTTTGAAGATTTGGACGGATAGCACCAATTAGTATCTGCCCCGAATCTCAGGCTAGACGTCAGTCTTGCGCCGTCTTTCGGAGGTGAACACTGCCCGGTCACCAAACGTGCATAAGTGTGTGAATGTGAACGAACCCCGTCGCAAAACCATGCGACTTCTACTCTGTTTTGCCCAAAGGCGAATAAACCTCTGTGTGGGACTCTAAAGGCTCAACACTACGCTTGCAGTGGGTTTAACCATAGGCCGCAAGTGGTACTGGCTGTACGTAACGGTCCCCAGGTAGATGTCGATAAGAAGACCGACGAGGTGAACCCATCCTAACTCCTACTGAGCCTGAACGTGACAATCTTCATACAGTCCGGTCTGTTCGTTTGAGAGTATCGCATGGCGGGCCTAGGGGGTGGTAAACGTCAGTCCCCTAATAGCGGTACAAGTCGTGTCGGAGTGTAGCCCAGAACACCCTGAGAAACTACTGGAAACACTACCAGTAATTCTTTTTTCCCTGGCCAGGGACGACTATGTATAATGGCTCTCCTAGACATAGCGCGATATCAACTCCCAATACCGGGAGAGACGAATCCTGTCTAACCATCACTGCCTCCAAGTGCTTCGGGACCACACCCAACTACCACCTGTTTGCACGACTCAATAGAGCCATGGTAGGGTTGTAATCTAAGAACAGTGGGAACACACTCGAGGCGAAGTGACAGTGTCAAGTCAGCGGACTAAGCTGTACTCATGTCACCTGGGAACTGTTAACTGACGATAGGTATAATACCAACCAACAGTTCCCGACCAGTCCTGTCCAGTGTTCTCGTAACCTAACGAGCACCTGCATACTATCTCCAGTACGACGTACTGATGGCTGTGGGACAGACCATCTCCCCTGCTGGGACGAGAAGCGTATGCACCAATCTACTCTGGAGTATCGATGCCCTGTCTCGATATTCCTATGACTAGGGACCAAAATAAGGATATGCTTATAAACTACCCAGCCTCCACTAGTGTGATCGCCATCACAACGCCGACAATCAAGCAAGGATCCTAAGGGCTCCATCAATATGTATTAGCGATATGTCAAAAGAAACATATACATATATTAAGATAGAAACAAACCAAGTAGCATACTACTATATCGAGCAAGACTGTCATAAACCCGTATATATATCCCAAGCCTCCAAAATGTATTATACAAACTAGTACTATACAATAATGGCCTCTAGGGCATACATATCCAACAGAGATTTACCGGTAAGAGTTAGGAACCGTTATACGCCACACATCGGCATAACTTATCAAGTTATTAGGGTCTGATGTATCCACCCCAGACTCGATATGCGACATATCAGACGAAGAGACCGGACTATACGGTAAGTATTACTTATAGGATTCATGGGAGTTTGGACAAGCTTGCTTATTGATCTTCTATTCGCTCAATACCTGGGTAGCCGTTACGTCCAGCTAGTACCGCTGACGGCTTGTGGGTAACTGATGTGATTATTACCTACTGCTGGCGTAATGACGAGTCTTTAAAGTCCCACACAGAAGTTTCCTGGTTCAATTAAAATGAAGTAGGGCACATATGCTGATATGTGCGGGGGCCTGATTAAATACGAGTATGTGATACCGTATGCTAAGCTGGCGGTAATCTGATATCAATTAGGTTATATGTGATATAACCTAATTATTGAATCAAGTGTTGATTTGGTAATGTGATTCACAGATAAATGATATTAGTCGGTTATATGTGATATAACCAGATTATTAAATCAAGTGTTGATTTAATAATATGATATATATTTATATTTGATATAATTTTATATTAACTAATATTATTGCTCACTAATTATTTGCTTATCTTTATTTATATATATATATTAATATATATGTGATATATATATATATATATATATATATATATATATATATATTATATGAATCATGGTTGATTTTCTATTTTTAGCAACTAGAAAAAGAGATGGAAAATGGGGAGACTTTTGTAGAATGGTGCAGCATGGCTTTGATAATTATTATATTGGTCTTGACTCATTATTGAAGCATGATTCCAATTGTTTATTTGGAAATTGTGGATTCTTCAATGAGTGAGGTATTTGACGAGCCATTCTTCACATTTTCACAACACTTGTTCATTTTCTTCATATGAGCTCATTTGCTCTCTAGCTCTCTTCATCTTCTTCCTCACCTCCTCCAAGCTCAATCCCTCACATGAGTTGTGAAACCTTGAGCTTGTGAGAACCCTAGTGAGCAAACAAAACCCCTACTTCACCATCCTACACTTGATTAGTAATGAAGTGTAGTGTGCTTCCTTCACTAAAGAGTTTAGTGAAGAGGTAGCTTGGATTAGCGAAGTTTCGGGTGGATCATTTTCGGCATGAAGATTGCAAAGAAAGCTCGATCCAACTTCAAGTAGAGCCTAGTGAAGTCGCGTGGACTACTATACGGAGCTTGAGAAGAGAAGGACACGGTCTACAAAGGTTGTAACCTCTTTCTTTTAGTATAGTTTTCTTTATATCAAGCTAAAACCCTGATCATCTAGTTTAGATTCTAGGTTAATGTTAATTAGCACCCCAAAAAATTTAAAAATGGCATGCTTGATGCTAGTAAAACCCAGTGGTGGTGGTAATAAACACTTTCATAGTATCAGAGACAAAGCTAGAAGATTATACGATGTAGTTAGAATTACGAAAACAAAACAACTCCGAAACCGAAACCCAAAACACCATGTTTTTGTAAATTTCAAAATGGACTCTGAAAACTTTTTAAATAAGTGCAGAATGATACATGTGATGTAACTAGAACATCAGAGAAAAACGAGCACAAAACTTGGATGTTTGGCCTGCGAGAATGCCTATATGGCCGGCGATGCCGGTTCTATAGTGATGTATTGGGCTTATTTTTGTTTGGTGTTCTGTGGTGTTAGGTTTTGGGTATTCAGGTTATGTTTGATTTGCCCAGTTTTCATGTGATGTTGACTTTTCTATTGGGGCTATTCGGAGTGTTTCGTAGTCGTATTTTTACATCATTTCGGGTTTAAGTTTGATATGTGATACAATATTTGGAATGCACATTTAATTAGTTTTGAGAAAACTAGTTAGTGATTGTAAATCTAGCATGTTAGTCTCTTTTGATTGATTGCCATGATGTTTCAATTCGGATCGAAACTTCGTCGCAATCGCGTATCGTACGCGAATACTCGCCGGATAACTTTACTAGGTAGCCACGCCCCATAGCCCCGACCAAGTGACTGTAGGAGAACCCCGTTTCTAAAGGCATCCCCTCAGGTGCTCGTGGCCACGGTGTTTCGCCTAAGTGCACTTCGTCGACGGCATCGGGGGTGCGGCCATCTACTAAAGTTCCCGACGAGCATTCGATCAGGTATTCGGGAATCTTGTTGAATTACCCAACTAAGTTATTGAAAAGAGTTTCCGAATAGAGACTACAATGCAAGATTTATAGGGTTAGGCATAAAATCTGGAATATTTGATAAAAACAGTGGGAGCCATCCTGATTAGATAAAATAATAACCAATCTAATATTTCAAAGAACGCAAGCTAAAGTATTTCCTTCTCTCTATCTCTCTCTTGGTAGCGACCATGACACGCTTTAATCAAGATAATAATATGGATGTATTGACCGAACCCGCTTATTATACTAAGCTGGGGAACGTTGGTTCCGCTTTTTCTTATGATTATCATAAGTCTAAGAAAGGAATATGGAATATCCAGATTCCCAAGCCACCCGAACGAAGAAGGAGCATGTTGATGCATCATCTTCGGGTGTGTTCGTAACCGAGAACTGTTTCTCAATTTACTCTACGTCCTGGGTATTGGATATCGGATCAGGATCCTACGTATGTAATTTGTTACATGGGCTAAAGAGAGATAGAGAACTAGGAAAGGGTGATATGTCTCTAAAAGTAAGGAATGGAGCAATTTTTGCAGCCAAAGCAGTTGGCGAATATCACCTGGTATTACCAAATGGTAATACATTGATTCTGAACGATTGTTATTACGTACCAAACATGATGTGCAATATTATATCAGTTTCTTTGTTGCATAAAGAAGGAAATAATTTTGTGTTGGAGGATAATGTAATGAACGTTTTACTAAATCAAGTGTTGATTGGGTTTGGTACGTTATGTAACGGTATATACGTTCTAAATCAAACCACGGTTCTAAACATACAGAACACACACAAAAGGAAAAGTTCAGAAATGAACGAAGCTTTCTTGTGGCATTGTAGACTAAGTCATATTAATGCGACAAGCCTAGATAAGTTGCATAATGATGGATATTTGAATTAGTTCGAATTTACATCTTATGAAACTTGCGAGTCATGTCTCAAAGGCAAGATGACCAAAACTTCGTTTACTGGACATGGAGAAAGAGCTATTGAACTCTTGGGACTGATACATGGTGATGTATGTGGTCCTATGTCTACACATGCCAGGAATAGTTCCTCGTACTTTATTACATTCACCGATGATCTCTCAAGATACGGACATGTGTTCCTGATGAAACACAAATCTGAATCTTTTGAGAAATTCAAGGAATATAAGTACGAAGTTGAGAACCAGATGGATAAAAGTATTAAAGTCCTTCGATCTGATTGAGAAGGAGAATACTTGATCATGGAATTCCGTGACTATTTAAAATAGAATGGGATTCTCTCTCAACTTACTCCTCCGTATACACCACATCACAATGGAGTTTCAGACCGCAGGAATTGCACCCTATTAGATATGGTACGCTCTATGATGAATAATGCTGAGTTGCCTATTTCCTTTTGGGGTTATGCACTTGAGACAGCTGCATACCTATTGAATAGAGTTCTGACCAAATCCGTGCCTGCCACTCCATATGAGATATGGAATTGGAAGAGACCATCTCTTGAACGAGTTAAGATATGGGGTTGTCCAGCCTATGTTAAAAAGCAAAATCTGGACAAGTTCGAAGCAAGGTCAGTTCTTGGCAAGTTTGTAGGGTATCCAAAGAATTCGCATGGATACCTTTTCTACCATAGTGAGGAACAAAAAGTGATTGTTGCTCAACATGCCACCTTTTTAGAAAAGGAATTTCTTGTAAAAAAAATTAGTGGTAATAAGGTAGAGCTGGAAGAAGTTCCAGTTACACAAACTACAACTGATAATTTGGTGAAACCAGAGGATCCAATAGTCTCCGACGAACTTCAGCCACTCTGCAAAACTAGTAGGGTTCCTCATCCACCTGAGAGATACTATGATTTTCTCATAGACGGAGGGAGCGAGGATTGCATCATGGAAGATGATTACCCAACTAGTTTCAAGCAGGCCATCACAAGTGGAGACTCTATGAAATGGATGGATGCTATGCGATCTGAGATGGAATCCATGTACACCAACAAAGTATGAACTTTGGAAGTTGCTCCTGAAGGGGTAAAACCCATCAGGAGCAAGTTGATCTTTAAGAAGAAAATTGGCGTAGATGGAAAGGTTGAGACCTTCAAAGCTATACTTGTAGCAAAAGGTTTTTGCCAATGAGCAGGTGTCGACTATGATGAAACCTTTTCTCCTGTCGCTATGCTTAAGTCCATCAGGATCCTACTTGCCATTGGTGCATACCATGACTACGAAATCTAGCGGATGGACGTTAAGACCGCTTTTCTAAATGGTGATTTAGAATAGAGCGTGTACATGACACAGCCAGAGGGCTTCGTAGATAGTGGGAGCAGTGGAAGCGTGTGCAAACTTCTTAAATCAATCTACGGATTAAAGAAGGCATCGCGGAGCTGGAACGTCAGTTTCGATGAAGCTATCAAAGAGTTTGACTTCATTAAAAACATAAATGAACCTTGTATATAGAAGAAGGTTGTAGAGAGTAAGGTTTTCTTCCTCGTATTGTATGTGGATGACATACTCTTGATAGGAAATGATGTTCCTATGTTACACTCGGTCAAGCTCTTCTTCTCACATAAGTTCTCCATGAAAGATCTAGGTTATGCCTCTTATATCCTGAGGATAAAGATCTATAGAGATAGATCTAGACGGATATTAGGATTGTCCCAATCTAGGTACATAGACATCATATTAAAGAGGTTTAGTATGGAAGATTCTAAGCGTGGTAATTTACCCACTCGCTCAGGAATCACTCTCTCCAAAATGATGTCTCCCAAGACTGATTTGGAGAGGGCTCGTATACAAGGGATACCCTATGCTTCGGCAGTCGGGTCTATCATGTATGCGATGTTATGTACTAGACCGGATGTAGCTTACTCACTAGGTGTAGTGAGCAAGTATCAATCAGATCCTGGGGAAAAGCACTAGACAGCTGTAAAGAACATTCTTAAGTACTTAAGAAGGACTAAAGAAATGTTCTTGGTGTATGGTAACGGTGAATTCCAGGTGGAGTCCTTTACCGATTCAAGCTTCCAGAGTGATAAGGATGACAGTAAGTCGGTCTCGGGTTTTGACTTCACCCTCAATAGAGGGGCGGTATGTTGGAAGAGTTCCAAGCATGATACCGTAGTAGACTTAACGATGGAGGCTGAATACATCGCTGCCAATGATGTTGCCAAAGAGGCTGTCTGGATGAAGAAGTTCATTGCTGAACTTGGTGTGGTTCCATCCATTGAGCATCCAATACCTGTGTATTGTGATAACAATGGAGCTGTGGCTTTGGCCAAGAAACCCCGGTACCATCAGAGATCCAGACATATTCTTAGGCGGTATCACCTGATCGGGGAGTGTTTCCCCCAATCAGAGCAAAGTTCTGTTTGAATTTCAAAATTCAAAAAATTGAAGCAACGCTTCAAATCCCGTGCGCTGCGCGCAACGCGCCATGTATCAGAAGTTGATATCTCAACGCAGCGCCCAAGGCAGCGCGTCCAATCAGAGCAAGGCTCTATTTAAAACAAAAATTAAAAGAAGCAACGCTTCAGATGATCTACGCTCTGCGCTGCGCGACACGTGGCAGCGCAGTTGCGCTGCGATCTGCCCTGTGCGCAGCGCAGTGGCGTTAGCGCAGTTGCGCTGCACTCTGCGCTGTGCGACACGTGTCAAGCGCTGGAGCGTTTGCGCCAAACAGAATTAAAATTCCAGTAAGATCTTTCTGTTCTTGTTAAAACAAGAAGATTGTCTTCTGTAAAACAGAAGCCTTTGGATCAAAGATCCAACGGTGGGGAAAATTCTCCAAATCACTCAGAGAAAGATCTCTTTAACAAATTTAACAAATTAATGGGCACTATATAAAGGCCCCTAAACCCCAATTCAAAAGACATCAACATTGAGAACATCAAAAACTTCAAAAACAAAACAGAGAGAACTTTGAAGGATTGGGAGAAGAACTCAAGAACAAAAAAAAGGTAAAAACCTTTATAAAAAGACGAAGAATTTCTTCTGAATAGATAATTGATCTAAGAACAAGATCAATGATCTTCAATAAAAAATATATATATATATATATAAATAACAGTGCCTTGCACTTTTTTATGAACCAATGGTTCTGGAATCTTAAAGATTCTTTTCTTGAATCGAAAATTGGATCAAGAAATTAAAACAGTGCCCTGTACTTGCAAAACTGCACAGTTGCGCTTCTGGGTTGGCGCACGCCACCAGAGAGTGCCACGTGTTAACTCCATAAACACTTGCGTTATGCGCTTTTAAAAATAGAGCATTGCTCTTTAAGGTTGGCACAACTCACCAGAGCGTGCCATGTGTCAGCAGCGCAACAGCGCAGTGCACTGGCTCAGCGCACTGCGCTTGCGCTCACCAGAGCGTGACACGTGTCACCTCCACATGCGCTTGCTCTCAATAATTGGCGCAAAGCGCCTGACAAACCACTGTCAAGTAATTAATGCACTGCATTATTTACAGAAGGGCCAAGCCCAATTAAAAAAAGGCCTAACAGGCAAAATTAAATGCAATGCATTATTTTAGAGAAGGGCAGAGCCCAAACAGATGCTCTGCATCATTTATAAAGGGACAGAGCCTAAATCAGAAAGGCCTAGCAGGCCAAAATAAAATGCAGTGTATTATCAAACAGGGGCAAAGCCCTAGCACAGACCTAATAGGCCAAAGATAAATAAAAACGTTGAATATATTCTCAACTGGACTTAGCCCAATCGTGGCCGTAAGTCCTCAAATCAAATTTACTGAGCAAGACTGCTCTCCTAAATCAATTTACATCCGGTTCAAGGGTACATCTCTGAACTCCTTTGACTCCTATCGTTGTAATCCTTCAACGACGTTAGAGAGGTGACGGGTCCCGACAACCACACATCGATACGGACTGCGGGGTCCTTAAACTCGTGGACCGAAACGTCCTTAAAATAATATTCGTCCCGACATGGGAATGTTGGGCCGAAATGTCTTTAAACTAATGTTCGTCCCCAGATGGGAAGGATGGAACACCATGTCCCTAAACTGAAAATCGACCGCAATGTAATTAAACTAAACAATAGAGCTAATTGCTCTCTTGACTGATCCAAACGATCCCGTTAGGTTGATCTTAGTCAGGAGATTAGGCTAACGTATTCTTAACAAAAGTTTAAGTTGATCTTAGCCTTAAATAGGGATAACGTATTCTTAAACCAAAACCCCAAACCCAAATCTAAGTAAATACGGATTTGGACTAATCCACGTCCTACGGGCGACGGCATCACTTAGTCTCCGTATACAATCCTCGGGCAACCACAAACAAAACAAACACCCACGACACGAAGTGAAATTCTGGAGAAGAAGAAAGTTGTTACCGCGATGCGGTAGCATAATTAACTGCAGGGGCTTGCGCCTGCAGGGAAGAGCGTCCCCACAATCAAAAACACCTTGAACGAGGGGGAATCTGATGAAGTTCGCTACATCGGCCGCATCCGTCTAAACCTTCGATACACGGTGCCATAAATCAACTTGGCATCTTCGGAGAGGTGGACGGATAAAACCAAATAGCATCTGCCCCGAATTTCAGGCAAGACGTCCATGTCTTGGCCACCGTTCGGAGGGGAACAGATTCTGGCACGCCTGGTGGGACCTTTTCCTCTTTCCACTCCACACTTCGTGTGTCGTGTTTTTCCCGCGATCAAATAATCGCGGTGTGTATGTTTTTGGTTACACTTAGCGGAGTGGATATTGAAGCCGGCATTTCGTCTCTATGAAGAATGGCATTTGCTCCCACCCTAGCAACTCAGGCTCTGTCATATTCGGTGGAGTCAAGTATGGGTCACTTGCAGCATCAAATCTCTTCAATCCGGCTCTTCAAGAAATCAACTGGCTTCTTTTTGGGTCGATGCTGTAGGGTTCCTAGGCACTCTCAAGAGGTCTCACAAGGCATCAACCATGCCAATTTCAAAAATTACGGTGCCGAGAAACCCTAGAATACGGATCAATGGCTAGATGTCTAAGCGAAAAACAAACTAGTTAATACTTAACTACAAGAATACGGAAATACAACCTTTGTAGATCCGGTCCTCCACCTCCACGGCTCCGTGATGAAGTCATCTCCACTGTCCAAATCAAAATCCGGGCTCTAGCATCGGCTTCATCGGAGAAAGAGCGGGCAAGGTCGTCGGCTTCGTGCCGAAGATGATCTACGTCGAGGCATCGCTAGATCAAGCTCCAACTTCACCAAGTGATTAAACTTGTGAAGAAAACACACTTTACTACTTGGCAAGAGATAGAGGATGAAGAAATAGGAAGTGGGTAGACTTTAGAATTGGATTTCTCACTTTATTTCATCAATCACCATTAAAGAAGAAAGGTTTTTGCTTCTTGAAGAAAAAGAAGAAGAAGATGATAAAGAATGATTATTATCATAAGAATTATCTAAAAAATGAAAAGAATAATTAAAATCATTCTTATCATAACATAACCCAAGTTAAGTGTAGAGAATTGACCAAGGTTAAAGAATGGCTAGGGTTAAGGAGATGAGACAAAAAGGGTGACTTAATGAAAGCTTCATGAAGCTTCATGTTGAAAACAAAACTAGCCACCATTTTTCACTTCTTTTCCTTTTCTCATTTATCTTTTAAATGCAAATGAAAAGATAAATGAATGAATAAAAGAAAACCCTAATCATTTACTCAACCTAGGTTTAATTCATTTCACTTAACAAAAAAGATATGTATCATCAAACATGATACAATCAAGTGCACAAAATCATATCGCATATGCAATGCGCACACCCGAGTGAGAAAATCCATTTAAAGTGAACCGATACTAGTTAATGCAAAGTAATATATCAAATATATAATTATGCATTAAATCATTAAATCAACACTTGATTTAACGATCCGGTCATATCGCATATAACCGGCTAGTATCCAATGTATCGGCTTATCGAATCAATCCTTGATTCGATAACTAGGTTATATCGCATACAACCATTCGATACATTCATCGCGAGAATGGAATACGGTATCACATACACGCATTATTCTCGGTCCCGCACATATCTCATATGCGCTCCTATTTCGTTTCGCTTGAGCCAGGAAACCTCTGTGTAGGACTCTAAAGACTCGTCAATACGCCGGCAGCTGATGATGATCATATCAAACACCCACAAGCCGCAAGCGGTCTGCTAAACGTAACGGCCACCCGGGTATTGAACGATCTGAAGATCGACGAGCAAGCCCGCTCACACTCCAGTGAATCCAACCAGTAACACTACCGTACAGTCCGGTCTGATCGTCTGATATGTCGCATATCTCGCCTAGGGGTGGTAAACGTCAGACCCCAGTAGCTCGATAAGTCGTGTCGATATGAGGTCTATAACAATTCGAGAAACTACTGGTAACACTTACCAGTAAATCTCAGCAACCCTGGCCAGGGATTTCCTGTTATAGCCAATCGAACACAGCGCAACATGAACTCCCTATATCGGGAGAGACGAATCCCCTCCTATCGCTCATTGCCTCCATGTGACTCGGGACTGTACCCAAAAACCACCGTTTTGCACGCCCTCTTGGACGTGGTAAGATGGAAATCAAAGCACAGTGGGAACCACACAAGACTCTATGACGATCTCGGGTCAACAGACTACTCTGTACCAGTGTCACCAGAGAACTGCCATCTGACGTGAGGTATAATACCATCTGGAGTTCTCGGCGAGTCCGTCCAGTGTACCCAGTCTCTACTGAGCACCCGTATATCATCTCTGATGTCAAACACCAATGGATATGGGATCATCCATCGCCCATCTGTATGGGTCGAGAAGGTACACGCTAGTCAACTCTGGTATATCGATGCCCCGTCTCGATACACCCACGACTAGGGACTTTGAAGGATGTACTTATGGACTACCATGTCCCCACTAGTATGATCCGCATCATAGTCCAGGTAGTCAAGCACAAATCCTAAGGGCTTTACCAACATGTAACAGAGAGACAATCAGTATACACGTTAAGGTAAAGTTCAAGCAGATAGCATACTATCATGTCGAGCAAGAAAGTCCTCCCTATATATGTCCCAGCATCCACTACAATATACATCCTATGTACAGTAATGGCCTCTAGGGCATACATATAACTAACAATCTCCCACTTGCACTAGGGCCATCTGTAGCAGTGGTTGTAGTATCTCATACTCAACCATCCCATAAAAATCTCTCTCTGGGAACAGGCCTTTGTGAGTGGATCTGCTGTGTTGTCCTCTGAATCTACTCTCCTAACTTCGATCACCCTGGAGATCAACTATCTCCATGATCAGGCGATGCTGCCTTAGAATAAGTCTGGATCACTGATGGGACCGGCGTTCCTTGGCATAAGCCACAACTCCATTGTCTCACAATGGTTGGAACGTAGTTCATCTCATGAACCATTATACACCCAAACATCCTCCTTGGTAGCATCTTAAGTAGCGATGTATCCTGCCTTTATCATCTAGTATGTCACGGTATCTTGCTTGGAACTCTTCCAACATACCGTCCCTTTACTTAGGGTAAAGACAATGCCTGTGACTGACACTCAGTCGTCATTATCACCCTGGAACACTTCCAGTGATTCTCCCTAAAGTCGATTGATACCTTCTCACTACAACTAGTGAGAATCCTAATATCCATTTAGATCTATCTCATAGATCCAAAACCTAGGATTTAGTAGGTATCATTTTGATCCTATATGGAGAATCATTGTGATAAGCGGAGATTGATCGAGCGTAGCATAAGAAACTCCTTTCTTATCAAGAGTATGTCATCCACGTACTCTACGAGGATCACCACCATACTCCCCACTACCCTTTTTGTTTATACAAGGTTCATCTACCATTTTGATGATGTCAAACTCTTTGACTACTTCATCAAAACAGATGTTCCAACTCCGCGATGCCTGCTTTATCCTATAAAGCATCTTGCACACGTTTCCGCTGCTCCCACTGTCTACGAAGCCCTCTGGCTGTGTACTTATAGACGCTCTCTTCTAAATCATCATTTAGAAAAGCAGTCAAGACACCCAACCACCAGATATCGCAGTCATGGTATGTAGCCGTGACAAGTAGGATCTGGATGGACTTAAGCATAGCTACTTGAAAAGGTTTCATCATTATCCACACCTGGTCAATGATGCAAACTTTAACAAGTCTAGCTTTGAAAGTCTCAACTTTTCCATCTACACCAAGTAATCTTCTCAAGATATACTTGCTCCTGATGGGGATTTAACCCTTCAGATATAGCAACCAAAGTCCATACTTTGTTGGTGTATAAGGATTCCATCTCAGATCACTAAGCATCCAGCCATTCTTACAGAGTCTTACTCCTGATGGCCAGCTCGAAACTAGTTGGGTCATCATCTCATGATGTAATCCTCGCTCCCACTGTCATAGAGAAACCGAAGTATCTCTCAGGTGGGTGAGGAACCCTACTAGATCGGCGGAGAGGCTGAGGTTCGTTGGAATCTACTGAATCCTTTGGTTCTTTCAAATCATCAGCTGCAGTTTGTATAGCTGGAACATTTCCAGTTCTACATAACAGTCCTTGCCTCGAGCTTGTCCGGATTTTTCTTTTAGACATAGCCCGGACAACCCCAAATCTTAACCAACTTAAGATATAGGCTCTTCCCTTTCCATATCACATATGAAGCGGTAGGCAACTGATTTGATTTGAACCCTATTCAATAGGTATGCATCTTCTCAAGTGCATAACTCCCAAAAAGAAATAGGTAACTCAGTAGTACTCATCATAGAGCACACCATATCAAATAGGGTGTATCTGCTCCGCCCCGATATACCATCGTGCTATGGTGTATACAGAGGAGTAATACTGAGAGAGAATCTCATTCTCCTTTAGAATAGTCCAGGAATTCCATGCACAAGTATTCTCCTCCCTGATCTCATCATAGGACATAATACTTATACCCGTATTTTGGTTCTCTACTTCTAAATCATATTCTGTGAATATCTCAAAAGGTTCGGACTTGTGTTTCAACAGGAACATATGACTGAATCTTGAGAGATTATCAGAGAATGTAATGAAGTACAAAGAACCGCTCTTGGCATATGTAGACAGGGGACCTTTATACATCAACATGTATCATCCCATGAGTTTACTAACTCTTTCTCTATTTCCAGTAAACGGAGCTATGGTCATCTTATCTTTGTGACATGACTGGCGAGTTTCACAAGATGTAAATTCAAACTGATTTAAATATGCATCTAAATGTAACTCAGCCAGTCGGGTCGCATTGATATGACCTAGTCTACAATACCTCAAGAAGGATTCGTTCATATCTGAACTCTTCCTCTTGTGTATGTTCTGTATACTAAGAACTGTAGTTTGATTTAGAACATTAATGCTTTTAGATAACGTGCCTGAACCGATCAACTTTTGATATAGGAAATGTTCAAAACATTATCCAACAATACAAAATTTTATCATTTCTTTACTACTAAAGAGACTGATATGATTTTGTATATCAGGTTCGGTATCTAATAGCATTCGTTCAGAATCAATGTATTTGTAATACAGGGTGACAGTGACCAACAGACTTGGCTGCAACACTTGCCCCGTTTTCTGTCTCATGAAACTTATCACCCGTTCTCAGCTTTTCTACGCTTTTGTAGCCCTATGTAACAGATTACATATCTGGGATCCGGATCCGGTATCATATACCAAGGATGCGGAGGATACTGAGAAACAGTTCTGTATAATGAACACACCCGAAGATGATGCATCAACATGCACTCTCTTCGTTTGGGCGGCACGGGAATTCTGGTAAACCCCAATTTCCTGCTCTGTCTTATAACAATTATAAGTTGGAGCGGGACCAACGTTCCCCAGCTCAGTATAACAAGCGGGTTCGGTCAATAATCCGTATTATTATCTTGATTAAGGCGTGATATGGTCGCTACCTGGAGAGAGAGAGAAGAAAACACTCAGCGTGCGCTCTTTCAAGAATAGATTGGTTATTATTTTATCTAATCAGGATGGCTCCCACTGCTTTTTATCAAATCTTCCTTCAAACCCTAAAAGGAAAGACTAGCCGGGATTAATTACACACTACAAGTTCGCCAATCTTTCAGCCAGGCCAGTGTCGGTACTTTGAGGGAGGTCCCCCGTGCTTTCGCACGAACCTAATTAATGTAAACCTCGTTTTCCCAGAGGCGTAACCTCGTTAACACCTTTCTAGACACCTACTTGATCGGCTAATTGTAATGTATAAAACTCTCCCAGGAGTAACTCTTACTCGCAGCGGGTATCGGGATCCAACTATCTCATAGAAGGTATGCAATCTCATTGCAAATTTCAACACTTGAAATTCCCGATAATATTTTGCCCCTAGCGTCCTATTACCTTGACGCAGGCCAACAAACCATAGTGCGCTAGTCAAGTTCAACCCGTCATTTCCTGATTGAATTAAACCCACCCGCACGACCCTTGACGCAGGCCAACAAAGTCGCACGACTACCCTAATCCAATCACATCATATGCTTATGCAGATAAGCACCAGTTAGCTACCGCACACTACGCCTTGACGCAGGCCAACAAACGTAGCACGAATACTAACTACTACTTATCTGAAATGACGGAGGGCTACGACAGGATTTTCTGAAAACCTATTGCGTAATGAACTTGATATCGTTGTAGAATCAAATGAATTTTGAAATGGAGTGTTTTTTAGGCTTTTCCAGTTTTGCTAAAGGAGTCACTCCCGGTGAAGGGATCGTCGGTCCTTTCCTCGTCGAATGAAGTGCGGGATATATCGTATATATCACTGTGCAAAGCAAAAACACTTAAAAGCTATCAAAAGACAAACCGAGTGTGTAGCATCTGCCAGTTATTGCTAAAGGAGTCACTCCCGGTGAAGGGATCTCGGTCCTTTCCTCATCGAAAAAGGTGCAGGATATATCACATATACCGCTGTGCAAAGCAAGAACTGTAGCTACCTGTTTTATTTTTGAAATTCGATTCTACAACATCTTAGGTTTCTTTTACTTTCATTAATCATATTAATGAAGTCCCATCATTTAAGTACCTAAACATCACAGATAAATACGACGTACACTTATGCCATCCGCATTCGCCTCGATGTCCCCTCGTGCACCATTAGGTTAGGTAACTAACGGCAGAGCGGGGCAGGGCTAGCACGGGTGTAAAACATAAGTAACGTCTATATAATATATCATATATACTATATACTGTATCTATCACAGAACATCACATGATCACATCACAGATATCGCAGCAGAAGAAACATATGAAATATTGGATATACTAGGACGTCCGTGTTTTCAATGCGAGCCAGTATAAAACACGGATTCCACGGTCGCGATGAATAGCCAAACCCACACCCCTAGACCCCTACGAGAGCGGCAAGCAACCCTACCAATTCTAGAGTTAGGAGACCCGGACTCGACTCCTCGAGTTGGTCTCCCACTGGACTCCAGAACCCGGTTACTTGTGCCCTCCTCCTTGGGTCTATCCTAGTGCGGAAAAGTAAATAATATACAAAGGGTGACCGCAACCTGGAAGTGCCCCAATAAAAGAATATTACATACAAGTTTTTACATGAATGAAAATGAAAAACACTCATCTCACATAAAAACCCCCGGCTATTCAAACACGACGATCCAATATAACATATCCAGCAACACATAACATCCCATGTCATCAACGTAAGTAAATATGTCCATCCCAATTGTCGTTGACATATAGCAACGAAACCGGCGATATCACATATTACACTTACGGTCACAGAAAAGAAATTGGAAAACTACAACGGTTGGAATCCGCAATCTGCATAGACATCGCATGCCTAATCAAATGAATACCTTAGACATCACATGCCTAACAATTATAAACCCCGCATTTTAGTCTCAAAATCGAAAACACTTTTCAATATCAAGTCGGGTAATTCAACAAGATTCCCGACATCCTGATCGAATGCTCGTTGCAAACTTCAGTAGACGGCCGCACCCCCGACGCCGTCGACGAAGTGCACCAAGGCGGAACACCGCTACCGCGAGCACCCGTACGGATGCTTTCGGCGACGGGGTTCTCCTACAGTCACTTGGTCGGGGCTATGGAGTGAGGCTGTCTATTAAGTTTACCCGGCGAGTATCCGCGTACGCTATGTGATTGCGACGGACTTTTGATCACATCAAAATTCCGTAGCAACCGATCAAGTGAGACTAAACTTCTACGTTTATAACATTCATTCAGTTAACTCATAACCTTTTGTGAATTCCAATTATTGTATCCCATTCCAGATAAATAGAAAATGTTAAACTTTTCGATCGAATAATCGAACACCCAAGTTTTCCCGATACAGCTCAACACATGAAATAAGTCTAACAACATTCCGTTCGTGCCTCAGTACCAACGGTCCAGCCGTAGAAGGGTCAAGCCAACGCCTCACATGTGGCACGCCGTACTGCCCCAAACCCGAAGGTTCAAAGGGCAGTTCAAGACGGTCACATAATCGAGTTAAGGTTTGTTGTCTTCTAGAGGGTCCATCGCGTTACTTGCACTACTTAGAACGTCGTTAAACTACGGAAAAATCCAACACTTGGAAATTTCCCGACAGGGGAAAAATTGGGTATTTATATCCAGTCGAACTTTTTAACATATTCTAAAATTTATCCGGAAAGCCACACAGACAAAATTTGATACTCCGATCAAAACACCGAATCCCCAAAACAACTCCAGAAAATTCAACTCTTGAATTAATATTAAAAATTCCCAGAAAATCCAGCATAATAAAATAGGTGTTACTGTGCAAACAGTAATTGATGATGTCAGTATATGGCCGCGGAACCGCCGCAGAAGCCAAGCTTCTGCCGCGGTTCCGCCGCATGTTGTACTGTTCATCGAAAAAATTTTGCATCGTAATTCTTATTTTTCCCTGCTGAATTTTTTAGCAATTTTTAATTTGGAAAAATCCCAGTTTTTGAAAAAAGGACAGAGAGCTATTTTGGGTTTGGGTTTTCGGATCGTTCGGACTTCAAATTCCGTCTAGACTTCGCCTAAGGCTCTAGCTAGGCTCTGATACCACTGTAGGGTTCCTAGGCACTCTCAAGAGGTCTCACAAGGCATCAACCATGCCAATTTCAAAAATTACGGTGCCGAGAAACCATAGAATACGGATCGATGGCTAGATGTCTAAGCGAAAAACAAACTAGTTAATACTTAACTACAAGAATACGGAAATACAACCTTTGTAGATCCGGTCCTCCACCTCCACGGCTCCGTGATGAAGTCATCTCCGCTGTCCAAATCAAAATCCGGGCTCTAGCATCGGCTTCATCGGAGAAAGAGCGGGCAAGGTCGTCGGCTTCGTGCCGAAGATGATCTACGTCGAGGCATCGCTAGATCAAGCTCCAACTTCACCAAGTGATGAAACTTGTGAAGAAAACACACTCTACTACTTGGCAAGAGGTAGAGGATGAAGAAATAGGAAGTGGGTAGACTTTAGAATTGGATTTCTCACTTTATTTCATCAATCACCATTGATGAAGAAAGGTTTTTGCTTCTTGAAGAAGAAGAAGAAGAAGATGATAAAGAATGATTATTATCATAAGAATTATCTAAAAAATGAAAAGAATAATTAAAATCATTCTTATCATAACATAACCCAAGTTAAGTGTAGAGAATTGACCAAGGTTAAAGAATGGCTAGGGTTAAGGAGATGAGACAAAAAGGGTGACTTAATGAAAGCTTCATGAAGCTTCATGTTGAAAACAAAACTAGCCACCATTTTTCACTTCTTTTCCTTTTCTCATTTATCTTTTAAATGCAAATGAAAAGATAAATGAATGAATAAAAGAAAACCCTAATCATTTACTCAACCTAGGTTTAATTCATTACACTTAACAAAAAAGATATGTATCATCAAACATGATACAATCAAGTGCACAAAATCATATCGCATATGCAATGCGCACACCCGAGTGAGAAAATCCATTTAAAGTGAACCGATACTAGTTAATGCAAAGTAATATATCAAATATATAATTATGCATTAAATCATTAAATCAACACTTGATTTAACGATCCGGTCATATCGCATATAACCGGCTAGTATCCAATGTATCGGCTTATCGAATCAATCCTTGATTCGATAACTAGGTTATATCGCATACAACCATTCGATACATTCATCGCGAGAATGGAATACGGTATCACATACACGCATTATTCTCGGTCCCGCACATATCTCATATGCGCTCCTATTTCGTTTCGCTTGAGCCAGGAAACCTCTGTGTAGGACTCTAAAGACTCGTCAATACGCCGGCAGCAGATGATGATCATATCAAACACCCACAAGCCGCAAGCGGTCTGCTAAACGTAACGGCCACCCGGGTATTGAACGATCTGAAGATCGACGAGCAAGCCCGCTCACACTCCAGTGAATCCAACCAGTAACACTACCGTACAGTCCGGTCTGATCGTCTGATATGTCGCATATCTCGCCTAGGGGTGGTAAACGTCAGACCCCAGTAGCTCGATAAGTCGTGTCGATATGAGGTCTATAACAATTCGAGAAACTACTGGTAACACTTACCAGTAAATCTCAGCAACCCTGGCCAGGGATTTCCTGTTATAGCCAATCGAACACAGCGCAACATCAACTCCCTATACCGGGAGAGACGAATCCCCTCCTATCGCTCATTGCCTCCATGTGACTCGGGACTGTACCTAAAAACCACCGTTTTGCACGCCCTCTTGGACGTGGTAAGATGGAAATCAAAGCACAGTGGTAACCACACAAGACTCTATGACGATCTCGGGTCAACAGACTACTCTGTACCAGTGTCACCAGAGAACTGCCATCTGACGTGAGGTATAATACCATCTGGGAGTTCTCGGCGAGTCCGTCCAGTGTACCCAGTCTCTACTGAGCACCCGTATATCATCTCTGATGTCAAACACCAATGGATATGGGATCATCCATCGCCCATCTGTATGGGTCGAGAAGGTACACGCTAGTCTACTCTGGTATATCGATGCCCCGTCTCGATACACCCACGACTAGGGACTTTGAAGGATGTACTTATGGACTACCATGTCCCCACTAGTATGATCCGCATCATAGTCCAGGTAGTCAAGCACACATCCTAAGGGCTTTACCAACATGTAACAGAGAGACAATCAGTATACACGTTAAGGTAAAGTTCAACCAGATAGCATACTATCATGTCGAGCAAGAAAGTCCTCCCTATATATGTCCCAGCATCCACTACAATATACATCCTATGTACAGTAATGGCCTCTAGGGCATACATATAACTAACAGATGCTCCCACCTCCCACCCTCAGTGCCTCAACGCCGATGGAGGAAGCCCAGAGGATGTCTGTCGTCGATAAGCAGGCTCCCCAAGCAGCAGCCTTGCCGACGGAATCGGTTCTCAAACAACTGGCACATGCCAAAGACCAAGGTCGACGCAGGGGGCAGAATATTCGAGCTCTTCAAGAAATCAATGGCTTCAAACTACACTAAATGCAACAGCAACTCTCGCGCTGTCCCATTTGGAAGAGTAACCTACGGGCCCCAAGCGGCCTCCCTTTTCACTATGCCAGTGGAGAAGGTAACTCAAGCCACCACTGGGCTATTCTTCGGGACCATGCTCCCGCCAACGAGCTTCAGCGCTCCTATACCATCGCAAGAAGCTCCCAAGAAATCGTTTTTCAGCGCTCCTGTGCTTATTTATGCCCTACTTTGCATTATACTATATATAAGCACAAAAAAAAAATTGTGATAATAAAAGAGTAGAAAGTGAAAAATTATATTTAAAAGATAGGAATAGTTTAAGAAAAACAAGAAAGTTAGAAGTTTTTCTTAAATGAAACTAGTAATAAGTAGTTATGAGCTGTTGTCCCAAGGGTTAGTAAGATGAAGGAAATTACTAATCTGAGGATAAAAATAAGCCTGAAAAATAGTTCCTATTCTGGAAGCCAAACATTTGAACGTTGATACCCTACTATACGCACTTACACACATCTTGAAACTCGGGATAGTAGAGGTACCTTGAAATGCTCTTGTCTAAAAGCCAAAGTATGAAGAAAATAAAAGTGGAGAATAAAAGATAAATGGTGAAAAGAAAAATGAACACTGGTTTTGTTATCACCGAGGCAGCAATAAAAAAATATAGCGAGGGTTCTTTATCACCTAGTGCCTTAGACCGACTGGTTTGGGAGCCACTGCTAAGCCTTAGGTGTTGCAAGACGAGGAAAAACACCTAATTAGCAAGCACATGAGTAATCGGTCGGTTAGTACCTCAAGAAGTATTAACGGTCGCATGAAGAATGTGTGAGCAAATTCCATCAAAATAATTATTAAAAAGTACTAAGGTAGATAGACAAGAGTATGATTGCTTGAATTGAATTCTCTGAGTGTAGGGATGTCCAGTTCACACACGTAGGGATAATGATCAATGTTTGGAAGAAAGGTAGGAATGAAAACTAAAGGCGATGTTTTATTAAGGGATAATATGATTTCTAACATTTTTTCATGACCATTAAGATAGGGCTCATAGCAACTGAAAAGATGGTATAATTGAAAACACTTATTTTCAAGTTCTTTCTTTTATAGTTCTTATCTTTATATAACTTTCACCATCTCTCTTTTATTATAGAATTTTGTGGGTGTAATCCGCTGAAATCCCTCAGGAAACAACACTCCTCCTACTAGGGATATGCCACTAGGCGCCGAGTAAGGAAGGCTGGGGGCAACTCTCCTTCTGGACTGACTCCGCCGACTCCAACGGCGGAAATTGATGCTGCTGTTCCAACTAGGAACGACTTTGAACCACTTAGGAAGATCCGCAAGAACTCTCTAACCGCTGTGCTGAAAAGATCTCCTCCACATATGGAGAGCGCTACAAAGGTGAAGCCGGAACAGCCCCCTCAACGGTTGTCCTCTAAAATCTACAAGGTTTGGTGTCAAGTCCAAGACTCGGTAATTGATTAAGATTATCCCCGCCGACAGAAAAAGGTGAAAGTTCAGCAGGAAGAGGGCCGTCCTTACAGCCACCTGATGAAGAAGGGAACCCCTTTCGTCTGGGATCGCAAATGCCAGAGCGCGCTGGACGACATTAAGCAGTACCTGCAGAATCCGCCAGTGTTGGCTGCTCCGGTCAAGGGAAAGCCTCTCATCCTTTATACAACAGCTCTCGAAGGTTCCTTAGGTGCATTATGGGCACAAGAGAATGACCAGGGGAAAGAAAGAGCTCTTTATTACTTAAGTCGAGTTCTCATGGGGGCAGAAAGCAATTACTCCCCCGTCGAAAAACATTACCTGGCGTTGATCTTCGCGATAACGAAACTCAGGCACTATGCGTTGGCGCATGAAATCCGTCTCATTTCGAAGGTGGATCCCTTTAAATATCTAATGTCGAAGGCCATATTGACAGGGAGACTCGCTAAATGGGCCCTGCTCTTGATGGAGTTTTCAACAACTTATCAACCTCTTAAGGCGGTGAAAGGTCAGGCCATCGCCGACTTCCTCGCTGAGCATCCGATACCGGCCGATTCCCCTTTGAATTGCGAGCTGCCAGACAAACATGCGTTTGATGCGATCGACGGTAATGATAACCGATGGGAACTCTATTTTGATGGAGCGTCTTCCATGAAGAAGCGCAAACAAAACACCCCTATAATCAAATCGGGGGTGGGCCTCATCTTCGTAGGGATAATGCGCTTTGCTTTCTCCTTAACAGAGCCGAGGACGAACAATGAAGCCGAATATGAAGCCGAATATGAAGCTTTGATAGCAGGCCTCGAGATCACCATTGATATGGGAATTGAAAACCACCTCATATACGGAGATTCTCAACTGGTCGTTAGTCAATTAAACGGCGACTACCAGACGTGCAAGCCAGAGTTGGTGAAGTACGGCGAAAAGGTGCAACAACTGTTGACCCAAATCCCTCCCTACACTTTGGAAAACATACCGTGCGCGGAAAACAGCAAAGCGGACGCGTTGGCCAAGCTCGCTAAAGAACTGGCTGACGTTAGAATTGTGGTACAAAGCCGTCGGGTGCTTGCCCCAGCAGAAATATCTCCGGAATCATCCGAAGAAAAGGGAACGACTGAGCAGACGACCCTGCAAATAAAAGAACGGGAAAAGGCTGAGTATTGGAGAGAAGTCTTTATAGACTACTTCAAATACCGTCGAATGCCCGAAGATGCGTCCTCAAGACATCAGCTTAGGAAACGAGCTCTATCTTTCGCCTTCGTCAATGATACTCTGTACAAGAGGTCGTTTGATTCTCTGTGGTTGAGATGTCTGGGACCTGAAGAGACAAAAAGAGTCATTCAGGAAGTTCACGACGGACTCTGCGGTTCTCACCAAGCAGGCCCAAAGATGAAGTTGAAGATTAAACGGATAGGTTACTACTGGCCCACGATGATTCAGGACTGCCTCGAATATGCGAAGCAATGCCACTCGTGCCAAATCCATGGGGACTTCATCCACCAGCATCCAAATCCACTACATCCAACGGTGGCTAGCTGGCCATTCGAAATGTGGGGAACTGACATAATCGGCCCTATCGAACCAGCATCGTCCAGGGGACATCGTTTCATCCTGGCGACGACTGACTACTTCTCCAAATGGGCAGAAGCAGTACCGTTAAGGGAAGTGTAGACGGAGAATATCCTTCATTTCTTTAAGACGCACGTCATTTATCGGTTTGGAACTCCACGGCGGATCATCTCCGATAATGAGCCAGCCTACAGAAGCCACAAGATCAGTCGCTTCGCGCAACAGCATAATATAGACTGGAGGTATTCCTCAGTTTATAATCCGCGAGCTAACGGTCTAGCTGAGGCTTTCAACAAGACCTTGACGAATATCATAAAGAAGACGGTGTCCCGAAATAAGAAGGACTGGCACGAGAGACTGCAAGAAGCTCTCTGGGCGTATCGAACTACGTTCAAGATGGCCACGAACACAACGCCGTACGCGTTGGTATTCGGTACAGAAGCAATACTCCCCCTCGAGATAGAGTTACCCTCTTTACGAGTGGCAGTCCACTACGAGCTGACGGACGAAGAAAATGCTCACCTTCGGCTTGAAGAGCTTGATGCCCTTGATGAAACCCGGCTCATAGCGCAACAAAATCTGCAGGCTTATAAAGCAAAGATGACACGCTCATATGAAAGATTAACCCGGCCGAGGACATTCCGCCAAGGTGAACTCGTGCTAGTGGTCAAAAGGCCTATGATCCCCAATCGCGCCAAGCGAGGAAAATTCGAGCCGAAGTATGAAGGCCCGCACATAATAGACAAGGTCTACCAGGGTGGAGCCTATCTACTCATGGATATGCATGGTGAAAGGCTTTTCAGGCCAATAACGGCCGCTTCCTAAAGAAATACTACGCTTAATGAGTCACAGCCTAGGTCAATGGTAGATGACGACGACTACGTCCGCTCGCTATCTTCCTAAGCCCGAACTCTATAAGTAGTAGCTGACCTTCTTCAACAACGGACCGAAACGTCCTTAAACTAATGACGGACCAAAACGTCCTTAAACTAATGACAGACCACTATGTCTTAAAACTAGTTGTTAATCGAGATGTCGATAAACTACGGTGGATTGAAACATCACAAAGCCGATATAAAATAATAATAATAATAATAATAATAATAATAATAAATAAATAAATAAACGGTATGTCCATAAGCAAAATGGGCACAGATGAAAACCCGAAAGAGCTCCATGAGTAAAAACAGCAGAGCTACCGGCGAGTGTTCGTGAAAACCCGACAGGGCGCGACCTCGTAAAAAAAAGAGAATAAAAAGAATAAGAAAAGAAAAAAATGGTATGTCCATAAGTAAAATGGGCACGGATGAAAACCCGAAAGGGCTCCGTGAGTAAAAACAGCAGGACTACCGGCGAGTGTTTGTGAAAACCCGAAAGGGCACAACCTCGTTAAAGGACACTTACAGGGTCCTCTCGACCTTGTAAGGAGAAACCACCCGCGTGAGATCCTTACGACTCACAAGGGAGCAACACACTTAGGGATCCCCACGATTCCTAAGGAGAAAATACACTTACAAGATCCTCACGACTCGTAAGGAGAACTCTCTTATGGGACCCTCACGGCTCATAAGATTTGAAAGTCTTAAGTTACAGAGACCTAAACCCGTGCTTAAGCAACCTCCACAACCTTCGATATTGCCCTACAAGTGGTTCAATACTGACCCTTGTATACAATCCACGGGCGTGAATAAACATTTCCCTAACCAAGTCTCATCCGTGACTGGGGATATGCTCGCATGGTGAACAACCCTTATAGGTCCTCTCGATTTACAAGGAGAAAACCCTCTTGTAGGATCTTTACGACTTACAGAGGAACATACACTTAGGAATCCTCACGATTCCTAAGGAGAAAATACACCTACAAGATCCTCATGACTTGTAGGGAGAAATACCTTTGTGGGACCCTTACGGCTCATGAAGTCAAAAGCCTTAGTCGACAAGACCTTAACTCTGTTCGCGAAGCCACCTTTGTTCGACATCGACAGAGGCAAATGATGATTCTCTCCTGGCAACATCCCAGTTGTAGCGGTGCTGATGCCGAAATCGGTGTCTAATTTCAGGTTTACGGCGAAAAGCCAGTAGGCCGCGTATGCATACGAAATAGCCGAAATGATGGGGCAACTTGCAATAAAAAAAGAGCAGCAAGTAAAAACGTATGCGCACAAAATAGCCGAAATGATTGGGCAACTCGCAATAAAAAGCAGCGAGTAAAAATAAAAATAAACAGCCGAAATGATTGAGCACCGCGAAAAATAGCCGAAATGATTGGGCAATCGCGACCTTCGCGATATAAAAGCTGAAATGATAGAGCATCGCGGAAATAAAGCAATAAAAAAAATGATGATGAAACTTTTGCCCTACAGGTGAGATCACGTCGATCTCTGTATACAATCCAAGGGCACAAACAAAGAGGGCACCATACCTTCCCAACAGGCTCCGCAAGAAAGCGAAGCCAAATCTCGACGGTTCACCAACAACCTGGAGACAACCGTGACATTCGTCTCGATACAGCAGACGCAGTGCCAGCAAATGAAGCGAAGATCAAATTTCTAGCTTCACGGTTTTGACGGTAACTCATATAAAACCTGAAAGACCACCAAAAATCATTTCAACCCCCAGGGAAATCAGCGTCCTTGGCAGCATCCTTGATTCAGGGAAACCAGTGTCCTTGACGAGAACATCTTGATTCGCGTCGACCCGCAGAGAAACTAGCATCTTTGCAGGAACACCTCGACTCGTTTCAACCCCAGGGAAATCAGTGTCCTTGGCAACCTCCTCAATTCAGGGAAACTAGCATCCTTGATGAGAGCCTCCTGATTCACGTCAGCCCGCAGAGAAACCAGTGTCTCCGCAGGAATACTCCGATTCATTTCAACCCCGAAGAAACCAGTGTCTTCGGCAAAATCCTTCGACTCAGGAAAACCAGTGTCCTTGACGAGAACATCCTGATTCGCGTCGACCCGCAGAGAAACTAGCGTCTTTGCAGGAATATATCGATTCGTTTCAACCCCAGGGAAACCAGTGTCCCTGGCAAATACCTCAATTCAGGGAAACTAGCATCCTTGATGAGAGCCTCCTGATTCGCGTCGGTCCTCAGAGAAACCAGTGTCTCCACAGGAATACTCCGATTCGTTTCAACCCCAAAGAAACCAGTGTCTTCGGCAAAATCCTTCAACTCAGGGAAACCAGTGTCCTTGACGAGAACATCCTGATTCGCATCGACCCGCAGAGAAACTAGCGTCTTTGCAGGAATACATCGATTCGTTTCAACCCAAGGGAAACTAGTGTCCCTGGCAAATACCTCAATTCAGGGAAACTAGCGTCCTTGATGAGAACCTCCTGATTCGCGTCGGCCCACAGAGAAACTAGTGTCTCCGCAGGAATACTCCGATTCGTTTCAACCCCGAAGAAACCAGTGTCTTCGGCAAAATATTTCGACTCAGGGAAACCAGTGTCCTTGATGAGAACATCCTGATTCGCGTCGACCCGCAGAGAAACTAGCGTCTTTGCAGGAATATATCGATTCGTTTCAACCCCAGGGAAACCAGTATCCCTGGCAAATATCTCAATTCAGGGAAACTAGCGTCCTTGATGAGAGCCTCCTGATTCGCGTCGGCCCGCAGAGAAACCAGTGTCCCCACAGGAATACTCCGATTCGTTTCAACCCCGAAGAAACCAGTGTCTTCGGCAAGATATTTCGACCCAGGGAAATCAGTGTCCTTGGCAACCTCCTCAATTCATGGAAACTAGCGTCCTTGATGAGAGCCTTCTGATTCGCGTCGGCCCGCAGAGAAACCAGTATCTCCGCAGGAATACTCCGATTCGTTTCAACCCCGAAGAAACCAGTGTCTTCGGCAAGATATTTCGACCCAGGAAAAACAGTGTCCTTGACGAGAACATCTTGATTCGCATTGACCCGTAGAGAAACTAACGTCTTTGCAGGAATACATCGATTTGTTTCAACCCCAGGGAAACCAGTGTCCCTGGCAAATACCTCAATTCCGGGAAACTAGCGTCCTTGATGAGAGCCTCCTGATTCGCGTCGGCCCGCAGAGAAACCAATGTCTCCGCAGGAATACTCCGATTCGTTTTAACCCCGAAGAAACCAGTGTCTTCGGCAAAATATTTCGACTCAGGGAAACCAGTGTCCTTAACGAGAACATCCTGATTCGCGTCGACCCGCAGAGAAACTAGCGTCTTTGCAGGAATACATCGATTCGTTTCAACCCCAGGGAAACCAGTGTCCCTGGAAAATACCTCAATTCAGGGAAACTAGCATCCTTGATGAGAGCCTCCTGATTCGCGTCGGCCCTCAAAGAAACCAGTGTCTCCACAGGAATACTCCGATTCGTTTCAACCCCGAAGAAACCAGTGTCTTCGGCAAAATCTTTCGACTCAGGGAAACTAGCATCCTTGACGAGAGCACCTCGATTCGCATCGACCCGCAGAGAAACTAGCGTCTTTGTAGGAACACCTCGACTCATTTCAACCCCAGGGAAACCAGTGTCCTTGGCAAACTCCTCAACTCTGGGAAACTAGCGTCCTTGATGAAAGCCTCCTGATTCATGTCGGCCCGCAGAGAAACCAGTGTCTCCGCAGGAACACCTCGACTCGTAAGAGGGAAACGTAAACTGCAGTGTACAACCCTAGTCTCATCAACTGCGACTTCTTCGCTGACAAAATGTAGCGAGCCCATGGCAGATAGCCGATCGGATGGTGGGGGATCAGACCTATGTTATATGATTGCCCCCAAGGTCGCACCTCGTCTTGACAAATACGGCGTCCGAGGATATCCAAAACCATAGGAGGCTGAACCGGAATTGCATCTATAGCAGGATGAAGAAGGCCCTTTGAAGTCCAATCGACCATCTCCATGGCTTACTGCACCGGGGGTGGGCTGGCATAGTGGATCGCCGTAATAGGCTCCGATGGTACTGTGCATGAAAAGCTCTGTCGATCCATGATAATTTGGTTGTACCACGACCCCCAAAGGTGAAGATTCTTATATTCCGGGTCGTGGTCCCTGATCATAGCTAGGACCTAACGGTCTACGGGTGCTTCGGGAAATCCTCCCTCCGAATGAACAAATAGGAATGAGGTATCGAAAGACATGTTTCCTGCGGAGAGACAAAAATTAGCCGTCAGTGTTGTAATTCCAACGCTTGGCGCTTTAAAAAATTTTAAATTAAAATTAATTACACCACACTGCAATAAGTGGGCAGGGGACCAAATGGGGACCCACAAAATCTGGATGACAGTGCATCAGTTCATAAGACAGACCCATCATTGGATGAGACTGTCAATTAATGAAGAGATCCCCAGGAGAATATTCTCTTTAATGGGAAATCCCTAGAGACAAGGAGAAAATCTCCTCTTTCAGAGCAAAGCTCTGTCACAGAGTGATATTTGTCAAACTCTGGTCTTAAGGGAATAAAATTTGCTTAAAAGGAGCCTAGCTCTGTAATAATGATGGAAAGAACCATCAAAAGAAAATTTTAACTCCTAAAGATTAAAAATTTGGAGTCTTAAAAAATCCATGAAAACTTATAAAAAGTTCTTCACTTTCAGATAAAAAAAGATCTACATTTGATCCATGAGCAAAGCTCTGTTCATGGGTTAAAACCCATGAACAAGATCTCTGTAGATCTATGGACTTTTGAGAGCAAGGCTCTGTTGATGAAACCCCAAAGGGGTTTTCTTTAGATCAAAGATCTATAAGAGCAAGGCTCTGTTAATTAAATTTAATTAAATTTAATTTAATTTAATTTTACCTAAGATGATTCTAAGTTCTGAACTCTGGAGTTCTTGAAAAGAAACGAGAGCAAGGCTCTGAAGTTCTTAAAAACAAGAGCAAGGCTCTGAAAATCAAAGTTCTTGAAAAATGGTAAAACATTTACTAAGGACCAAGGGTCCTATTTATAGGCGCCTGCGCCCCTTCAGCTCACCCGTTGATCCAGCGGTTAAGATCTTGCCACCGCTGCACTCACGTGTGCGCCACGTGAGCGCAAGGTGGGGGGCATTTATTTCCCCCAATCAGAGCAAAACTCTGTTTGAATTTCAAAAATTCAAAAAATTGAAGCAACGCTTCAAATCCCGTGCGCTGCGTGCAACGCGCCACATGTCAGAAGTTGATACCTCAGCGCAGCGCCCAAGGCAGCGCGCCCAATCAGAGCAAGGCTCTATTTAAAACAAAAATTAAAAGAAGCAACGCTTCAGATGATCTGCGCTGCACGCCACGTGGCAGCGCAGTTGCGCTGCGCTCTGCGCTGCGCTCCCCGTGGCAGCGCATTTGCGCTAGCGCAGTTGCGCTGCGCGACACGCGGCAGCGCAGCTGCGCTGCGCTCTGCGCTGCGCGACACGCGGCAGCGCGGTTGCGCTGCGCTCTGCGCTGTGCGACACGTGTCAAGCGCTGGTGCGTTTGCGCTAAACAGAATTAAAATTCCAGTAAGATCTTTCCGTTCTTGTTAAAACAAGAAGATTTTCTTCTGTAAAACAGAAGCTTTTGGATCAAAGATCCAACGGTGGGGAAAATTCCCCAAATCACTCAGAGAAAGATCTCTTTAACAAATTTAACAAATTTAACAAATTAATGGGCACTATATAAAGGCCCCTAGACCCCAATTCAAAAGACATCAACATTGAGAACATCAAAAACTTCAAAAACAAAACAGAGAGAACTTTGAAGGATTGGGAGAAGAACTCGAGAACAAAAAAAAAGGTAAAAACCTTTATAAAAAGAAGAAGAATTTCTTCTGAATAGATCATTGATCTAAGAACATGATCGATGATCTTCAATAAATAAAAAAATATATATAAATAATAGTGCCTTGCACTTTTTTATGAACCAATGGTTCTGGAATCTTAAAGATTCTTTTCTTGAATCCAAAGTTGGATCAAGAAATTAAAACAGTGCTCTGCACTTGCAAAACTGCACTGTTGCGCTCCTGGGTTGGCGCAAGCCACCAGGGAGCGCCACGTGTCAACTCCATAACCACTTACGTTATGCGCTTCTAAAAATAGAGCATTGCTCTTTAAGGTTGGCACAACTCACTAGAGCGCGCCACGTGTCAGCAGCGCGCCACGTGTCAGCAGCGCAACAGCGCAGTGCACTGGCGCAGCGCACTGCGCTTGCGCTCACTAGAGCGTGACACGTGTCACCTCCACATGCGCTTGCGCTCAATAATTGGCGCAAAGCGCCTGACAAACCACTGTCAAGTAATTAATGCACTGCATTATTTACAGAAGGGCCAAGCCCAATTAATAAAAGGCTTAACAGGCCAAATTAAATGCAATGCATTATTTTAAAGAAGGGCAGAGCCCAAACAGAAGCTCTGCATCATTTATAAAGGGACAGAGCCCAAATCAGAAAGGCCTAGCAGGCTAAAATAAAATGCAGTGTATTATCAAACAGGGGCAAAGCCCTAGCACAGACCTAATAGGCCAAAGATAAATAAAAACATTGAACATATTCTCAACTGGACTTAGCCCAATCATGGTCGTAAGTCTGTTAGTTGTATGTATGCCCTAGAGGCCAGTATTGTACAGATGATGTATATTATATTGGATGCTTGGACATATATAGAGAGGACTTTCTTGCTAGATACGATAGTATGCTATCTGGTTGCTCTTTATCTTAACATGTATACTTGTCTCTTTATACTGTCTGATGGCTACATGTTGATAAAGCCCTTAGGAAGTGTACTTGATTGCCTGGACTATGATGCAGATCATACTAGTGGGGACATGGTAGTCCATAAGTACATCCTTCAAGGTCACTAGTCGAGGGTGTATCGAGACAGGACATCGATATACCAGAGTAGACTAGCGTATACGTTTCTCGACCCATGAGATGGGCGATGGATGATCCCATATCCATTAGTGTTTGACATCAGAGATGGTATGCGGGTGCTCAGTGGAGACTGGGTACACTGGACAGATTCGCCGAGAACTCCCAGATGGTATTATACCTTACGTCAGATGGCAGTTCTCTGGTGACACTTGTGCAGGTTAGTCTGTAGACCCGAGATCGTCATAGAGTCTTGCGTGATTTGATCAGTCGAAAATAATGTATTTTTAACACGGCAATTTCCCTATCATTTGCACTCATTTAGAAATGTTCGGTATTCATATTTCACATATTAGCAAAACAGTCCTGAAATATCAGATTGCATGTGTTAGACTCTAAAACCGGCACTATAAAGGAAATTGACTGTATTTTATGGCATCGCATCATCCCTATATTGCGCAACACTTGTGTCGAGATTTGTGCAGGAAATTGCAGGAGCAAAGTCAAAAGAAGCTGATCAAAAATACACCAACTCCATGTTTCAGATCTGGTAGCAATTCAGAAGGAAATATACAAATCAACATATCAAAGAAAGGCCCAAAACTCAGCCCAAATCAGCACCAGAAGTCCCAAGCCCCAAGCCTCCAACATGGCCGCGGAACCGCGGCGGGAGCCGGCTTGCGCCGTGGTTCCGCGGCGCTTCTGCCACGTCAGCGCTTCATTTTCAGTGCAAAATTCCTCTCTCAGGGCCCACATTCATTTAAGAAGCCTCAAATTCTAGAATTCTCTCGAACCTTCTCCCAGATCAGCATAGATCATTAAGCAAAGCTAATCTTAATTAAGCTCCTAACAAACAATTTCTAGAAGATCCCTCCTAACTAATCACATCTAGAAACTTCTCCTCAACGAGGGAAATTCAAATCTCCTCTAACTAACTTTTGGAGGGAAATTCAAATTCTAATCCTAGATCTAGGGTTTAGGGAAGTCTATAAATAGAAGCTTAGACCTAGGGTTAAGGGTTAATAAATCTTGATCAATCATTAGTTAGTTCTTTAGTTCTTCCTCATTCCTCAACCATTAATCTCCATCTTCTTCCACAAGTCTAGTGACAAGACTTATGCGAAACCCTAACCCTAATTCCTCTCCAAATTCAAGATCCCGAGTACCAATCAAGCGAGAAGCCCTTCAACCTTTTAGGAGCAGAGCCGATCTTCAATCGAGCAAGTGATCCAAGCCGATCCGCGACTCAAGGAGATGAGCGAAGCCAAATCGACGATCGAGTTCTTCCTCTTGTAGTTCTTGAGCGAATGTAATGAAATTGTTGATATAAATAAAACGTGAAATTCTTTTATCTTGCTTTCTTTAAATTCTTGCATCATGATTCGATCTCAATTTGTAATTGTAGTTCTTGTTGTGATGTTTGAGTAAAACTCCGCTCGTTAAGGAGTCGAGACGATCAATAGAATGATAATGTAACAAATCTTAAGACGATTCTTAAGTCCTACGAGTTTTGTAAAGCCTAGCAAGTTCAAGAATCGATGACCTAGTTTCGTTGCGATACTTTCTTGATTGTTATCGCTCGAAATTAGGGATCTACGATCGTTTCTTGAATTTACTAGAGGCTAGAATGTGAATGATATCGACGAAAGAACAAGGGATAAGATGAAACCCTAGTTTCATAAGAAATCCCTAATTCTTGATCGATCATCATCGATCTAGTATCAATTCATCGAAGGATAAGAATACGTAATTGTAAGATTACATCACATCTATAGATCCGATCGATTCCTACGAGCCTCATTTCGATTCTTGATATTTAGTTGGAAAAATCATCAAACTATCAATTCTTGATTCTATCCTTTTCTTGTTATTAGATTTAGATTTTCTAATTCTTGAACTTCAAATATAAATCATGAATTGTTTTCTTTTCTTTTCTTTAAAGTTTCAATTCATCTAATTCAAAAGACGAACGATTACACTTTCCCTGTGAACGATCCGCACTTACTAACGCGCTACATTCGACACCGTTATTGATTGCGGTCAAATAATTTTTGGTTGTGATTTCTATATACAATTTTCCAACAACTACACAATCGAGAAAATCATTCAATCAAATGGCGCCGTTGCCGGGGATAGTGCGCTAATTGTTCGTATTTTGAAATTTGAGTTGAAAGATTTATTCCATTACAATTTTTTAGATCAAAATTCGCGCAAACACTAATACGAGTTGTTGTGATTTGTGCGAGGAAATCTGGAATCATTGGAGCTGTGGAAATTTTTTTCAGATAATTCCAGAGAGCTCCTGAGATGAACAGGAACAGTAGCTGAAAATTTGGTGCAGTGATCAAACATTTCCACCGCGATTCCGCGGTTTAAGGAGCTAATTGCGGCGGTTCCACTGCGCAATTTGGGTTTCATTGCACAAAATTTCCTTTGGTAACTTCTAACTTTCTTATCTCTCCCCTTATCTGCTCCAATTAACATTTTGTGCAGGTTTCTTTGCAAATAATCGCAGCGCCGTCAAAAAGCAAAAATTAAATTGTGCGTGTTTTGATTTTGTGGTTGTTTGCATAATTAATACGGATATTAAGGGGCACGACCAAATCCAGATTAGGTGGGCAGTTCATTACCCTTCCTAAACCCCAAAAATCACAAACTTGCATCCGCATTACCCTCATTAATTAAAAAATATCTAGAGATGACTCTAAGGACCGTCGCGCTCACTTAGGACAGAAGAAGGCCGTGGGTAATTCATTGCTTATCCGCGTTTCTTTTTGTGGTGTCTAAGGTAAGTGTGTCGAAGGCTAGTGGTTACTTAATTAGGCCCACTACTTACATAGTGGAGAACCTCCCACTTACCTGGCACTTACCTGGCCACAGGAGAGACAAAGAGGCAGTGGAGGATTCTATCCTGCGACTTGTCTTTTGGCAGTTAGGAGCGGTCTAGAGCCGGACCTAGGTGACCACTAGAATTAGGGTTTTGTGTGTTGCATTTGTTGTGTTGCATCATTTTTTTCAAAAATCCGTATCATTTTTCAAAACAAACACCAACACTTCATTTCCCCTAATTATAAATTCACGCTGCCACTTGTACCAACCCTTTTTAGTGCAAGATAGGCTGGACAACGGGATTCTAGTACCTGTTAGTCCGCGTCCTTTCGATCGACCCTAAAGTCGGTATTTCTACATTTACCCTTTCTTTACCCACTACCATACCCACATCGATGGATCCGTCTCCATCGAACTTCTTTTCCACTACTCTGCCGCCGTCCGTTGGTGCGCAGATTCCACCTCGCATCTCTCTCCAAGAGAGGTGCTACCCTACACGAGGCTCAATTTCCACCTGCCTTTCCATACCACCAGCCAACGGGGACAATTTTCAGATTAAACCCCAATACATCAATCTTCTACCAAAATTTCACGGTCTCGAGTCTGAAGACGCATATGCATTTATCACCAAATTTGAAAATGTATGCGCAATGATGGGTACTTCACAGTTTTCTGTGGATGCTTTACGCCTTCGTCTTCTCTCATTTACCTTGTGCGATTTAGCCGAGAAGTGGCTATATAACACTACCGCACATTCCATTTCAAATTGGGAAGAATTCGTCAAAGCATTCCTTAAGAAATTATACCCACATCAAAAGACAGCTCGAGTCCGTAGCGAAATCTATCAATTCACCCAGCTTCCGAATGAAACATTTTCAAAGTGTCTTGAACGTTTCAAGGATCTGTTAGTCCAATGTCCACATCACGGCATCCCGATGGGAACTGTGCCGAATCATTTATGAGGGCATTAATCCTAACACAAGACAGACCCTTGAATCCATGTGTCAAGGCAACTTTATGACCAAAGATGATGGGGAAGCATGGAACTTTCTAGAAGATTTCGCTGAAAAATCTTTACAGTGGGAGGGTGTGAGTCAATCATCTAGGGATGGCAATGATATTTCCATAGGAGTTAGAGCTGACATTTCAGCTATGCAAAAGAAACTCGAGACTATGGAAAACAAATTTTTAGCCGCCCTAAGTCAAATATCACTCTCCAAAACTGTATGTGGCTGCTGTTCTGATCCTTCTCACTTGACGGAAGAATGTCCAATAAATTCTCCGTTTCAAGGTCATGAGCATACCAATGCCGCATTT
Organism: Agapanthus africanus; assembly: GCA_030015575.1. NCBI lineage: Eukaryota > Viridiplantae > Streptophyta > Magnoliopsida > Asparagales > Amaryllidaceae > Agapanthus > Agapanthus africanus. The sequence goes on from CM057350.1 coordinate 159,332,912, forward strand.
CAACGACCTAGAAACGATCCATCTTCCTCCACATATAATCAGGGTTGGAGGAATCACCCTAACTTTGCTTGGAACCAATCACAATCTCAAAACACGGTTCCAACCCAACACAATTTCCAAAGGGTCCCTCCACCACAACAGCAGCCACCACTTCAATTGAGTCAGCACCCCTTCCAAGCACAAAACTTCCAAAATCCGGCCAACACTTTTGCACCATCTAGTCCTTTGCAATTGACCGGTACTGATCATACCTCCGCACTAGCACAAACCTTGGATACTTTCATGAAACAATCCATCCAAGGGACGGCAAGTTTGCAATCTTCCATCGAGAATGTGATGAAGATCATTGTCTCTCAAAATGAGAATATCAAATCGATGGAAGCACAAATTGCACAACTAAAAGCCGAAATGAGTGCAAGAGAGAAAGGGAAACTTCCAGCTCAACCTTTACCCAATCCTGGCTATTCATATCTTGTGAATGCAACCACGTTGAGATCTGGAAGAGTGCTTGACAACCAAGTTGGGGAAGAGTTTGATGACACTGATAAATCAATCAATAACACCCCGGCTGAGAGCTTTCCTCACACACACACTTCTACTTCTGATCCCAGTTCTTCTACCCCACCACCTTCTCACGAGCCTATTCTCCATTTCCCACAAGGCTCGCCACCTCAGCCCATCTCTTCTAGTTCTCCACAGACGATCCCCACTCCTCTTTTGGGATCACGTTTACCCCCACTTCCTTCTCCTATGATGGACCCAGCGCTTATTGCTAAAGCACCTTATTCTAATCAGTTAAGGGCAAACACACCGAGTCCACATATGGAGAAGATTAGGGACATTTTTAAGCAAGTTAATATCAACATCCCTCTCCTAGATGCTATCCAACAAGTTCCATCCTATGCGAAAACTCTTAAGAACTTGTGCACTAGGAAGAGGAAGACTCAAGTGCCCAAGAAGATTTTTATGGCAAAAACAGTAGACACGGCTTTCCCCCAACAACTACCGAGAAAACGTAAGGATCCTGGATATCCTACTATTTCCATTTCTATTGGGAAAAAACACATCAACCGTGCTCTAGTAGATCTGGGTGCTAGTGTTAACTTGCTTCCATACTCAGTCTATGAGCAACTAGGTATCGGAGAGTTGAAGCCAACCCATTGCACTCTCCAGATGGCTGACCGATCAATCACCAAACCTAGGGGTGAACTGGAGGATGTGTTAATAAAAATCAGGGAATTCATATTCCCTATGGACTTTATTGTAATTGATACACAGCCTGTAGCGAACCCACGGAATCAAATTCCGGTGATTTTAGGTCGCCCCTTTTTGGCCACTTCCAACGCTATCATCAACTGTCGTAATGGCTCTATAACCCTATCCTTCGGGAATAGGTCAATAGAGCTGAACATTTATAAGTTGGGAAGTGTACCCTCCGAACCTACTGCTCAGGTCTGTTCTGTCGACTTAATGGATGTCGACAGCAGCGAATTTGACGATCCTCATGATACTGATCTTGACTCTTTTCATACATTATTGTTTGACCCAACTATGTATCATACACATACGGACTCTTCCACCGAGATGTCCGGGTCAACAACTAACACTGATTATGAACTGCTTTTAGAGTCTGAAAATCACCCCGCACTTTGTGACGACATTATTCATCGGGGTATTGATGGAACTTTTGAGGAAATCTTCGCTGAAGAACTCGCATTTTTGAATGACACGGGTGTTGAGATGAATCATGTCCCACTCAATAAAATTGAACCTTTACCCCTTCTTCTGAACTGTAAAAAGAATGCGAGCAATCCATCACATTCACTGCATCGTCTCTCCAAAATGAGACGCACACACACTCTCTTCCACCACTTAACCTTTCCCCACTTCTTCTTCCACCAACCAGAGCACTGCATTGATAAAATTTTTGAATGGTTGGTGTTGACATTCGGTCTTTGCAAAGCTTGGCATCGACCACTGATTTTTGACCCCCTCATATGATTTTCAAAGATTAACATTGCATAACTCAAGTTTGGGGAGGGGGACATTATTTTTTCTGGCTCTCGAAAAGAAAATTTTATAAAATTTTGAGTCAAGAATAAGTTTGGGGGTGGATCTTCACTCATATATTTTGCCCCCACTAATAAATTCCTCCCAAGCTTACAGGTTTTTCGAGATTTAGCAGATGGCAACAGTGAGGACACTGTTGAAAACAAGTTTGGGGGAGGTTTGTGCTTATTTTCGCATTATTTGCATCATACTTTGCATAAGAACAAAACATTTTTGAAAACCGATAAAAATTTAAAAATTTTCAAAAGATAAAAATATTTTTTGTACATAAATAAGATAATAAAAGATTAGATAGTGAAAAATTACATCCATGAGATTAGAAAAATTTAAGAAAACCAAGAAAATTAGAAGTTTTCTTATACGAACTAGTAATAAGTAGTTATGAGCCGTTGTCCCAAAGGTTAGTAAGATGAAGGTAGTCACTAATCTGAGGATAAAACTAAGTCTGACAAATAGTTTCTATTCTAGAAGCCAAACATTTTTGAACATTGCTACACTGCTATTCGCACTTACACACGTCTTGAAGCCCGGGATAGTAGAGGATACCTTGAAATGCTCGTCTTAAAGCCAAAAGTATGATGGAAATAAAATAAAAAAAAGTGAATAAAAAAATATAAAGTGGTGAGAAAAATGGACACTGGTCTTTGTTATCACCAAGGGCAATAAAAAATTTTATAGCAAGAGTGCCTCTTCATCTAGTGCCCTAAGGCCAACTGGTCTGGGAGTCACTGCTATGCCTGAGGTGGTGCAAGACGAGGAAAAACACCAAATAAGCAAGCACATGAGTAATCGGTCGGTTAGTACCTCAAGAAGTATTAACGGTCGCATGAAAGTGTGTGAGCAATCTCATCTAAATATTCATTAATTAAAAAGTACTGAGGCTGATGGGCAAGAGTATAATAGCTTGAATTGAATTCTCCGGGTGTAGGGATGACTTTACACACACACAGGGTTATATGATCGATGTTTGGAAGAAAGATAGGAATGAAGAATAAGACGATGTTTTATTGAGAGATGACGTGATTTCTAACATTTTTTCATGACCATTAAGATAGGGCTCATGACAACCGAAAAGCTAGCTTAGTTGGAAACCCTAATTTTCAAAGTCTTTCTTTTACGATTCTTGTCTTTAAATGTAATATTCATGATCTTCCTTTTATTATTGGATTTTGTGGGTGCAATCCGCTGAAAACCCTCAGGAGACAACACGCCTCCTACTAGGGACACCTAGAAGTTTAAAGGCTTGTTGCACGTACTCAGTGCAATCGTGTTGCCTATGAAAGTGTGCTAGTTAGTTTTTCTCTTTCTTTATTTTCTCCTTCTCTTTTTAATAAAACAATTCGCTCGAGACGATCGAAAATAAGTTTGGGGGAATTTGATCAGTCGAAAATAATGTATTTTTAACACGGCAATTTCCCTATCATTTGCACTCATTTAGAAGTGTTCGGTATTCATATTTCACATATTAGCAAAACAGTCCTGAAATATCAGATTGCATGTGTTAGACTCTAAAACCGGCACTATAAAGGAAATTGACTGTATTTTATGGCATCGCATCATCCCTATATTGCGCAACACTTGTGTCGAGATTTGTGCAGGAAATTGCAGGAGCAAAGTCAAAAGAAGCTGATCAAAAATACACCAACTCCATGTTTTCAGATCTGATAGCAATTCAGAAGGAAATATACAAATCAACATATCAAAGAAAGGCCCAAAACTCAGCCCAAATCAGCACCAGAAGTCCCAATCCCCAAGCCTCCAACATGGCCGCGGAACCGCGGCGGGAGCCGGCTTGCGCCGTGGTTCCGCGGCGCTTCTGCCACGTCAGCGCTTCATTTTCAGTGCAAAATTCCTCTCTCAGGGCCCACATTCATTTAAGAAGCCTCAAATTCCAGAATTCTCTCGAACCTTCTCCCAGATCAGCATAGATCATTAAGCGAAGCTAATCTTAATTAAGCTCCTAACAAACTATTTCTAGAAGCTCCCTCCTAACTAATCACATCTAGAAGCTTCTCCTCAACAAACTTTTGGAGGGAAATTCAAATCTCCTCTAACTAACTTTTGGAGGGAAATTCAAATTCTAATCCTAGATCTAGGGTTTAGGGAAGTCTATAAATAGAAGCCTAGACCTAGAGTTAAGGGTTAATAAATCTTGATCAATCATTAGTTAGTTCTTTAGTTCTTCCTCATTCCTCAACCATTAATCTCCATCTTCTTCCACAAGTCTAGTGACAAGACTTGTGCGAAACCCTAACACTAATTGCTCTCCAAATTCAAGATCCTGAGTACCAATCAAGCGAGAAGCCCTTCAACCTTTTAGGAGCAGAGCCGATCTTCAATCGAGCAAGTGATCCAAGCCGATCCGCGACTCAAGGAGATGAGCGAAGCCAAATCGACGATCGAGTTCTTCCTCTTGTTGATCTTGAGCGAATGTAATGAAATTGTTGATATAAATAAAAGGTGAAATTCTTTTATCTTGCTTTCTTTAAATTCTTGCATCATGATTCGATCTCAATTTGTAATTGTAGTTCTTGTTGTGATCTTTGAGTAAAACTCCGCTCGTTAAGGAGTCGAGACGATCAATAGAATGATAATGTAACAAATCTTAAGACGATTCTTAAGTCCTACGAGTTTTGTAAGCCCTAGCAAGTTCAAGAATCGATGACCTAGTTTCGTTGCGATACTTTCTTGATTGTTATCGCTCGAAATTAGGGATCTACGATCGTTTCTTGAATTTACTAGAGGCTAGAATGTGAATGATATCGACGAAAGAACAAGGGATAAGATGAAACCCTAGTTTCATAAGAAATCCCTAATTCTTGATCGATCATCATCGATCTAGTATCAATTCATCGAAGGATAAGAATACGTAATTGTAAGATTACATCACATCTATAGATCCGATCGATTCCTAAGAGCCTCATTTCGATTCTTGATATTTGGTTGGAAAAATCATCAAACTATCAATTCTTGATTCTATCTTTTTCTTGTTATTAGATTTAGATTTTCTAATTCTTGAACTTCAAATATAAATCATGAATTGTTTTCTTTTCTTTTCTTTAAAGTTTCAATTCATCTAATTCAAAAGACGAACGATTACACTTTCCCTATGGACGATCCGCACTTACTAACGCGCTACATTCGACACCGTTATTGATTGCGGTCAAATAATTTTTTGTTGTGATTTCTATATACAATTTTCCAACAACTAGACAATCGAGAAAATCATTCAATCATGATTCCCACTGTGCTTTGATTTCTACCTTACCACGTCCATGAGGGCGTGCAAAACAGTGGTTTTTGGGTACAGTCCCGAGTCACATGGAGGCAATGAACGATAGGAGGGGTTTCGTCTCTCCCGGTATTGGGGGTTGATGTTGCGCTGTGCTCGATTGGCCGTAACAGGGAAGTCCCTGGCCAGTGCTGATTAGAGATTTACTGGTAAGTGTTACCAGTAGTTTCTCGACCCGTTATGAGCCTCACATCGGCATGACTTATCGGTTATTGGGGTCTGACGTTTACCACCCCTAGACTTGATATGCAACATATCAGACGAGGAGACCGGACTGTACGGGAAGTGTTACCGGCAGGATTTTACAGGAGTTGGAGCGGGCTTGCTTGCTGATCTTCTGATCGCTCAATACCCGGGTAGCCGTTACGTCCAGCTAGTACCGCTGACGGCTTGTGGGTGCTTGATGTGATCATCATCTACTGCCGGCGTATTGACGAGTCTTTAGAGTCCTACATAGAGGTTTTTCTGGCACAGGCAAAACGAAATAGGAGCACGTATGTGATATGTGCGGGACCGAGAATAATGCGTGTATATGATACCGTATTTTATTCTCGCGACTTTTTGTATCGGTCGGTTATATATAATATGACCGGGTTATCGATTCAAGTGTTGATTCGATAAGTCGATACGATGAATGTTAGTTGGTTATATGAGATATGACCGGATTATTAAGTCAACTGTTGATTTAATAATTAAGTGTATAATTGTATATTAGATATACTAGTTTACATTTACTAACACATGTTCACTTAGGGTTTTTTCTCACATGTACACATTTTTACTATATATGATATATATGAAAATGTGTTGTATTTTTGTATCATGGTTGATGATACACTATACATGGGTGTATGAGACTTACACTATGCTAATTTTTATTTAGGGTTTTTAATATCTAAAGTAATTACAAAATCAAGTGGAGGATTAGAAAATGCATGAAGCTTGTGGAAGCTTGTGGATGCATTGACTAATTCAACTTGGTTTTGTTTTTACTATGGATATTTCTTAACCCAACCATAAAGATTAGCCTAGGGTTAAGTCTCTACAAGGGTTAGTATATGATACTCACTCACCATGATTAGCTTTCTCACTTGATCATTATCCTTTCCTCTTTCTTTTGTTCATCTTCTTCATTGAACAAAAGAGAAAGAAAACTAGGGTTTTGAAAAGAGAGCAAAAGATTGTGAGATATAAAATTCCAAAGAGAACTCACTTCCTATTTCTCCATCCTCTACTAGACTAGCACTTTAGTTTAGGGTGTTTACTTCACTAATTCTCTAGTTAGTGAAGTAGGAGCTTGAGTCGGAATTCCCTCGACGTAGATCATCTTCGGCCTCGGAGACTTCAAGCACGGTCGCATCTTTCGCCTCGTGAAGCCATGCAAGAGTCCGGGAGAACCTTGATCGCAGTGAAGGGACTTCATCAAGGAGCTTTAGAAGTGAAGGACCGATCTACAAAGGTTGTATTTCGTATTCCCTTTAAAGATGTTTACTTGCTAATTGTTTCGCCTAAACTCTAGTATACGATCTTGCTTAGTGTTATTCGGCACATAAAAATTTAATTTTGGCATGGTCGATGCCTTGTAGAGCCTTGTTAGTGTGCCTAGTAACCCTACAAAGTCCTCAAATCAAATTGACTGAGCAAGACTGCTCTCCTAAATCAATTTACATCCGGTTCAAGGGTACATCTCTGAACTCCTGTGACTCCTATCATTGTAATCCTTCAATGACATCAGAGAGGTGACGGGTCCCGACAACCACACATCGATACGGACTGCGGGGTCCTTAAACTCATGGACCGAAACGTCCTTAAACTAATATTCGTCCCGACATGGGAATGTTGGACTGAAATGTCTTTAAACTAATGTTCGTCCCCAAATTGGAATGATGGACCACCATGTCCCTAAACTAAAAATCGACCGCAATGTCATTAAACTAAACAATAGAGCCAATTGCTCTCTTATCGGATCCAAACGATCCCGTTAAGTTGATCTTAGTCTGGAGATTAGGCTAACGTATCCTTAACAAAAGTTTAAGTTGATCTTAGCCTTAAATAGGGCTAACGTATCCTTAAACCAAAACCCCAAACCCAAATCTAAGTAAATACGGATTTGGACTAATCCACGTCATACGGGCGACAACATCACTTAGTCTCTGTATACAATCCACGGGCAACTACAAACAAAACAAACACCCACGACACGAAGTGAAATTCTGGAGAAGAAGAAAGTTGTTACCGCGATGCGGTAGCGTAATTAACTGCAGGGGCTTGCGCCTGGGGGAAGAGCGTCCCCACAATCAAAAACCCCTCGAACGAGGGGGAATCTGACGAAGTCTGCTATATCGGCCGCATCCGTCTAAACCTTCGATACACGGTGCCATAAATCAACTTGGCATCTTCGGAGAGATGGACGGATAAAACTAAATAGCATCTGCCCCGAATTTCAGGCAAGACGTCCATGTCTTGGCCGCCGTTCGGAGGGGAACAGGGAGATAGCAGATCGACGGAAGATCGAAGTCAGGTGAGTTGACACGAAAGACAACGTAGCGAATCCACTCACGAAGGCCCTCCCCAGACGTAGTTTGAAAGACTTTTTGGGATGTTGGGTATGAGATACTACAACATATGGCCTTAGTGCAAGTAGGAGATTGTTAGGAATATGTATTCCTTAGAGGCCATTATTGTATGATATAGTGGATGCTTGGACATATATAGAGAGGACTTTCTTGCTTGACATGATAGTATGCTATCTGATTGCTCTTTATCTTAACATGTACACTAGTATTATTATACTGTCCCTCTGATACATGTTGATAAAGCCCTTAGGATGTTTGCTTGACTACCAGGACTATGATGCTGATCATACTACTGGGAATCATGTAGTCTACAAGAACATCCTTTAATTTTTCCTAGTCGAGGGAGTATCGAGACAGGGCATCAATATTCAATAGTTGACTAGTGTGTACGTTTCTTGACCCTGTATGGGGCGATGTTTGATCTCATAACCATTGGTGTTTGACATGAAAGATTGTACACAGGTGCTCATTAGAGAATGAGTACACTGAACAGGACTAGCCGAGAACATCTAGTTGGTACTATACCTATCGTCGGATAGCAGTTCTTTGGTGACACTGGTACAGGTTAGTCTGTAGAACCGAGATCGTCATAGAGTCTTGTATGGTTCCCACTATGCTTTGATTTCCTCCCTACCATGGCTCAAAGGAGTCATGCAAACAAGTGGATTTTGGGTACAGTCCCGAGTCACATGGAGGCAATGAGCGATAGGAGGGGTTTCGTCTCTCCCGGTATAGGGAGTTGATGTTGTGCTATCCTCGATTGGCTATAACAGGAAGTCCCTGTCCAGGACTGCTGTTGAGATTTACTGGTAAGAGTTATCAATAGTTTCTCGAACCATTATACGCCACACATCGGCATGACTTATCAAGTTATTGGGGTCTGACGTATCCACCCCCAAACTCGATATGTGACATATCAGACAAAGAGACCGGACTGTACGGTAAGTGTTACATAAGGCTTCATGGGAGTTTGGACAAGTTTGCTTGTTGATCTTCTATTCGCTCAATACTAGGGTAGCCGTTGTTGTTGGGTTACGCCAGTGCCTCGGCCATCAATCAGGAGCCAAATACAGAACAAAAATTCAATAAACCGGCGCTAACGGAACCCGATTCCCTGGATCGACCATTAACTGTGCACTAGTTATATGAAATGGAGTTTAGAAAGGTTATACCGAATGATCCGTGTCCTTCGATCTTCAACCTCTGTCCCAAGCTCCTTATAGCTTCCTTGATCATGTTTGATCTCCGGTCTCCCCCATTGAAGACGATCCACGTTGAGAGTATATAATACGAGCTCCGACCTCAAATCCAAGGCAACTCGAGTACCTAGTTTGCTACCCTAGATAGTCAAGATGAAGTAGAGAGTGTGTAGGATTAGATTGTCTCAATACACCCTAGGTTTCTCAGCACATGAGACATGTAGGGTGGAGGTAGAAGAAGATGCTAAGAGAGGAGAGTGTGAGGCTTGAGCAAAAAACAAGTGAAGAAAAAATGGCTTGTGTTTTTGTGTGAGTTATTTGTTGTGAGCAATTCACAACTAAAGAAAACCCTCACTCTAAAAAATATATGCCACTTGTTGAACACAAATATCTCACAATACACCAAGAATTCATCATGCCACCATGAGTCACAACATAACCCACCACCATGAGTCATACCCATGTGGCATGCATGAACCAAAGACAAACAATGATTCACACTTCCACTCACAAACTATTTAACTTAAAATGATTTGTAACAAAAAGAAATGAAATGGCAACTTCTAAAGTAATCTTGTAATAGAATTACAAGAATACCCCTCATTCGTATATACATACTCGCATCCTTATTCCGAAAGAATACGAATACAACGAGATGAAAATAATCCAACAAAATAATACTAGGATCCGGATTAAACCAAAGCCTACTAGTATTATCCGTCCAAATCATGATCCGTGCACAAGTGCACGTATATGATCGAACCCTGCCATAAAACCATACGGCCTCTACAACGTTTCACCTGAAGCAGGGAAACCCTCTGTGTGGGACTCTAAAGACTCGTCAATGCGCTGGCAGTGGGTTTAACCACAAGCACGTCTGTGTCACTAGCTGTACGTAACGGCTACCCAGGTATTGAGCGAAAGGGAGGCCGACGAGCAAGCTTATCCTAAAACCCCAATTGAGCCTGACAGTGACAATATCCGTACAGTCTGGTCCGTTCGTCTATGAGTATCGCATATCGAGTCTAGGGGGTGGATAATGTCATACCACTAATAACTTGACATTCAGTGTCGGTATGAAACCCATCACCGCCTGAGAAACTACCGATCCTAGATCAGTAATTCCCGACTACCTTGGCCAAGGATTTCTGGTGATGGCCACCCATGCACAACGCGGCATCAACCTCCAATACCGGGAGAGAAGAATCCCCTGACGATCCGCTCACTGCCTCCATGTGGCTCGGGGCTGTACCTAACTAAAACCTGTTTGCACGACTCCTTTGAGCCGTGGTAAGGTAGTAATCAAAGCACGGTAGGAATTCACACGAGACAAATGACGATATCAGGTCGTTAGACTAACATGTACACATGTCACCAGGGAACTGCTATCTAACAATAGGTATAATACTAACTAGAAGGTTCCCGGCAAGTCCGTCCGGTGTACTCATAACCCAATGAGCACCTGTATACATCTTAGGTGAACAAACTAACACCAATGACTTGTGAGACCGGCCACCGCCCCTCGTCGGGGTCTCGATCAGTATACACTAGTCTACTCTGGAGTATCGATGCCCAGTCTCGAAACTCCCATGACTAGGGACATTTAAGGATGTGCTTATAGACCGCAGCTCCAACGTATATGATTGTCATCATACTGCTGGTAGTCAAGCATGAATCCTATGGGCCCTATCAACATGTAATAGTGATCTGTAAATCCACCTTAAGCAAGTACATGATGATAAAGACAAACCAGATAGCATACTATCATCTCGAGTAAGACTGTTCTACCGGTATAGGTCCTCCCTCAATCACTGCAATCACGTGCCTGCGATTCAATAATTGACTTGAGAGCACTATAGCTAACAATCTCCCACTTGCACTTAAGGCTAATTATTGCGATGTCGTATACTCACAGCCCGTGTGATACCGAACACCTAACTTCTCTACTAATCAGTTTCACAAAGCTCGTTTGTTAAACTTTTGAGTTCGAGAAATAGTCTCAGTGAGTGGATACGCTCTAATGTTTCTTTCTATGTCTCTCTTTATTTCAAGTTCGCGGAGGAAGCTATCTCCCGAAATGAGCAATACGTGTCTTAGAATATATCTGGATATCTGATGGGACCTAGTTCACAAATGAACTCCAAATCCAGCAAACTTCATCGTCCACTGAATTTAATCAGTATCATGCACCATGCCTTCCTCGGTATCCGCTTGGACCACCTGTCCAAACTACTGCCCCTCAAAAGATGGAAAACTATAACTCTGACAGTCACTCTGTCATCCAGGTCACCTTGGAACCCTGGAATGATAACCGTCTCCTGAAGGAGGCTGACGTTACCAAATCCCTAGAACATCCACGTATGTTCATAAACTGCTTCCTAACGTTTCTCCAGGATTGGATTAATATATAAACTTATTGTAGCTAGTGTTAAAACAATATCTGGTGTAGTACTTGACATCTCATGATTGACTCAATTGCATAAGCAAGTGATATGCCAATCATGCACATCCCTTTCCCCTTTAGTCTGTAAGACACCTTTAGAGAGGGTGACTCCATCACCTGCAGGTACACCACTATGCCAAGAGTCATCCATTCTAAAACACCTTTAGAATAGTGTCAAAATACCCAGATTGGGAAACTACCCAAATCTAAATCTAAAACCATAGATCTTGTTAGTTATATATATTCCCTAGAGGCCATTGTTGTACATATGATGTACATAATAATGGATGCTTGGATATATATAGAGAGGACTTTCTTGCTCGTCATGATAGTATGCTATTTGGTTTCATTTTATCTTAACATGTTGACTTATATTAGTTTACTGTATTACTCTCACATGTTGATAAAGCCCTCAGGATATGTACTCGACTACTGGGACTATGATGAGATCATACTAGTGGGGCCAAGGTAGTCGATGAGTACATCCTATAATTGTTCCTAGTTGAGGGTGTGTCGAGACAGGGCATCGATACACCAGAGTAGACTAGCGTATACGCATCTTGACCCATATGATGGGTGATGGATGATCCCATATCCATCGGTGTTTGACATCAAGGATGGTGTACGGGTACTCAGTGGAGACTGGGTACACTGGACGGACTTGCCGAGAACTCCCAGATGGTATTATACCTCACGTTAGATGGCAGTTCTCTGGTGACACTGGTACAAGTTAGTCTGTAGACCCGAGATCGTCATAGAGACTTGTATGATTCCCACTGTGCTTTGATTTTCACCTTACCACATCCAAGAGGGCGTGCAAAACGGTGGCTTTTGGGTACAGTCCCGAATCACATGGAGGCAATGAGCGATAGGAGGGGATTCGTCTCTCCCGGTATAAGGAGTTGATGTTGTGCTGTGTTCGATTGGCTATAACTGGAAGTCCCTGGCTAGGGCGGATATTGAGTACTACTGGTAAGTGTTATCAGTAGGTTCTCGACCTGTTATGAGCCTCACATCGACACGACTTATCGGTTACTGGGGTCTGATATATACCAGCCATAGACTAGATTTGCGACATATCAGACGAAGAGACCGGACTGTACGGGAGTGTTACTGATTGGATTCACAGGAGAATGTACAGGCTTGCTTGTTGGTCTTCTGATTGCTCAATACCTGGGTGGCTGTTACGTTTAGCTGACCGCTTGCAGCTTGTGGTGTTTGTTATGATCATCACCTGCTACTGGCGTATTGACGATTCTTTAGAGTCCTACACAGAGGTTTCTTGACTCAGGCAAAAATGAGTAGAAGCACATATGTGATATGTGCAGGACTGAGGATAATACGATATGGGATACCGTATTATATTCTCGTGATATTTTGATATGAGCCGGATCATCGGATCAAGTGTTGATTCGATGAATCGGTACAAAATATATTAGTCAGTTATATTCGATATAGCCAGATTGTCGGATCAAGTGTTGATTCGATAATTTAATGTATAATAATATATATGATATATTGCATTACATTATCTAATATTGGCTCGCTTTATTGAATCATTTTCTCACCGGATAATACATTGATATATATGCGATATATGTTAATTGTATTATTTTCTTTTGTTACAAAATATATTATATATGTGATATATAATATTGTAACATGTTATAATTACTAATGCAACAATATTAATGGAGATTAAACATGGTTAGGGTTTGATTTGGGTTAGTTATTTCATGAACCTTCTAGAAGGTTTTCTTTTGTTTCTTGCAAAGATATTATGATGGATATTTTGTGAGATATTTTCTTTGACCCAAACCACATCCTTAACCCTAGTTAAGTCTCTACATTTGTTAGCCTTGTCATAGTTGACCATGGTTGCATTTGTAATCATATAATCTTTTCATTATTCATCACAAATGGATTTATTCATTTGATATTCTTCTTCTTCTTCCTTGAGCTTTGAAAAAGCTTTCTATGTTTTCATTTTGTGATGAATTAGAGTGAGAATTTGATAATAAAAGAGAGCATAAATCCTAGTTTATTATCCTCATCTAATCTAGCCAATTAGATTAGGGTGTTTCACCTCATTGGTGAGAAAGAGCTTGAGTTAAAAGAACTTCGAGGTAGATCATCGGAGAAAAGGAAGACTACAAGCAAGCATGGATCATTCGGGTTGTGGAACCTCTCTTGAGTCCGGGAGATCGTGGATCGCGTCGAAGGGACTTCTACTCGGAGCTTATGAAGAGAAGGAGCAGACTACAAATGTTGTAATCCCTCACTCTTAGTTGTAAAGATGTTTACTTGCATGTTAAACCCTAATAATCTAGCAAAGATCCCGGCTTTGGGTTCTTCGGCACGTCTAAATTTTGAATCGGGCATGGTTGATGTCTTATAGGCCCTTGTAAGAGTGACTAGGAATCCTACAGTGGTTTCAGAGCCAAGCTAGAGCATTAGGTGACGTGTATACGAAGTTAAAACTCCGATCGAACCCCGAAACATCGAAAATGACCCCCTCTCTGGAAATTTTGTAAAAATGTGATTTTTTCTGCATTAAAAATACTCAAAAAAATCAGCAGGGAATTCTAAGGATAACCCTAAAATACGAGCCCCCAAGGCTCTCAAAGGGCCGCGGAACCGCGGCAAGAACATGCTTGTCGCGGCAGTTCCGCTGCCATATGTGGGAATTGGGGACACGTGTCTGGTGGATATACCCGTAGGTATTTGTAGCTGCTTCTGGGTATTTTTAATCTCACTCAAGTGTTGAGTGTTCTGGGGATTATTTTGAAATCGTAGATCCGATCGGAAAATTTAACTTCGTTCTGTTTTCAGGATATTTTAGAAACTGTTAAAATGTTCGAACGGATATCATTAACTCACTTTTCCCGGTACGAAAAACTTTCAAGTGTTGAATTTTTCTTGAGTTTAAATCTTTCGGAAAAACGTGCAAGTAACGCGGTGGACCCTCTAGAAGAACACATACCTTAACTCGATTATGTGACCGTCTGAACCGCCTCTGAACCTTAGGGTTTGGGGCAGTACGACGTTGCCACATGTGAGACATTGGTTTAACCCTTCTATGGCTGGACCATTGGTACTGTGACATATTCTGGGATTTTTTGAACTCCGCTCAAGTGTTGAGCTATTTAGGAAATCTTAGGTATTTGATTATTCGATCGGAAAGTTTAATACTGTCTATTTATCTGGAATGTGATACAATATGTGGAATTCATATAGTTAGGCATGAAATGCGAAGTATGTGATATTTCGGATTTACGATGTCTAAAGAGATTGTGGATTCCAAATGTTGTAGTTTTACACTTTCTTTTCTGTGACCGTAAGTGTAGTATGTAGTTGTATTGCTGGTTTTCGTTGCTATACATCAACGACGATCGGTGTATGCATACTTACTTACGTTGATGATATGAGATATTATGTGTTGCTGTGATATGTTATATTGGATCGTCGTGTTCTGAATAGCCGGGGGTTTTATGTGAGAAGAGGGTTTTTATTTTCATTCATATAAAATTAATTTGTATGTAATATTCTTTTATTAGGGCGATTCCGGGATGAGGATGATGTCACCAGTGTATATTATTTACTTTTCGGCATTAGGTAGACCCAAGGAGGAGAACACAAGTAACCGGGTTCTAGGGTCCAGTGGGAGGCCATCTCGAGGAGTCGAGACCGGGTCTCCTAACCCTAGAATTGGCAGTGTTGCTTGCCGCTCTCGTAGGGGTCTAGGGATGTGGGTTTAGCTATTCATCGCGACCATGGAATCCGTGTTTTATATAGGCTCGTATTAAAACACGGACATCCTAGTATATCTAATATTTCATATACGTTCTTCTGCTGCAATGTTCTGTGATGAGATCATATTACTTCCTGAGACGAATGCTTATACTATATATATATATATATATGCTGATATATAAATATTACTGCTTTCGTTTCTACTGTGATGCTTGGGAAGCATAAGCTGATGGGATATATTAATGAGATTAATAAAAAGAAAAGAAACCTAAAAGATATTGTAGAATCAAAACTTTATAAAAAGAGTAGCTACAGTTTTGCTTTGCATAGCGGTATATATGATATACCGTGCACCTTATTCGATGAGGAAAGAGCCGAGATCCCTTCACCGGGAGTGATCTCTTTAGCAAAACTGGCAGATGCTACAAACTCACGGTTTAGTTTTTGACAGCTTAAATAGTTCTTGCTTTGCACAGCGGTATATATGATATATCCTGCACCTTATTCGATGGGGAAAGAGCCAAGATCCCTTCACGGGGAGTGACCTCTTTAGCGAAACTAGAAAAGGCTAAAAAACACTCCTTTTTAAAAATCACTTGTTTCTACAACGATATCAAGTTCATTACGCTCATGGTTTTATGAAAAACCTGTATAGCCCTCCGTCATTTCAGATAAAGACTATTTAGTATTCGTGCTGCGTTTGTTGGCCTTTGTCAAGGCGTATTGTGCGGTAGCTGACTGGTACTTATCTGTTTAATCATGTGATGCGATTGGATTAGGGTATTCGTACGACCTTGTTGGCCTTTGTCAAGGTTCGTGCGGGTGGGTTTATTTCAATCAAGAAAAGACGGGTTGAACTTGACTAGCTTCCTATGGTTTGTTGGCCTTTGTCAAGGTCATAGGGGTTAGGGAGCATTATCGGGAATTTCAAGTATTGAAATTTGCAATGAGATTGCATACCTCCTATGAGATAGTTGGATCCCGATACCCACTGCGAGTAAGAGTTACTCCTGGGAGAATTTTACATAGGACAATTAGCCGATCAAGTAGGTGTCTAGAAAGGTGTTAACGGGGTTATGCCTCTGGAAAGACGAGGTTTATTTTAATTAGGTTCGTGCGAAAGCACGGGGAACCTCCTTCAAGTACCAACACTGATCTGGCTGAAAGATTGACGAAATTGTAGGGTGTAATTAATCCCGGCTAATCTTACCTTTTAGGGTTTGAAGGAAGATTTGATAAAAACAGTGGGAGACATTCTGATTAGATAAGATAATAACCAATTTAATCTTGCAAGAGCATACGCTAAAGTGCTTCCTTCTCTCTCTCTCTAGGTAGCGACCATGTCAGGACTTAATCAAGATAATAATATGGATGTATTGACTGAACCCGCTTATTATACTGAGCAGGGGATCGTTGGTCCCGTTTTTTCTTATAAGAGTTATAAGACTGAACAGGTAACAGGAGAATATCTAGATTCTCATGCCGCCCAAACAAACAACATGCATGTTGATGCATCTTCTTCGGGTGTATTAGTTATTGAGAACTGTTTCTCAGTTCACCCTACGTCCTAAGTATTAGATACCGAATCAGGATCCCACATATGTAAATTGTTACGTGGGCTATGTAAAGGTAGAGAACTGGGAAAGGGTGATCATTCCGTACAAGTAGGGAATGGTACAAGTATTGCAGCCAAAGCAGTTGGCGAATATCACCTTGTATAACCAAGTAGTAATACATTGATTCTGAACGAGTGCTATTATATACCGAACATGATGTGCAACATTATATCAGTTTCTTTATTAAGTAAAGAAGGATAAAATTTTATAGTACAGGATAATGTTATGAACATATTTCTAGATCAAAAGTTGATTGGATCAGGCTTGTTACATAATGGCATATACGTTCTCAATCAAAATACAGTCCTTAATATACAAAACACAAATAAGAGGAAAAGTTCAGAAATGAACGAATCCTACTTATAGCATTATAGACTTGGTCATATCAATGCGACACGGCTAGCTAAGTTATATAAGGATGGATATTTGAATCCGTTCGAATTATCATCTTATGATACTTTCCATTCATGTCTCAAAGGAAAAATGACCAAAACTCCGTTTAGTGGACACGGAGAAAGAGATACGGAACTCTTAGGACTGGTATATAGTGATGTATGCGGACCCATGTCTACACATGCCAGGAACTGTTCTTCTTACTTCATTACATTCACTGACGATCTTACTAGATACGGACATGTGTTCCTGATGAAACACAAGTCTGAAACTTTTGAGAAATTCAGAGAATATAAGCACGAAGTAGAGAACCAAACAGGCAAAAGTATTAAGATCCTTCGATCTGATCGAGGAGGAGAATACTTAAGCAATGAGTTCTTAGATTATCTAAAAGAGAATGGTATTCTCTCTCAGCTTACACCTCCCTATACACCACAACACAACGGTGTATCGGAGCGGAGGAATCGCACCCTATTAGATATGGTGCGCTCTATGATGAGCACTGCTGAGTTACCTATTTCCTTCTGAGGACATGCACTGGAGACAGCTGCATACCTATTGAATCAAGTTCCATCTAAATCTGTACCTACCACACCATATGAGATATGGAGTGGGAAGAGACCATGTCTTAAACGAGTTAAGATATGGGGTTGTCCAGCCTATGTTAAAAAGCAAAATCCAGACAAACTCGAGGCACGGTCAGTTCTTTGTAAATTTATAGGATATCCTAAACATTCACATGGATATCTCTACCACAGCGAGGAACAAAAGGTGTTTGTTTCTCGACATGCGACCTTTTTAGAAAAGGAATTTCTTTCAAAAGAAATTAGTGGCGATGCAGTAGAGCTGGAAGAGGTTCCAGCACCACAAACTATAACTGAAGATTTAGTGGAACCAGATGATTCAGTAATTACCGACGAACCCCGGCCTCTCCGACGATCTAGCAAGGTTTCTCATCCACCTGAGAGATACTACGGTTTTCTCATTGATGGTGGGAGCGAGGATTGCATCATGGAAGATGATGACCCGACTAGTTTCGAGCAGGCCATCACGAGTGGTGACTCTGTGAAGTGGCTGGATGCAATGCGATCTGAGATGGAATACATGTACACCAACAAAGTATGGACTTTGGAAGTTGCTCCTGAAGGGGTAAAACCCATTGGGAGCAAGCGGATCTTTAAAAAGAAAATTGGTGTAGATGTAACAGTTGAGACTTTTAAAGCTAGACTTGTTGCAAAGGGTTTTCATCAACGACCAGGTGTGAATTATGACGAAATCTTTTCTCCAGTGGCTATGCTTAAGTCCATCCGGATCTTACTTGCCATTGCTGCATACCATGACTACGAAATCTGGCAAATGGATGTTAAGACCGCCTTTCTAAATGGTGATTTAGAAGAGAGCGTGTACATGACTCAGCCAGAGGGCTTCATAGATAGTGGGAGCAGCGGAAAGGTGTGCAAGCTGCTTAAATCCATTTAAGGGTTAAAGCAAGTATCGCGGAGTTGGAACATCTGCTTTGATGTTGTAGTTAAAGAGTTTGACTTCATTAAAAACGAAGATGAACCTTGTATCTATAAGAAGATTGCAGAGAGTAAGGTTGTCTTCCTCGTATTGTACGTCGATGACATACTCTTGATAGGAAATGATGTTCCTATGCTGCAATCAGTCAAGCTCTTCTTATCACAAAGATTCTCAATGAAAGATCTAGGTGATGCCTCCTGCATACTGGGAATTATGATCTATAGAGATAGTTCTAAACGGATACTGGGATTGTCCCAATCCAGGTACATTGACACCATACTAAAGAGGTTTAGTATGGAAGAATCCAAGCATGGGAACCTATCCACGATCTCTGGACTCACTCTCTCCAAAGAGATGTCTCCCAAGACTTATTTGGAGAGAGCTCGCATGCAAGGGATATCCTATGCTTCGACAGTAGGCTCTATCATGTATGCGATGCTATGTACTAGACCCGATGTAGCATACTCACTAAGTGTAGTGAGTAGGTATCAAGCAGATCCTGGAGAGAGTCACTGGATAGCTGTGAAGAACATTCTTAAGTACTTGAGAAGAACTAAAGAAATGTTCTTGGTGTATGGTAATGGAGAACTCCAGGTGGAGTCCTTTACCAATTCGAGCTTCCAAAGTGATAAGGACGACTCTAAATCGCACTTGAGATTTGTCTTTACCCTCAATGGAGGGGGGGTGAGTTGGAAGAGTTCCAAACAGGATACCGTTGCAGACTCGACGATGGAGGCTGAATACATCGTTGCCAACGATGCTGCCAAAGAGGCTGTCTGGATAAAGAAGTTCATTACTGAACTTGATGAGGTTTCGTCCATTGAGCATCCAATACTTTTGTATTGCGATAACAATGGAGCTGTGGCTTTGGCCAAGGAACCCAGGTCCCATCAGAAGTCCAGACATATTCTGAGGCGGTATCACCTGATCAGGGAGATAGTTGATTGCCGGGAGATCGAGGTCAGGAGAGTAGATACGAAGGACAATACTGCGGATCCACTCATGAAGGCCATTCCCCAGATACAGTTTGAGAGATTATTCGGGTTGCTAGGTATGAGATACTACAACAGCTGGCCTTAGTGCAAGTGGGAGATTGTTAGTTATATATATGCCCTAGAGGCCATTGTTGTACATATGATGTATATTATAATGGATGCTTGGATATCTATAGAGAGGACTTTCTTGCTCGTCATGATAGTATGCTATTTGGTTTCACTTTATTTTTACATGTTGACTTATATTAGTTTATTGTCTTACTCTCATATGTTGATAAAGCCCTTAGGATATGTACTCGACTACTGGGACTATGATGAGATCATACTAGTAGGGCCAAGGTAGTCGATGAGTACATCCTATAATTGTTCCTAGTCGAGGGTGTGTCGAGACAGGGCATCGATACACCAGAGTAGACTAGCGTATACGCATCTTGACCCATATGATGGGCGATGGATAATCCCATATCCATCAGTGTTTGACATCAAGGATGGTGTACGGGTGCTCAGTGGAGACTAGGTACACTGGACGGACTCGCCGAGAACTCCCAGATGGTATTATACCTCACGTTAGATGGCAGTTCTCCGGTGACACTGGTACAGGTCAGTCTGTATACCTGAGATCGTCATAAATTCTTGTGTGATTCCCACTGTGCTTTAATTTCCACCTTACCACGTCCAAGAGGGCGTGCAAAACGGTGGCTTTTGGGTACAGTCCCGAATCACATGGAGGCAATGAGCGATAGGAGGGGATTCGTCTCTCCCGGTATAGGGAGTTGATGTTGTGCTGTGTTCGATTGGCTATAACTGGAAGTCCCTGACCAGGGCGGATATTGAGTACTACTGATAAGTGTTATCAGTAGGTTCTCGACCTGTTATGAGCCTCACATCGACACGACTTATCGGTTACTGGGGTCTCACATATACCACCCCTAGACTAGATATGCGACATATCAGACGAAGAGACCGGACTGTACGGGAGTGTTACTGATTGGATTCATAGGAGAATGTACAGACATGCTTGTTGATTTTCTGATCGCTCAATACCTGGGTGGCTGTTACGTTTAGCTGACCGCTTGCAGCTTGTGGGTGTTTGATATGATCATCATCTGCTACCGGCGTATTAACGATTCTTTAGAGTCCTACACAGAGGTTTCTTGACTCAGGCAAAACGGAGTAGGAGCACATATGTGATATGTGCAGGACCGAGGATAATACGATATGGGATACCGTATTATATTCTCGCGATATTTTGATATGAGCCGGGTCATCGGATCAAGTGTTGATTCGATGAATCGGTATATAATATATTAGTTGGTTATATTCGATATAGCCGGATTGTTGGATCAAGTGTTGATTCGATAATTTAATGTATAATAATATATATGATATATTGCATTATATTATCTAATATTGGCTTGCTTTATTGATTCATTTTCTCACTGGATAATACATTGATATATATGCGATATATGTTAATTATATTATTTTTTTTTGTTACAAAATATATTATATATGTGATATATAATATAGTAACATATTATAATTTCTAATGCAACAAGATTAGTGGAGATTAAATATGGTTAGGGTTTGATTTGGGTTAGTTATTTCATGAACCTTCTAGAAAGTTTTCTTTTGTTTCTTGCAAAGATATTATGATGGATATTTTGTGAGATATTTTTTTTGATCCAAACCACACCCTTAATCCTAGTTAAGTCTCTACATTGGTTAGCCTTGTCATAGTTGACCATGGTTGCATTTGTAATCATATAATCTTTTCATTATTCATCACAAAAGGATTTATTCATTTGATATTCTTCTTCTTCTTCCTTGAGCTTTGAAAAAGCTTTCTAGGTTTTCATTTTGTGATGAATTAGAGTGAGAATTTGATAATAGAAGAGAGAATAAATCCCACTTAATCATCCTCATCTAATCTAGCCAATTAGATTAGGGTGTTTCACCTCATTAGTGAGAAAGAGCTTGAGTTAAAGGAACTTCGAGGTAGATCATCGGAGAAAGGGAAGACTACAAGCAAGCATGGATCATTCGGGTTGTGGAACCTCTCTTGAGTCCGGGAGATCGTGGATCGCGGCGAAGAGACTTCTACTCGGAGCTTATGAAGCGAAGGAGCGGACTACAAAGGTTGCAATCCCTCACTCTTTGTTGTAAAGATGTTTACTTGCATGTTAAACCCTAATAATCTAGCAAAGATCCCGGCTTTGGGTTCTTCGACACGTCTAAATTTTGAATCGGGCATGGTTGATGCCTTATAGACCCTTGTAAGAGTGCCTAAGAACCCTACAGATCTAGCAACCAGAATTCCTGATATAATATCCAAATCGTATATGGAGAAACAATTGTGTGATAACCACAGTATAACTGATTGTAGTATAGGTATTTCACTTCCTACAAAGTGTATGTCATCCAAATACCAGGACATCACACCCTACTATCTTCTTACCAGATCCATCCTATATTCTGATGAAGTCAAAGCCTATGACTTTCACATCAAAAAATAGATGATCTATCTCCGCTATACATGCTTTAGTTTATAAATAGACATAAGCTACATGTCCACTACTTCCGCTGCTCCCACTGACTACAACAACCCTCTGGCAGAGTCATATACATGTGCACTTCTAAAACTAGTTTAGAACGATGCTATACTCATCCTTCTGCCGGTTCTCACAGTCTAGAACGATAGTAATGGAATGTTTGGATAAAGAAGAACCTCCCCGTCACCGTCTTTAAGGATACCGAAGTACCTCTTGGGTGCCTGAGGTTACCTACCATATCTGCGGAGTGGCTAATGGAATGTCAAACCCGATTGAACTTTTAGGTTCTATTAAATTTTCAATAATCATTTGTAGTTCTGGAATCATTTCCAGTTCTACCATACTCCCACTACTATTTTCTGAAAAAGTCCATTTTACTAAAACTGTGGTAAGTCAAGAACAATATCACTATTGCTCTTCTAGATGGTAGAAAGTTAACCCTCGTCATAGTCCGGGATAACCCATAAACTGCCATTACTGAATCGTGTCTTGAGTATGTCCAGAGTCTAGTTTTAAGCATAAGCCGGACAACTCCATATACCTTAACACGTTAAGATATGAACCATTCTATATACAATATAGAAACAGAGGCACTAATTTAATTGGAACCAGATTAAAATCATGCAGCTGTCTCCAGTACATGTCAACTAAATGGAGAGAGGCCGATCAGCATTACTCAACTAGGAGTGCATCCAAATATGAGTAACCTGAAAGAGAAGCGACTTCTCAAAATCATTACTATCAACTGAATACCAAACACAATTATCTATATCTTCGACATCTCGAAGAATCCTGATACTTGCAACATGATTCTCTACTTTATTCTTGTACCTATAACTTCTCAAAACTTGGACCTTGTATTTCTTCGAAATACTTGTCTAAAACCGGAGAAGTCATAAGTAAACAGAATATAGTACGAGTACCAACCCCTCTGTCCTAATGGACACTGGACAACATACAATACTTTGTATAAGTCCCCTGAGTTTAATAACTCAAATCCTGTGCGGCGTAGGTTGAAAATTGTACTATGATTAAGAATAATTACACCGCTGTTAAATGCTCCTTACCCAATCATCAACTAATATAGGTAAATTCCATGGACATAATTTCAAAAAATTATATCTCACTTTATAAAATAAATGTACAGATATATTAGTTTGAAATTGGTGCATAACAACGGATATTCAAAACCAAATATTTGCCATCAGGCGAAACCCCAGGTGATTTCCTCAAATATCACCAATTACAACGAATTCCGATATAATGAGGATATCATCACCTAATTCCCAATAACTTACTCCCAATCATCATCTGTAAAACCATACAGATGTGAGAATCAAACCTGGTAAATACATACCCTGGAGTAAGGATCTAATTAGGAAATCAGTCTTCAATTAACAACGCATGGTGAAAATGAAACATGAAAATGTTTCGAAGGGGTAACCAGGTATTCCTAGTAATGCCTCTTCCATTATCCAGATTCATGACTGTGACCATATATTTCATTACCATCTCTCCAAATCTATTTATTTGTCTTTACTCATTACCTTCTGTACACCACCCTTAAACTAAATGGTTTTCTTCCTTTCCTACCGTTCGGAACCAGCCAATGGTTTGGAAGAAGACTATCTAATAATCGTAATAGGTGTACTCTCATAATCCTAGGAGCACTAGCAACCTGAGAGAAGGTAAAGATAAAAGACAACTGAATAATTCTTATTCTATTTCTCCTGAACCAGAATCCATTCTCGAACTGGAACAAGCTCCTTCGAGTTCGTATGTAACTATACGACGGATTATCCAATAAATGTGGATCTTCGTAGTGATACGGGGTGTTCTGGAGAAATTCAAAGGTGAAGTACGAGTGGCGATGATATACGTGGTTTCGTCATGAATGATAGCAGTCGCAATTTACTTTGCCCACTTTCTAATCCCTTTATTTATCTTTAATGGAACAAGTTCCTTCGAGTTCGTATGTAACTATACGATGAATTATCCAATAAATGTGGATCTTTATAGTGATACGGGGTGTTCTGGAGAAATTCAAAGGTGAAGTACGAGTGGCGATGATATACGTGGTTTCGTCATGAATGATAGCAGTCGCAATTTACTTTGCCCACTTTCTAATCCCTTTATTTGTCTTTACTTATTACCTTCTTCACACCACACTTAAGCTAATTGGTTTTCTTCCTTCCCCACCTTTCGGCACCTGCCTATGGTTTAGAAGAAGACTAGCCAATAAGCGCAATAGATGTACCTACTCCTAATCCTAGGAGCCCTCACAACCTGAGAGAAAGTAAAAGGAAAAGACAACAGAATATTCATATTCAATTTCTCCAGAACCGGAAACCATTCTCGAATCTGAAACAAGTTTCTTCGAGTTCGTATGTAACTATATGACGGTCATATCTAATAAATGTGGATTTTCGTAGTGATGTAGAATGTTCCGGAGAAAAGCAAATGGTAAAAGAAAAAGTGGCAATGATATATGCAATTCTGACAATCCAAAGGACAATATGTTTTAAGAAGGTTCGGTTAACATGGTTTATGAGTTCTAGTCTAGGGTTGGGCCATGGTCGCTGCCAGAGAGAGAGAGAAAAGAAACACTCAGTATGCACTCTAACCTAGATCAGAATGGTTAATCACTTTATCTAATCAGGATGTCTCCCACTGTATCCTCAAAATCTCCTCCAAACCCAAAAGAAGAATTAGTCGGGATCATCTAAAATCACCCGAGGAGTAAACCAACTCATCAGTAGGAATCGAGATCCAACTATCATCGCATGATAACTTGATGGAATCCACTCAAGTTATCACACTCCAGAAGTTATGCGCATGCCTGGCAAGTTTCCTGTATGTTTGAAACTCCCGATGTGATTTTTACCCCATGCACTTATGACCTTGACGAAGGCCAATATATCATAAGTCACATGTCAAGTTCTACTCGTCATTGTCCAGGTTAATTTGAACCCACCCGTACATACCCTTGACGAAGGCCAATATAGTAGTACGACTGTCCCAAACTAACGTATCCATCTATGCAACAGAAAAGTAACAAATAGCTACCATACACTATGCCTTGACGAAGGCCAATAAACATAGCATGAATACTAAGTGCTACCCATCTAAAATGACGGAGGGCTACGAATGGTTTTTGGCAAAAAACCTTTAACATAATGAACTTGATATCGTTGAAGGAACCGGATAGCTTTACAAATATATGTGGCGAAAACTTTTTCTAAAGAGGTCACTCCCGGTGAAGGGATCTCAGCTCTTTCCTCCTGGAATGATGTATAGGATATTCCCAACTGAATACTGTTAGTGTATATGTCCTAGAGGCCATTACTGTATCATACTAGTTTGTATATTACTTAATGGAAGCTTGGGATATTCAGAGTTGTATAGACAATCTTGCTCAAAATGGTAGTATGGTACTTGGTTTGTTTCTACTTTAATATGTGCATGTGTTTCTTTTAGCATATCGCTTATACATATTAGTAGAGCCCTTAGGATCTTTGCTTGATTACCAGCATTGTGATGGCAGTCACACTTATGGGGGCTGGGTAATCTATAAGCACATCCTTATACAGGTCCATAGTCATAGGATTATCGAGACGGGGCATCGATACTCTGGAGTAGACTAGCGTATGCGCTTCTCATCCCAGCAGAGGAGATGGTCTGTCCCACAGCCATTAGTACGTCGTACTGGAGATAGTATGCGGGTGCTCGTTAGGTTACGAGTACACTGGACAGGACTCGTCGGGAACTGTTGGTTGGTACTATACCTATTGTTAGTTATATGTATGCCCTAGAGGCCATTACTATACATAGGATGTATATTGTAGTGGATGCTTGGACGTATATAGGGAGGACTTTCTTGCTCGACATGATAGTATGCTATCTGGTTACTCTTTACTTAACGTGTACACTGATTGTCTCTCTGTTACATGTTGGTAAAGCCCATAGGATGTGTACTTGACTACCTGGACTATGATGCAAATCATACTAGTAGGGACATGGTAGTCCATAAGTACATCCTTCAAGGTCCCTAGTCGTGGGTGTATCGAGACGGGGCATCGATATACCAGAGTAGACTAGCGTATACCTTCTCGACCCATACAGATGGGCGATGGATGATCCCATATCCATTGATGTTTGACATCAGAGATGATATACAGGTGCTCAGTGGAGACTGGGTACACTGGACGGACTCGCCGAGAACTCCCAGATAGTATTATACCTCACGTCAGATGGCGGTTCTCTGGTGACACTCGTACAGGTTAGTCTGTAGACCCAAGATCGTCATAGAGTCTTGTGTGATTCCCACTGTGCTTTGATTTCCACCTTACCACGTCCAAGAGGGCGTGCAAAACGGTGGTTTTCGGGTACAGTCCCGAATCACATGGAGGCAATGAGCGATAGGAGGGGATTCGTCTCTCCCAGTATAGGGAGTTGATGTTGCGCTATGTTCGATTGGCTATAACCAGAAATCCCTGGCCAGGGTTGCTGAGATTTACTGGTAAGTGTTACCAGTAGTTTCTCAAACTGTTATAGACCTCTTATCGACACGGCTTATCGAGCTATTGAGGTCTGACGTTTACCACCCCTAGGCGAGATATGTGACATATCAGACGAACAGACCGGACTGTACGGTAAGTGTTACTGGTTGGATTCACAGGAGTGTGAGCGGGCTTGCTCGTTGATCTTCTGATCGCTCAATACCCGGGTGGCCGTTACGTTTAGCAGACCGCTTGCGGCTTGTGGGTGTTTGATATGATCATCACCTGCTGCAGGCGTATTGACGAGTCTTTAGAGTCCTACACAGAGGTTTCCTAGCTCAAGCGAAACGAAATAGGAGCGCACATGAGATATGTGCGGGACCGAGAATAATACCAGTATGTGATACTGTATTCTATTCTCGCGATTTGTATCATCGGCAGGTTATATGTGATATAGCCGGGTTACCGAATCAAGTGTTGATTCGATACATTGATACACTTGATATTAGTCGGTTATATGTTTTATGACCGGATCATTAAATCAAGTGTTGATTTAATGATTTAGTGTATAATTATATATTTGATATATTACTTTACATTAACTAGTATTTGTTCACTTAAGATTAACTTTCTCACTTGATGTGCACAAGTTATATATGTGATATATTTTTGTGCACTAGTTTGTATCTTGTTTGATGATACATGCAAACTTGGGTGTGTGTATGCTTTGAACCATGTTTAGGTAAATGGTTAGGGTTTTAATTTATTTATTCATTTATTTGTTTATTCATTTTAGCAAGAAATAAAATGGTGGCTAACTTTGGATTTTCTTTGAAGCTTCATGAAGCTTTGAAAAGTTCAACCATTTTGTTTCTTTTGCTTAACCTAACCATTTGCCTAAACCCTAGTTTATTCTCTACACTTGTTAACTCACCCATGGTTGCAATATGATAAGGGTCACTTGAATTTTCAAATTAGATAATTCATTTTTCTTTTCTTTCTTCTTCTTCTTCTTCTTGAAGAAGAAAGAAAACCATTGCTAGAAAATTTTCAAGTGTTGAAACCTAGTTAGAAATCCAAATCCAAAGTGAACCCACATCCTATTTCTTCATCCTATACCACTTGCCATGTAGTATAGGGTGTTTTCTTCACAAGTTTCATGACTTGGTGAAGATGGAGCTCGAGTTAGTGTCTCCTCGACGTAGATCATCTTCGGCATCGAAGTCAACGACCTAGCTCGATCTTTTCTCCGATGAAACCACCGCGAGAGTCCAGGATTCCGATGGTTGCAGTGGAGGGACGTCATCACGGAGCCAAGGAAGTGGAGGACCGGATCTACAAAGGTTGTATTTCCATTCACTTAGTAGGTAAGTTGTTAACTTGCTTGTTGTTTCGCCTAAACTCTAGTAACGATCTTCGCTTAGGGTTCTCTGGCACATGGAATTTTTTGAATTGGCCATGTTTGATCAGTTGTAGAACATCATGGGTGTGCCTAGTAACCCTACACCTATCGTCAGATAACAGTTCCCAGGTGACAGGAGTACAGCTTAGTCCGTCGACTTGACACTGCTACTTCGCCTCGAGTGTGTTCCCACTGTACTTTGATTACTACCCTACCACGACTCAAAGGAGTCATGCAAACAGGTAGTAGTTGGGTGCAGTCCCGAAACACTTGGAGCCAGTAGCGGTTAGATAAGATTCGTCTCTCCCGGTATTGGGGGTTGATATCGCGCTGTGTCTAGGAAAGCCATTACACAAAGTCCCTGGCCAGGGCAAGCGAGAATTACTGGTAGTGTTTCCAGTAGTTTCTCAGGGTGTTCTGGGTTACACTCCGGCACGACTTGTACCGCTCTTTGGGGTCTGATGTTTATCGCCCCGTAGGCCCGCCATGCGATACTCTCAGACGAACAGATCGGACTGTACGGAGATTGTCACATTCAGGCTCAGTAGGAGTTCGGATGGGTTTACCTCATCAGCCTTCTTATCGATATCTACCTGGGGACCGTTACGTACAGCTAGTGCCACTTGCGGTATGTGGTTAAACCCATTGCCAGCGTAGTGTCGAGTCTTTAGAGTCCCACACAGAGAGTTTCCATGCACTGGGCGAAAGGTGTAGAGGCCGTATGGTTTTACGGCAGGGCTACGATCACTTACGTGCACTTGTGCGCGTATGCTGTTTGGACAGACAATACTAGTGGGCTTTGGATTAAGCCGGATCCTAGTATTATATGGATGGATTAGTTTTGTCTTCTGTGCATTCGCATTCTACGGAATGCGGATGCGGGTGTGTATGCATGGTTGTGAGGAGTGAAGAAGGAGGAGGTGCCTCATTAGGGTTTTGACCGTTGGTTCGGTCAAAACCATTATGAGGTGAGGAAAATATTTACTAATCTTTTTAATGATAATTATGTTATGGCTAATTGCTTTGACCTTTTGACCATGCTTGACCATGTTGACATTTTGACCATTGTTGACTTGGATCTTTCATGAGAGCACTAGACTCTTCTTTTGCTTTTTGATTTATCAAGACATGATAGTGGTCAAATCAATCTTAGCCATCATAATTATGATAAAAGATTGGTTTTTTTTTCCATGGTTCATTATTCTTTTGGCATTCTCTCTCTTCATTTTTGAGCTCTCATGTTTTATTCTTCTTCCTCCTCCTCACTAAAAAATCCTAAAGTTCTCATGTGTTGAGATAATTAGGATTTAAATAGACAAATAAATCCACCATCATATTCTATACCATCTAGGACATCAAGAGTAGCACACTTGTTGCTCTAGTTACCTCGGCTTGAGGTGGAGCTCGAATTACAAACTCTCGGGTGGATCGTCTTCGACTCAAGAAGGCCGTGGAGGTGACCAAGATCCGAATCGATCCTTGGAGCTTGCATGGACGAGGAGGAAAGCAGAGAGAAGATCCGAAGGACTTGGTTCGTGAGGTATAATCTCTTGAGCATAGTAGATAGAACCTCTTCTAGTTTTGTTAGCAATGGTTTGGTAAAGATCTTCAAGTATTTAGTCCATGTTACCTTGTGTTAAAAAATTGTTTTTTTACCTATTCCGCCTCCCCGTAAGCACCGGGGTGGGTAACGTAGACTTACAGTGGTATTAGAGCCTCGCTATACCATTACTAACTTGTTAACAAAGTGTTAGAAATTCGATCGCCGGAAAAAATCGCAAAACACGTCGAAAAATCCACTTTTCTGTCGTTTTTAAAAACTGGTCCAAAAATTTTTCAGGGGACCTTAAAAATACGTGCAGGGTTTTCTGGGAAAACTGTAACAATTTGGGTGCCTGAGTCACTCAGAAGTCCGCGGATCCGCGGTCGATCCAAGCGATCCGCCGTGGATCCGCGGCCGAGTTGACTCGGCCGCGCACCAAATTTCTTCAGGTGTTCTCTGTGATGGTTTTGTGATTTTTGAGATAGTTTGTTTCTGCCCAGATTTTGCTGAGTACTGTGTTGTGCTTGGGGTAGTTTCAAATCAAGTTATCGATCGAAATTCTAAGTACTTTTGCTAATTGGATATTCTGTGATGTGATATATGTATTGAACGTTTACTAATCGCTATACGTTGATTAGTGGGGGTTATACATATCTGTGATCTGTGATGTTGGTTTGTATATATAAACTTGTTGGATTGTCGCGGATGGATAGCCGGGGTTTGTGAGATGAGAGTTTCTTTATCTTTCATTTGATGTATTATGTAAATTGATGTAATATTATTTTTATGGTCGCACATCCGGGATGAGGTTGTAGCCGCCATTGTATATTATTTCTTTTACTGTTTTTTGCTCCTAGGATAGACCCAAGGTGGGGTCCACAAACTACCGGATATTTTGAAGTGCCGAGTGGCCTACTCATGTTGTTGAGGGAGGTTGCTCCACTTCGGGTACTTGGCGGGTAGTTTGCAGCACCCGTAGGGGTCTAGGGTGGGGTTTGGTTATTCATCGCGACCGTGTAATCCGTCTTTCGTTGCAGGCTCGAACGAAACGCGGATTCCTAACAAATCCAATGTGTTCATCTGTGATCTGGAATGACTATCATTGCATCTGACGAATGTATATATCTATATATGATATATAGTAGGCGTTGCTTATGTTTTGCATCCACGCTAGTCCAGCCCCCGCTCTGTCGTTAGTTAAGTAACCTAACGGGTGATGACGGGGCCCCGTGGCGAATGCGGATGGCATAAGCGTACGTCATATTTTCGTTGTTTTTCGCAATGGTAGGATTAATTGATGGGACGCATTAAATTAATGCAAGAAAATAAACCAAAGTTAAATCGTTGGAACAATTTCAAAACCACTCGGTTTCTTTTCAAAACAAAAAACTTTTAAAAACGCGGAGCTTAAACCACTCCTTTTAAATGCTATCAGGTTTCTTCGATTATATCAAGTTCACTACGTTCACGGTTTCTCCAAAACCATTCGTAGCCCTCCGTCATTTCATATTAATATTCAATAGTATTCAAGCTATATTTGTTGACCTTCGTCAAGGCATAGTGATTGGTAGCTGTTGGGTGTTCATATGTAGCATAGATAGATGCGTTGGTTTGGGACAGTCGTATTACCTTGTTGACCTTCGTCAAGGGTATATACGGGTGGGTTCAAATTAACCTGGACAATGATGGGTAGAACTTGACATGTGACTTATAATTTGTTGACCTTCGTCAAGGTCATAAGAGCATGGGGAAAAAATCCACATCGGGAGTTTCAAAAGAAACTGAAACTTGCTAGTGCTGCATACCATTTGGAGTTTGATAATGTTGGTAGGATTCCTTCAGCATTATCTCACAATGATATTTGGATCCTGATCCTACTGTGAGTATCCGCTACTCCTCGGGAAACTTTTCACTTAACGATCAATGCTATAAACCAAGTAGGTGTCTAGAAAGGTGTTAGCGGGGCTACGCCTACAGGGAAAAGAGGTTATTTAATTAAGGAACTTCGCGAAAGCGTCGTAAAACCTCCCTCGAAGTACCGACACTGGCCTGGCTGAACGGTTAAGCAAGTATTGTACGGTGAGATTGATCCCGACTAATTCTTCTTTTATGGTTTGAGGAAGGATTCGAGAAACAGTGGGAGCCATCCTGTTTAGATAAATTAAAAACCAATCTAAACTTGCAACAGCATCATATTGAGTGTTTTCTTCTCTCTCTCTTAATTGCAGCGACCCAGTGACCACACATAGGTTACATCTTGATAATATAATGACTGAATCTGACTGTTATGACTGGCAAAGGTCTTTCCAGATGTCCATTACCCATGACAAGCTGGGACACCTCTTAACTAATCAAACCCCTTCCGTCTCAGGACCAGTTTCCACTATCACGGATATTGATATCCGTAAGACATCGGAAAAGGACTATGTGAATGCCAAGTGCCTTGTGTTGGCCCTCAGTTGATGGTGCATACCAGAGGCAGCACGAGAAGATGGACTTAGTTTCTATCTTCCTCCATACCAAAGATTTATATGGAGAGCAATCTCGTATCGCAAGATATGAGATCTCGAACGAATTGCTTCAAGCGAGGTTGGCTTTTGGGTCATCTGTAGGGGACAACGTCCTTACAGAGACTAGCTATTTTGATGAGCTCACGGACCTGAACACCACGTTGAAGAACGGGTCAAATACTTACTTGATTCTACAGTCTCTGCCCTTTACTTATACCCTGAAGGAAACCAGGGAAGTAGAAGGGAAGGGAAGGGCAAAAGTTTCGGGACTGGATGTAGTAAAGGAGGGACGTTCCTATTGTTACGGGAATGAACATTGGCAGAAGGATTACAGGGCTAGCAAAGCCAGTAGCCAGGATTCGAAGCATGTTGTGGTTTCGGCTTCGGGTGTGTTTGTAGTAGAAAACTGTATGTCAATTAACCCTACTTCCTGGGTATTGGATACCGGATCAGGATCTCACATCTGTAATTCATTACAGGCTCTGAGAAACCGTAGAGTTATCAGGATAGGTGATATAACTCTCAGAGTTGCCAACGGAATGAGCATGAACGCTGATCCGTAGGGGAATATCATCTTGGATTGACAACTGGGCAGATATTGATTCTGCATGACTGTTTGTATGTACCTAGTGCGACTTGTAATATCATATCAGTATCCTTACTTTCTAAGGAAGGATATGATTTTATTTTTATAAGCGATGTGGTCCACATCCACCTAAATCAAGTTCTGATTGGGTCAGGTACATTAGAAAATGGGATATATGTATTGAATCAAGCTCAGGTTTTCAGTGTCCAGAACACACTTAAAAGAAAGTCTCCGGAAACAAATCAGGCTTTCTTATGGCATTGCAGACTGGGTCACATTAATGAGACACGGTTAACAAAGTTACATAAAGAGGGATACTTGAATCCAATCGAGTATCAGTCTTATGCTACTTGTGAATCTTGTCTCATGGGAAAGATGACAAAGACTCTGTTCACTGGACACGGAGTAAGAGCGAGCGAGCTCTTGGGACTCATACACGGTGACGTGTATGGTTCAATGCCTGCACATGCGCGAAATGGTTATTCATACTTCATTACTTTTACGGATGATTTCTCTAGGTATGGACATGTCTTCCTGATGAAGCATAAATCCGAGGCCTTTGAGAAATTTCGGGAATACAAGAATGAAGTTGAAAAACAAACAGGCAAAAGTATCAAGACACTGAGATCCGATCGAGGTGGTGAATACTTGAGTGCCGAGTTTCTGGGCTACTTAAAAGAGAATGGAATTCTCTCTCAGCTTACTCCTCCATACACACCACAACACAACGGTGTATCGGAAAGACGGAATCGAACTCTATTGGATATGGTTCGTTCCATGATGAGTAAGGCTGAGTTACCGCGATCTTTCTGGGGTTATGCACTAGAAACAGCTGCATATCTTTTGAATAAGGCTCCAACCAAGACTGTGCCTACCACCCCATATCAGATGTGGAGTGGGAAGAAACCCTGTCTTAAGTATCTTAAGACATGGGGATGTCCATCTTTTTTAAAGAAGCAGCATGCGGACAAGCTCGAGGCACGATCGGTACTGTGTAAGTTTGTGGGATACCCTAAGAACTCCAGGGGGTATCTTTTCTATTCCATAGAGGAACAAAAGGTTTTTGTTTCTCAACATGCCCACTTCTTGGAAACTGAATTTTTAGAAAATCGGATAAGTAAGAGCGCAACAGAACTGGAAGAAATTCCAGAACCATAAGCTATTACTAAAAGCTCGGTAGAACCAGAAGTTTCAGGAGAACCGGACATCTCAGCGCTACTCCGCAGGAGTAGGCAGTCTCATCCGCCCGAGAGATATTACGGTTTTCTCATAGACGGGGATTGAAAGGATTGCGTCATTGAAAATGATGAGCCTACTAGCTTCCAGCAAGCCATTCATAGCGGTGACTCAGTAAAATGGCTGGATGCAATGCGGACCGAGATGGAGTCCATGTACACCAACAAAGTTTGGACTTTGGACATTGCTCCAGAAAGGGTAAAACCCGTAGGCTGCAAATGGATCTTCAGAAAGAAGATTGGTGTAGATGGGCAGGTTGAAACCTATAAAGCTAGACTTGTTGCAAAGGGTTTTCGTCAAAGACCTGGTTTGGACTATGACGAGACCTTTTCTCCAGTGGCTATGCTCAAATCCAATCGGATCCTTCTTGCCATTGCTGCCTTCCACGATTATGAGATCTGGCAGATGGACATAAAGACGGCTTTTCTAAATGGAAATTTGGAAGAGTGCGTCTATATGGATCAGCCGGAGGGATTCATTCAGAGTGGGAGCAGCGGTAAAGTGTGCAAGTTGCTTAAGTCCATTTATGGACTATAGCAGGCATCGCGGAGTTGGAACATCTGATTTGATGATACTGTCAAAGAATTCGACTTTATCAAAAATCCGGATGAACCATGCATTTACAGTAAGATTGTAGGGAGAACTGTGGTATTCCTTGTCTTGTACGTAGATGACATTCTCTTAATAGGAAATGATATTCCTATGCTACAGTCGAAAAAAGAATTCTTGTCACAAAGGTTCTCCATGAAGGACCTGGGCGATACCAACTACATTCTGGGGATCCAGATCTATCGTGATAGATCTAAGAGGATGTTGGGACTTTCGCAGTCCAGGTACATCGACACCATACTGAAACGATTCAGTATGGAAGATTCAAAACGCGGTAATCTACCGACTTGTCACGGAATCACCCTCTCCAAAGAGATGTCTCCCAAGACTGATTTGGAAAGGGCTCGCATGTCATCTATACCCTACGCATCTGCGGTAGGCTCTTTAATGTATGCGATGTTGTGTACCAGACCAGATGTAGCATACACATTGAGCGTTGTAAGCCGGTATCAGTCGGACCCAGGGAGAAACACTGGATAGCAGTAAAGAACATTCTCAAGTACTTGAGAAGGACTAAGGAGATGTTCTTGGTGTATGGCGGAAAAAACCTCCAGATCGAGGCCTTTGCTGACTCCAGCTTCCAGAGTGACAAGGATGACTCCAAGTCCATGTCGGGTTATGTCTTTACCCTCAATGGAGGGGCGATTTGCTGGAAGAGCTCCAAGCAGGAAACCGTTGCTGACTCAACTATGGAAGCGGAGTACATAGCTGCTTGCGATGCCGCAAAGGAAGCTGTCTGGATGAAGAAGTTCCTCATAGAGCTTCAGGTGGTTCCTACCATTGTTGATCCAATACCGCTGTATTGTGACAACAACGGCGCTATAGCTTTAGCGAAGGAACCCAGGTCCCATCAGAAGTCTAGGCACATTTTGAGGCGGTACCACCTGATCAGGGAGATCATAGATCGCCGGGAGATCGAGGTGAAGAGAGTAGATTCGAAGAATAACACTGCAGATTCACTCACGAAGGCCATACCCCAGACTCAGTTCGAGCGGCTGATCGAGATGATAGGTCTTCGATACGCCAGTACATTGCCCTAGTGCAAGTGGGAGATTGTTAGTGTATATGCCCTAGAGGCCATTACTGTATCATACTAGTTTGTATATTACTTAATGGGAGCTTGGGATATTCACAGTTGTATAGACAATCTTGCTCAAAATGGCAGTATGCTACTTGGTTTGTTTCTACTTTAATATGTGCATGTGTTTCTTTTAGCATATCGCTTATACATATTAGTAGAGCCCTTATGATCTTTGCTTGATTACCAGCGTTGTGATGGCAGTCACACTTATGGGGGCTGGGTAATCTATAAGCACATCCTTATACAGGTCCCTAGTCGTAGGATTATCGAGACGGGGCATCGATACTCCGGAGTAAACTAGCATATGCGCTTCTCATCCCAGCAGGGGAGATGGTCTGTCCCACAGCCATCAGTACGTCGTACTGGAGATAGTATGCGGTTGCTCGTTAGGTTATGAGTACACTGGACAGGACTCGTCGGGAACTGTTGGTTGGTATTATAACTATCGTCAAATAACAGTTCCCAGGTGACAGGAGTACAGCTTAGTCCATCGACTTGACACTTCTACTTCGCCTCGAGTGTGTTCCCACTGTACTTTGATTACTGCCCTACCACGGCTCAAAGGAGTCATGCAAACAGGTAGTAGTTGGGTGCAGTCCCGGAGCACTTGGAGGCATTAGCGGTTAGATAAGATTCGTCTCTCCCGGTATTGGGGGTTGATATCGCGCTGTGTCTAGGAGAGCCATTACACAAAGTCCCTGGCCAGGGCAAGCGAGAATTACTGGTAGTGTTTCTAGTAGTTTCTCAGGGTGTTCTGGGCTACACTCCGGCATGACTTGTACCGCTATTAGGGGTCTGACGTTTACCACCCTCTAGGCCTGCCATACGATACTCTCAGACGAACAGACCGGACTGTACGGAGATTGTCACATTCAGGCTCAGTAGGAGTTCAGATGGGTTTACCTTATCGAACTTCTTATCGACATCTACCTGGGGACCGTTACGTACAGCTAGTGCCGCTTGCGGTCTGTGGTTAAACCCACTGCCGGCGTAGTGTCGAGTCTTTAGAGTCCCACAAAGATAGTTTCCCTGCACTGGGCGAAAGTTGTAGAGGCCGTATGGTTTTACGGCAGGTCTACGATCACTTACGTGCACTTGTGCGTGTATGCTGTTCGGGCAGACAATGCTTGTGGTCTTTGGTTTAAGCCGGATCCTAGTATTGGATGGATGGATTAGTTTTGTCTTCTGTGCATTCGCATTCTACGGAATGCGGATACGGGTGTGTATGCACGGTTGTGAGGAGCGAAGAAAGAGGAGTTGCCTCATTAGGGTTTTGACCGCTGGTTCGGTCAAAACCATTATGAGGTGGGGAAAATATTTACTAATCTTTTTAATGATAATTATGTTATGGCTAATTGCTTTGACCTTTTGACCATGCTTCACCATGTTGACATTTTGACCATTGTTGACTTGGATCTTTCATGAGAGCACTAGACTCTTCTTTTGCTTTTTGCTTTATCAAGACATGAGAGTGGTCAAATCAATCTTAGCCATCATAATTATGATAAAAGATTGGTTTTTATTTTTCCATGGTTCATTATTCTTTTGGCATTCTCTCTCTTCATTTTTGAGCTCTTATGTTTTGTTCTTCTTCCTCCTCCTCACTAAGAAATCCTAAAGTTCTCATGTGTTGAGATAATTACGATTTAAATAGACAAATAAATCCACCATCATATTCTACACCATCTAGGACATCAAGAGTAGCACACTTATTGCCCTAGTTACCTCGGCTTGAGGTGGAGCTCAGATTACAAACTCTCGGGTGGATCGTCTTCGACTCAAGGAGGCCGCGGAGGTGACCAAGATCCAGATCGATCCTTGGAGCTTGTATGGACGAGGAGGAAAGCGGAGAGAAGACCCGAAGGACTTGGTTCGTGAGGTATAATCTCTTGAGCATAATAGATAGAACCTCTTCTAGTTTTGTTAGCAATGGTTTGGCAAAAATCCTCAAGTATTTAGTCCATGTTACCTTGTGTTAAAAAATTGTTTTTTTACCTATTCCGCCTCCCCTTAAACACCGAGGTGGGTAACGTGGACTTACAAATACCTCGATGCAAAGCAAAAAAGTAATCGACTATCGTGAAGTTATTACCCTGATGCAAACTTCTGCCCAAGAGGTCACTCCTGGTGAAGAGATCTCGGCTCTTGCCTCGCCGAATAAGGTGTTGGATATTCATAACTGAATATCTTTGTGCAAAGAAAAAAAGAAAACGTCCTTGTAATAACATCTTTTGAAAAATTGTTCCAACAATATCGAACAGGTCTGTTTTCTTTGCATTGATTAGAATCAACGCAGTCCCAAAAATTAATCACACCAGAAAAGAACGAAAATATGATGTACGTATATGCCATCCGCACCCGTCATCACCCGTTAGGTTATGATTGGTAGAGTTTTTGCGTGCTTAGTTAATTACCGCAATCAAGACGGTTTCGCTTGTAGCTAGCCGGTTGAGTACGGGTCGTCCGCAGGGAGATGGGAATCTTTTTCTATGTGCTTTAACGAGTTAAGTCCAAATGTCCAGGTTTGTTTTTAGATTAACTATGTGCTAAAATGATATATAAAGAGAGCTTGTTAAGGTTAGGATTAGGTTAGTTTGAGTTAGGAGTCGCTCACTTCTTTCGTTGCCACTCTTAATAATATCGGTGTTACGGTAATCGGCAACAACGGGGATTAGCACGACTAGGAAGGAACTTGCGAGTATAAGCTAGGCTTTCCAACGCTTAAGTTCTTCTTTTTGGTGCTTGTCCGTCCGTTCTTGGCTCTTAGCCTTAACCTCCGGTTAATTCAACCACAACCGGTCTCACTAAGGAATCACCGCTATCATGTAGGATAGGGTGCCATAGGGAGCGGATTGTGGTTCAATTAACGGGAGTCCGAATTAAGATGTTGGGCAAGAAAAGAGTGAGAGAGATTTCCTTCTCTCAAACTTTCATTATCCTACCCTAACAAGTGAGAAAACTACTCACCCATTACAGGAAAAAGGAAAATAAAATAAAGGAGGAAGATAGAAAGAAAGAGATTAGAAGATTACAACTAGCTAATTGAGACCTCACTTTGGCAAGGATCAAGCTTAAGCAACATTGTTGTTTAAGGAAAAAGAAAAAGAGAAAAAGAAAGAAACAAACAACAAATAACAACAACTAGATTAGCAAATGAAAAATACAAGCAATTATAATTAACAAAATAACAAGACAAGTATGGTAACAAAAAGAACTCCTTTATTCATCCTTCACTCACAAAAGCTCACTACAAGTTTTTAATGGAGAAGAGATGAGAAGAGGAAGAAGAACAACAACATATATCCTAAAATCTAAATACAAGAATAAGCCCCCTTGGCTTTGGCAAGTTCTGGACTATTTATAGGCAGGCAACAGAATCTCTAGGGCAACATTCAGAACAAAAATGAAATGACCAATACGCCCCTGAAAATAGGTCAACTGCCGACACCGTACGGCCGCGGTTCCGTGGACTAAGCATGCTTATGCCGCGGTTCCGCGGCCATAGTAGAGAGTTGGGCCTTCAGTTTTTGGTGAGTTTCCCCTGTTTGTTGTTGTCTGCAGTGTGGTATATGTTTTTTCTCAGAAACTCTTCACAATTTTTCCAGAATTTCAGCAGATCAAAAGGTGATTTGATATGGATCTTTTGCCATGATTTTTCTTGAGCTCTGCGTTGATATGTTGGATCTTGTGTTGACATTGAGCTTTGTGCATGAAAATGACATCGATTTGCCATTTTGTCCCTTAAACTGGTGTGCGGCAACATACAGATAGAGAGCGGATAATCCGGAATTTGTCGTGTTTTATCTGTGGTTGGCAGTAATCCGGAATTTGTCGTGCTTTTCCATGAATTTCACTGTTTAGAGCTGAGAACCTGTATCCTGCAATTGACTAGCAAACACGGTTTAAGAGTACCCACCGATAAGTAATGTGATAAAAATTGGGCGGTATAAAAATGCAAAAATCTGATATGAACAAATACCCCCAAACTTATCATTTGCTCGTCCCGAGCTAAGCCAATTTATTCACAAAAAAATCCTAACCTCACTTTCGCAGGGAACGCGATTGCAGTGAGCATGTGCAACAAGCCGTTAAACCTCTAGGTGTCCCTAGGAGGAGGAGTGTTGTCTCCTGAGGGTTTTCAGTGAATACTACCCACAAAATCCGGTCAAGCTAGTTTCACAAAATAACTATGATCTAAACCCAAGGGTTTTGTTTCAGAAAATAACAATTCTATTATCCTAAGTCTAGACTATCGAACCTTTATTTTTCACACCTCGCTTCTTATTTAACTTAAGATTTTATATGTCTTTACGTGCAGTGCAAATAGTGTCGTTAAGTTCCAGAATGATCGGTTAAAGTCATCATGTCATACAATAAAGCTCAGATAACAATTTTAAAAGGATCACATAAGTTTTATAAAGAGTTAAGCATTTTTCAAGTTTCGTTTTCCAGTAAGGTTTCAACTTCAGAATTTCTATCTTCCTTAACAGGAAACTAGGTCTTATTTTTCACTCCACCTTTTTCTTGTTTTCATTTCATACACACCTCTGTAAACGTGCAATAGTCTTTATCATAGAATAAAACCTTCATATCTCCGCTAGAAATATTTTTTATAAAAACCTGTCTTTTGTCAAGATTATTCTCACACAAAGAACCGTTAGGAATTTTAACTCGGAGAGAACACTTGCTTGACTTTGTTTTAATCTGGACTTTCTAGGCTTCTTAACGAGCTTTGGGCCAATGCACCCAAACCAATTGGCTTTAGGGCATTAGGTGTAGAAACACTCCAGCGGACTTAATTACTCAAGTTACCTAGGTCCAAAAACAAAAGACAATTTAGTGTGAAAATCATGATGATTCAATACGAACGGAGATATAACTGGCAGTTCAGTTATTATTATTATTTTTTTGGATAAAAGACGTGTTTAGTGGGTTAGGTGTGTAATCATTCCAATCAAGTTTCAGATGGGTTATTTTTCAGAATTAGTTCTAATTAAGGCATCAATAATATCCCTTCATATTCACTTCACTTCATAAACTATTCTTGATATTACTTATTTCAGAACAAACCTATTTGATCCTCAGAAAATTATTTATCCATTTAAAAGTTTTTAGACATAAAAGACTTGTCATCTAATTTCCAAAACTCACGACACATGTAATGTGATGTAAAGACGTATATCAGCTATAGTTAACTTCAAAGGAGAGTTATCTTTCAGGTTTTCAAAATCTAAAAATAAGATTTAGTTATTCTTATCTTATCAAACAAAACCGTCGAAATGTTGAATCAGAGTTCTCCCACTAGCTAACTTGAAAGAGAAGTTTTTATGTTTTTAGAAAATTTTCTGATTTTTATGAATTTTATGGATTTTAATATGCAGATGCAAAATATACATATGAATGCGAAGGTTAGAAATGCATACTGAGCGTACCCCTAAACTTAAACTGGACAGTGTCCTCACTGTCATTGCATGAAGAGATCATTTGAAGGGTCAAAATTGTCGGTTAGATATACACAATTTTTTTTTGTTTTTGTTTTTAAAGAAAAGAAAAATAGAAAAAATGGAAAAGAATATCCACAAATATATACAAAATAGTATATACATACCCCCAAACTTATTTGGAACAGTGTCCACTGTTCTTGGCCGGATAACCGAAGTTTAGTGGTAGGCAGAGGAAGATTATGCAGGGTAAACCGGCTCCTGTAAGACCAGGAGCTCCTCTATTGGTTCGGCGCTAAGGTACGGTTTAAGTTGGTGTCCATTTACTTTGAAAAATGAACCGTCCTTTGGATTCTCCAAATCCACAGCGCCATGCGGATACACATTCCGCACAAAGTATGGCCCTTTCCAGCGAGATCTGAGCTTACCTGGATGGAAATTTAGCCGGGTGTCGTAAAGCAGTACCTGTTGACCAGGTACGAATGTTTTGCGCAAAAGGTGTTTATCGTGAAACACCTTTTTTCGGTTCTTAACGACAACCGCGTTTTCGTAAGCCTCATCCCTAAGCTCACTCAATTCGATCAACTGCAACTTCCGATGGCTGCCCGCATCTTCGAGAGACAGATTCAGCTCCTTTATCGCCCAAAATGCGCGATGCTCTATTTCCACAGGGAGGTGGCAAGCCTTTTCGTACACAAGCCGATAGGGAGACATGCCAAGATCGGTTTTATAAGCAGTTCGAAATGCCCAAAGGGCATCAGTGAGTTTTAACGACCAATCTTTACGGTTCTTGGAAACCGTCTTCTTCAGTAGCTGCTTGATTTGCCGATTTGAAACTTCGGCTTACCCACAGGTTTGGGGATGGTAGGGCGTAGATAGCTTATGATTAATGGAATATTTCCGCATCAAGGCCTCGAAAGTCTTATTGCAGAAATGAGTTCCATTGTCGTTAATGATCGCTCGGGGGTGTCCAAACCAGGAGAAAATGTTTTCTTTAAGAAACCTAACGACAACCTTGTTGTCGTTAGTCCGGCTGGGCACAGCCTCGACCCACTTAGAGACATAATCAACAGCGAGAAGGATGTATAAGTTCCCAAAAGAGCTAGG
This sequence comes from Agapanthus africanus, assembly GCA_030015575.1. Taxonomy (NCBI): domain Eukaryota; kingdom Viridiplantae; phylum Streptophyta; class Magnoliopsida; order Asparagales; family Amaryllidaceae; genus Agapanthus; species Agapanthus africanus. Next base: position 159,375,336 of record CM057350.1, read on the forward strand.
AAATGGCCCCATGAAATCGATCCCCCAAACGTCGAAAATCTCCACAACCAAGATTGGTTGGAGCGGCATCTTGTTCCTTCTGGATATCCGGCCCAAGTGTTGGCACCGGGAGCAAATCTTGCAGTAGTCATGAGCGTCTTTGAAGAGTTGTGGTCAGTAGAAACCACACTGCAAGATCTTCTCAGCTGTCTTTCTGGGGCCAAAATGCCCGCCACATGCTTGATCGTGGCAAAACAACAGCACACTCTTGAATTCATCGTCAGGGACACACCGACGAATAATCTGGTCGGGACAGTACTTGAACAGATAGGGCTCGTCCCAGTAAAAGTGTTTTACTTGGGATAAGAATCGAAGTCTGTCTTGACTTGACCATTCAGTCGGTAGTAATTCTGTGGCCAAATAGTTCACAATATCTGTGAACCAGGGTTTGCGAGATACTGTCAAGAGCTGTTCATCCGAAAAAATATCGTTGATCGGAATTTGAAGCGACGGCGAAGAAGGAAGTCGTGAGAGATGGTCCGCGACTACGTTTTCACATCCCCTTTTGTCCTTGATGACAAGGTCAAACTCTTGAAGCAAGAGGATCCAACGTATTAGCCGAGATTTTGCATCTTTCTTCGCAAAAAGATGGCGCAGAGCGGAGTGGTCTGTGTAGAAAATGACTGGAGAGCCGATGAGGTAGGGCCTGAACTTTTCTAAAGCAAATACAACAGCCAAGAATTCCTTCTCGGTTGTTGTATAATTAAGTTGGGCATCGTTCAGGGATCGGCTAGCATAATAGATTACGTGCGGCATCTTGTTGATGTGTTGTCCAAGGACAGCACCAATGGCAAAGTCGGATGCATCGCACATAATCTCAAATGGGTGCGCCCAGTCAGGAGAAGAAAGAACGGGAGCAGAAGTGAGTGATCTTTTTAATGACTCGAACGCAGTCACACAGCTCGAGTTGAAGTCGAATGGCGTGTCCTTGGCCAGCAAAAGAGTCAAGGGCCTAGCAATCTTGCTAAAGTCCTTGATGAACCGTCTATAGAAACCGGCATGGCCAAGGAAGACTCGGATGTCTCTGACTCATCTGGGAGGAGAGAGATTGGAAATGACCTCAATCTTCGCTTTGTCAACCTCTATGCCATTTTGTGAAATGATATGTCCTAAGACAATACCTTCGCGCATCATGAAGTGGCACTTCTCCCAATTCAAAGTGAGGTTCTTGTCCTTACATCGGGTAAGGACAGCGTCGAGATGCAGCAAACACTCGTTAAAGGAATCGCCGAAGATGGAGAAATCGTCCATGAAGATCTCCAGGAATTTTTCCACCATGTCTGAGAAGATTCCCATCATACACCGCTGGAAGGTAGCGGGCGCATTGCATAACCCAAAGGGCATGCGACGATATGCAGACGTGCCGAAAGGACAAGTGAATGTGGTCTTGTCCTGGTCTTTTTCGGCGATAGGAATCTGATTATAGCCGGAATAGCCATCAAGAAAGCAGTATTACTCGTGTCCGGCCAATCGTTCAAGCATTTGGTAAATGAAAGGTAGCGGAAAGTGGTCCTTCCGCGCGGCGTTGAGTTTTCTGTAATCGATGCATACTCGCCACCCAGTTTGGGTGCGAGTAGGGATTAACTCATTCGCCTCGTTGGTTATGACCGTTATGCCTGATTTCTTGGGGACAATGTGAATGGGGCTAACCCACTGGCTATCAGAGATAGGGTAAATGATAACACTATCCAGACATTTTACGATCTCCTTCTTTACAGCCTCCTTCATGACTGGGTTGAGTCGTCTTTGTGGATCCCTGGCTGGTTTGGCATCATCCATCAGATGAATGTGATGTTCAACGAATAGGGGACTAATCCCCTTGATGTCCGCCATTGACCAGCCAAAATCTTGCCTATTGCTGTGCAAGACCGCAAGAAAGGGCTTTCTCTTGCTCTGGAGCTAGAGAAGCCGAGATGATAACAGGGAGGGTCTCGTTCTCACCCAAGTAAGCGTACTTAAGGTGAGACGGCAAAGGCTTGAGTTCGAGCGTTGGAGGTGAAACGATTGAAGGCAAGATTGGTGAAAAGGTCTCGAATTCAAACGATTCCAGCAAAGGTTCAAAACGAGTGTAAGCGACCGAGTTGGATGGTTCAGATAACTCATCTGAAAATTCGAAGGATTCAAACTCGGGTGGTGAGTGGCTAAGATTGTTCGAGAAAGTGAAACACTCGTAGTCATTGTCGGGCGCAGAAACAGCAGCAGGTTCGAAGAGGAACGCACTAGTGGCGTTAAGGTTATCGTGATCGAACAGAAACTCCTCGAATTCACACTCTTCCGGGGTGATCTCCTGGATTGAGCAAACGTCTAGTATATTAGCATTAGGTTCGGAGGGCTGATTCCCCAACCTAAAAATATTGAGTTCAATTGTCATATTTCCAAAAGATAGGTTCATCGAACCATTTCGACAATTGATCACAGGATTTGAGGTTGCAAGGAATGGGCGACCGAGTATCACCGGAATTTGATTCCGGGGGTTAGCTACAGGCTGTGTGTCTAAAACAACAATGTCAACAGGGAATATGAAGTCCCCAACCTTGATTAACACATCCTCTAGCTCACCCTTAGGATAGGTGATCGATCGGTCGGCCATTTGGAGAGTGCAGTGTGTGGGTTTCAGCTCTCCTACACCTAGTTGCTCATATACTGAGTACGGAAGCAGGTTAACACTGGCACCAAGATCTGATAGTGCGCGGTTGATGTTCTTATCCCTAATGGTAATAGAAATCGTAGGACAGCCAGGGTTCTTCCGTTTTTGAGGTAAAGATTGGGTAAGAGCGTCACTCACAGCACTAACCAAGAAAACTTTCTTGGGTACCTGAGATTTCCTCTTTTTCGTGCACAAGTCCTTTAAGATTGTCGCGTAGGACGGGACTTGTTGGACAGCATCTAAAAGGGGAATGTTGATGTTAACCTGCTTAAACAACTCCAGAATCTTCTCCATTTGTGGATTTTGTTTATTGGACCTCAACCGCTTTGGAAATGGAACGTTTTTAAAATTGGTTGAGTCCAATGCTTGTGGAGGAGATTATGGAGCTGGAACGGATCCCAGAGCTGGTGTTTTCATGGAGTGAGAAGTGGGTTAGTTCAGACCAGCAGAAGAAGAAGAAGAAGAAGAGCCTTTTGACGAATGGAGAATAGGCTTAGAAGACGAAGAAGAAGAAGATGAAGAAGAAGAAGAAGAAGAAGAAGAAGCGGCCCGGGTGTCATCGTCGATCCGTGTGCCAATGTTGTTTTGCAGCATCCTTCCTGATCTCAATGTAGTCACGGCACTCACATTATAGTTCTGTTGTTCAAGAGCAAAATGTACATTATGTGGATGACCGGGATTTGGGAGTGGTTGAGATGGAAGCTTCCCCTTCTCTCGCTCGCTTAAGGCCACATTCGGCTGTGCTATCTGGGCTTCGATGGTCTTAATGCTTTGCCCGTGTGCAGCAGTGTGTTGCACCAAAAACTGAATAGACGACTGGATGTTTGTGGTGGATTGTGTCGATTATTTAACGAACGCCTCCAGACTTCGTTCTAGCGAGGAAACCTTATCATTGTTTGACGGAACAAAGTTATTTTGGGGAAAAGAATTGTTGGGTGCAAAGTTATTCGTCTGATTTTGAAAAGGTTGGGGTTGGAAGGGTTGCTGAAACTGATGTTGAGTTTGTTGTTGCGCTTGTTGTTGCGGAGGAGGGGGCCTCTGGAAATTGTTGCCTTGGAATTGATGCTGATTCTGATTCCAGGCGAAATTAGGGTGGTTCCTCCAACCGGGATTGTAGGTGGAAGAGTATGGATCATTTCTCGGTCTTTGCTGAAATGCAGCATTAACCTGATCCTGTCCTTGAGATGGTGGATTGTAAGGACACTCTTCGGTTAAGTGAGAAGGATCGGAACAATAAGCACAAATGGTACGAAGGGGAAGAACAGGGGCAGGAGCAAGAGATGAGAATTTGCTCTCTACTGCTTCAAGTTTTCTCGTTATTGCAGCCATTTTAGCTTTCATCGCAATAGAGACATCAAGTTGGTGAATTCCTACCCTAGACTGACCAGTAGAAGTGGAGGAAGAAGAAGAAGAAGTTGGTCTGGTGCTCTCCCATTGAAGCGTTTGTTCCACAAGGTCGTCGAAGAATTGCCACGCTTCCTCGTCAGATTTCGATAGGAAGTGGCCCTGACAAATGGTTTCCAACAACTGCTTGGTTGCTGGGTTCAGGCCCTCGTATAAGGTTTGGCAAAGTTGCCATTTCTCAATACCGTGGTGAGGGCACTGAACAAGAAGGTCTTTATACTGGTCAAAGCACTTCCAGAAGGGTTCAGTAGGAAGCTGGGAGAATTGGTTGATTTCGTTACAGATCCTTGCGGTTTTATGATTCGGATAGAATTTCTTGAGAAACGCTTTCACAAACTCGTCCCAACTGGTTATGGAGTGGGAAGCAGTGCTATACAGCCACTTTTCAGCAAGATCGCACAAAGTGAACGGAATGACCCGTAGCCGTATAGCATCGTCCGACAGCTGGGTAGTTTTCATCATGGCACAAACATTTTGGAACTTGTTGATGAAGATATAGGCATCTTCAGATTCAAGCCCATGAAATTTCGGAAGCATGTTAATGAAGCAGGGCTTAATTTCAAAATTATCTCCATTGGCCGGTGGAAGGGAAAGACAGGTGGGGAGTGCAGAGCCGGTGGGATAGAAACGATCCTGAAGCGCGATTCGCTGTGGCGCTACAACAGGCGGTGGTGGTGGGTTATTCGCATCCATAGGAGGTGGAATCAATCCCGGGGGAGTCAAAGAGATGTTTGGATTAAATCCTGACATCGCGGAAGAAAAGGTTGGTGATGGTGAAGGTGAGGATGTATGAACAGAATTCCAGTCAACGTCGGAGTTGGCCGGCAAAGGTAAGGGTGAAAGAGGCGTGGATGGAGTTTCGACGTCTGAGTCGATCGCGTAGTCGGTAGCGACTAACGTAACGCGGACTAGGAGGGCACTAGTGTCCCGAGTCCAAGAGGACATACACTAAACGAGTTTAGTATAGTCAAAGCGGAGAAGGTGAGGGTAAGAAAACGTCAATGGAGAAATACGAAGGGTGGTGGGTGAAAAAATGGGATTTTGGCGACAAAGGGCAAGTTTTTAAAAAAGTTTTTGCTTTTTGTGTTTTTTTTTTAGAAAGAGCTTTACAGAAATATGTACGGACTTACGGCTTCAAACAATCACAAACAAGATATGCACAATCACACCTAGATCTAGGGTCACCTAGATCAGCTAGACAGCTCCTAACTGTTCCAAAGGGCTAGAAATAGGACCTCAAACCGCCTCTTCTCCGCCAATTGCGGCCAGGTAAGTGCCAGGTAAGTGGGAGGCTCCCCACTACATAAGTAGTGGTCCTAATTAAGTAACCACTTGCCTTGGACACACTTGTCTAGACACCGCAAAGTCAGGATAGGATAAACGGCCGATGCCTGTAATTAGTCCTCTGTCCTATTGAGCGCGAAGTCCTTAGGGCTGAGTCTAGTATTTTTTAATTAAACAATGGTCAATGCATATGCTTTTTGTGATTTCTGGGGTCCTGGGAAGGGTGATGAAATCCCCACCCAATCTGGATTGGTTTCAAGCCCCTTAAAGTCCGTATTAATATATGCAAAGCAGTAACAATCAACTGCAATCAATTTTTATCTTTTTTAGCGCGGCGCAAAGAATCCTGCACAAAAACAATTTATTGGAAGGGGGAAGAGAGTTTGTGCAAAAATGCTGCAGAAAACACAGTTCAGTGGAGTTCAGAGGAGTGGGGAAGAGGAGAAAGATACGCACAGAAAATTTGGCACCCTGAAGGCACCAAACGGCCGCGGTTCCGCGGCCTAAGCTTGCTTATGCCGCGGTTCCACGGCAATAAAATGGAATTGGGCCTCTGGATTTCTTGGGTGTGCTGCCTTGGATGTCCTCTTCTTGTCTGGAGCTCCTGAATCTTGATTTGCTCACTGTATATGCTCGAGAATATTACAGTAGACCGTTTTCTTCGTCTTGATCCGTCGCGGTGTAGCCGCGAGATATGGGTCTAATTTCCCACGTCTTTGGCACTGAACTCGAACTTTTTTTTATCCTGCACACTTGCACAAAAACTAATCAAAAATAACAAGATGATTTTTTTACAATGTATATCTTTTTTTTGTTTTGTTTTTCGGTTAGATTTATATTCACAAATTAACCCGAAATTACACAAAGAAATAAACTACCGTCTCCCCGGCAACGGTGCCATTTGATTGGTAGAGTTTTTGCGTGCTTAGTTAATTACCGCAATCAAGACGGTTTCGCTTGTAGCTAGCCGATTGAGTACGGGTCGTCCGCAGGGAGATGGGAATCTTTTTCAATGTGCTTTAACGAGTTAAGTCCAAATGTCCAGATTTGTTTTTAGATTAACTATGTGCTAAAATGATATATAAAGAGAGCTTGTTAAGGTTAGGATTAGGTTAGTTTGAGTTAGGAGTCGCTCACTTCTTTCGTTGCCACTCTTAATAATATCGGTGTTACGGTAATCGGCAACAACGGGGATTAGCACGACTAGGAAGGAACTTGCGAGTATAAGCTAGGCTTTCCAACGCTTAAGTTCTTCCTTTTGGTGCTTGTCCGTCCGTTCTTGGCTCTTAACCTTAACCTCCGGTTAATTCAACCACAACCGGTCTCACTAAGGATTCACCGCTATCATATAGGATAGGGTGCCGTAGGGAGCGGATTGTGGTTCAATTAACGGGAGTCCGAATTAAGATGTTGGGCAAGAAAAGAGTGAGAGAGATTTCCTTCTCTCAAACTTTCCTTATCCTACCCTAACAAGTGAGAAAACTACTCACCCATTACAGGAAAAAGGAAAATAAAACAAAGGAGGAAGATAGAAAGAAAGAGGTTAGAAGATTACAACTAGCTAATTGAGACCTCACTTTGCCAAGGATCAAGCTTAAGCATCATTATTGTTTAAGGATAAAGAAAAAGAGAAAAATAAAGAAACAAACAACAAATAACAACAAATAGATTAGCAAATGAAAAATACAAGCAATTATAATTAACAAAATAACAAGACAAGCATGGTAAAAAAAGAATTCCTTTATTCATCCTTCACTCACAAAAGCTCACCACAAGTTTTTATTGGAGAAAAGATGAGAAGAGGAAGAAGAACAACAACATATATCCTAAAATCTAAATACAAGAATAAGCCCCCTTGGCTTTGGCAAGTTCTGGACTATTTATAAGCCGGCAACAGAAACTCTAGGGCAACATTCAGAACAAAAATGAAATGACCAAAACGCCCTTGAAAATAGGTCAACTGCCGACACCGTACGGCCGCGGTTCCGCGGCCTAAGCATGCTTATGCCGCGGTTCCGCGGCCATAGTAGAGAGTTGGACCTTCAGTTTTTGGTGAGTTTCCCCTGTTTGTTGTTGTCTGCGGTGTGGTATATGTTTTTTCTCAGAAACTCTTCACAAATTTTCCAGAATTTCAGCAGATCAAAAGGTGATTTGATGTGGATTTTTTGCCATGATTTTTCTTGAGCTCCGCGTAGATATGTTGGATCTTGTGTTGACATTGAGCTTTGTGCATGAAAATGACATCGATTTTCCATTTTGTCCCTTAAACTGATGTGTGGCAACAAACGGATAGAAAGCGGAGACCCGTGTTTTATCTATGGTTTGCAGTAATCCGGAATTTGTCGTGTTTTGCCATGAATTTCACTGTTTTGAGATGAGAACATGTATCCTGCAATTGACTAGCAAACACGGCTTAAGAGTACCAACCGATAAGCAATGTGATAAAAATTGGGCGGTATAAAAATGCAAAAATCTGATATGAACAGGTTACTTAACTAACAACAGAACGGGGGCTGGACTAGCGCGGGTGAAAAACATATACAACATCTACTAGTATATATATAACAATATATAATAATCGTTCCAGGCATGATATATGCAACATCACATAATAAACGATAAGCACCAAAGAACAATACTGATAATCTGGGAGCCCCGGATTTCCTTTGAGCCGCAAGTGAAACTCGACATTCCCCTGGTCGTGTGGATAGCCTGTGCAATAAAAGCCTAGATCCCTACGGGCGTGGAAAGTTACCAGCCAAAACCAGAAGTGAGGCAACTCCCTTTATCAAAGTGAATAGGCCATCCGACACTTCACGGAATCTGGTAACTTGAGCACTCCTCCTTGGGTCAACATGTACCCCCTACGAGTGCGGCGAATAGCCCGCTAATTCTAGAGTGAGGCCCCCTCCGTGTCAAAGCCATGAGATGCAGGCCCGTTGCCCTCTAGAAACCGGCTATCCGTGCACTCCATCGCAGGGTAACCCTAGTACAGAAAAGAAAATATGTACAATGGTGATATCAACCTCAACCCGGTCGTGCCCCAAATAAATAATATACAAGCTGGTAATGACGGCAGTCCACATGTCAGACGCTCGCCCTGCGATATCAAATGTACAAATAAAACTAAACTGTACTAACATTGCACCCAAGCTATCAACTACGACGATTCTGCCACAACCACAGCACAACACAGAACATCAAAGTGAATGTCACGTTCGCAAACCCGTCTAAAAGACATATAGCAATTAGACAAGTTGTACCGCTCTAATGACATTCACGGTCGCAGATAGTAATGTATGTACTGTAAAACTTTAAACAGTGTTAGAAATATCGACTTCGAAACACCCCGAGTTTCCCCCAAACTAAAAGATAAATCCATATCCAAACTAGGCATAGCAAGCAATACCACTTAACCAATATTCCAGAGACTAGCACACAACCCAAAATTCAAGTCCCGGTTCTTCACAAAAAACTGCCAGGACGGATTTTATTCAAGTCTTGCCGGGTCAGTTCAGGTGAATGGGGCTCGTATTTGGGGTATGTTCTAGTTGTCATGTTAGTTATATGTATTCCTTAAGGGCCATTACTGTACATACGATGTATATTGTAGTGGATGCTTGGACAAACATAGGGAGGACTTTCTTTCTCGACATGATAGTATGCTATCTGGTTGCTCTTTATCTTAACATGTACACTTATTGTCTCTTTGTTACGTGTTGGTAAAGCCCTTAGGATGAGTACTTGACTACCGGGATTATGATGCAGATCATACTAGTAGGGACAGAGTAGTCGGTAAGTATATCCTTCAAATGTACCTAGTCGTGGGTGTATCGGGACAGGGCATCGATATACCAGAGTAGACTAGTGTATAGCTTCTCGACCCATGCAGATGGGCGATGGATGAACCCATATCCATTGGTGTTTGATATAAGAGATAGTATACGGATGCTCAGTGGAGACTAGGTACACTGGACGGACTCGCTGAGAACTCCCAGATGGTATTATACCTCACGTCAGATGGCAGTTCTCTGGTGACACTGGTACAGGTTAGTCTGTAGACCCGAGATTGTCATAGAGTCTTGTGTTATTCCCACTGTACTTTGATTTCCACCTTACCACATTCAAGAGAACGTGCAAAACGGTGGCTTTTGGGTACAGTCCCAAATCACATGGAGGAAATGAGCGATAGGACGGGTTTCGTCTCTCCCGGTATTGGGAGTTGATGTTACGTTGTGCTCGATTGGCTATAACAGGAAGTCCCTGGCCAGGGCTGCTTCAGAGATATACTGGTAAGTGTTATCAGTGGTTTCTCGTCCCGTTATGAGACTCATATCAACACGACTTATCGAGTTACTGGGGTCTGACGTTTACCACCCCGAGACGAGATATGTGACATATTAGACGAAAAGATCGGACTGTACAGTGGTGTTACTGATTGGATTCGCAGGAGTGTGGGCAGGCTTGCTTGTTGATCTTCTGATCGCTCAATACCCGGGTGGTCGTTACGTTTAGCAGACTGCTTGCGGCTTGTGGGTGTTTGATATGATCATCACCTACCGCCGGCGTATTGACAAGTCTTCAGAGTCCTACACAAAGGTTTCCTGGATCAAGCGAAATGGAGTAGGAGCACATATGTAATATGTGCGGGACCAAGATTAATGCACGTATATGATACCGCATTCTATTCTCACGATATGTGACATCGGTCGGTTATATGTGATATAGCTGGGTTATCGGATCAAGGGTTGATTCGATAAGTTGTTCATTTGATATTAGTCGGTTATATGTGATATAGCCGGATTATTAAATCAATTGTTGATTTAATAATTTAATGTATAATTATATATTTGATATATTAAGTTACATTAACTAATACTTGCTCACTTATGATTTCTTTTCTCACTTGATGTGCACATTGTATATATATGATATGTATATTTGTGTACATGTTTTGTGTCAAGCTTGATGATACATTAAACTTGGGGGTGTGTGTGACTTACACCATGGTAGGGATTATCTAGGGTTTTATTTATTTAAAGTTATTCTAAAATTAGTTGGACTTTGTCATAACACAAAGCTTGTAGAAGCTTATGGATGCATTGACTTAGTCTTCTATTTTTGTTTAGCTTAAGATATTTATTAACCCAAACCATTATCCTAGCCATGGTTAAGTCTTTACAAAGGTTAAGTATATGATGCTTAACTCACCCATGGTTTCCATTATTCTTTGGATAATTATCATGAGTGTTTTTTTCTTCTTCTTCCTCAAAAAGCTTTCTAGCTTCAATAGAGATGAGAGAAAATATGTGAGAAAATCCTTTCTAATGTGAGCAAAATTCCTACTTCATCATCCTCTACTACTTGCCATTTAATATAGGGTGATTTCTTCACTAATTTTACAATTAGTGAAGGGGTAGCTTGGGTTAGTGTCTCCTCGACGTAGATCATCTTCGGCCTCGAAGATTTCGATGCAAGCGTGTTCATTTCTTCATGGGAGCCTCTCTAGAGTCCGTGAGTTCATGATCGCAGCGAAGGGACTACTACACGGATCTAATGAAGTGAAGGACCGGTCTAGAAAGGTTGTATTCCTTGTTCACTTTAGTTGCAAAGTCATTTGCATTTGATTCGTCGCAATTTCTAGTATACGATTCTATGTTACGGTTAGCTAGAACGGCTCAAATTTTAATTTGGTTTGGACGATGCCTCCCAAAACTTTTCTGCCGTGCTCGAAAACCCTGCAGTGGTATCAGAGCCATGTTAGAAAACTAGACAGATTTTGTTAAGATTACGAAACCGAAATACTCCGAAACTTGCAACGCCAAAACTTGCTTTCTGTCGATTTTAAAAAGTGTTCAAAAATGAATCGATCGAAATGTTTAACGTCGTCCGGATATCATGTGATGAGATATAATACTTGGAATGAAAACTAATTTGAATTTTGTAAACCTAGCAATTTAGTCTCATTTGATCGGTTGCCACGGGATTTTGATATGATCAAAAGTCCGTTGCAATCACGTCGAGTACGCGGATACTCGCCGGGTAACCATATTGGATAGCCACGCCCCATAGCCCCGACCAAGTGACTGTAAGAGAACCCCGTTGCCAAAAGCATCCATCCAGGTGCTCGCGGCCGCGGTTTTCCGCCTTAGTGCACCTAGTTGATGGTATCGGGGGGTGCGGCCTTCTACTAAAGTTTCCGACGAGCGTTCGATCAGGATGTTGGGAATCATGTTGAATTTCTCGACTTGATATTGAAAAGAGTTTTTGAGATCGAGACTAAAATGCGGGTTTTATAATTGTTAGGCATGTGATGTCTAAGGAATTCATTTGGTTAGGCATGAAATCCAAAGTATGTGATATTTCGGGTTTATGATGTCTAAGGTGGTTGCGGATTCCAATTGTTATAGTTTTTCACATTCTTTTCTGCGACCGTAAGTGTAATATGTGGTGTATCGCCGGTTTCGTTGCTATACGTCAACAACAATTGAGATAAGCATATTTACTTACGTTGATAACATGTGATGTTATGTGTTGTTGGGATATGTTATATTGGATCGTCGTGTTTGAATAGCCGGGGTTTTTTTTATGTGAGATGAGAGTTTTTCATTTTCATTCATGTAAAAACTTGTATGTAATATTCTTTTATTGGGGCACTTCTGGATTGAGGAAGATGTCACCGTTGATATGTATTATTTACTTTTCCGCATTAGGATAGAGCCAAGGAAGGGAGCACAAGTAACCGGGTTTTGGATTCCAGTGGGAGACCATCTCGAGGAGTCGAGACTGGGTCTTCTAACTCTAGAATTTGTAGGGTTGCTTGCCACTCTTGTAGGGGTCTAGGGATGTGGGTTTGGCTATGCATCACGACCGTGGAAGCCGTGTTTTATACTGGTTTAATTTAAAACCCGGAAATCCTAGTATATCCAATATTTCATATGTTGTTTTCTGCTGCGATATTCTGTGATGTGATCACTTTATATGATGAGATAGATACAGTATATAGTATATGTGATATATTATATAGACGTTGCTTATGTTTTACACCCACGCTAGCCCTATCCCGCTATGCCGTTAGTTACCTAACCTAACAGTACATGACGGGACATCAAGGCGAATGCGGATGGCATAAGCATACGTTGTATTTATCTATGATTCTTAGGTAACATAAATGATGGGACTTCATTAATGCGATTAATGAAAGAAAATAAACCTAAAGATGTCGTGGAATCGAATTTTCAAAAACTGGTAGCTCTAGTTGTTGCTTTGCATAGCGGTATTCCATGTAGAATATCCTGCACCTTATTCAATAAGGAAAGAGCCGAAATCACTTCACCGGGAGTGACCTCTGTAGCAATAACTGGCAGATGCTACAACCCTCGGTTTTGTCTTTTGATTGCTTTTATAGTTCTTGCTCTGCATAGTGGTATTTGTGAAATATCCCACACCTTATTCGATAAAGAAAGAGCCGAGATCCCTTCACCGGGAGTAACCTCTTTAGCGAAACTAGTAAAAGCCTCAAAAACACTCCTTTTCAAAATCACTCGATTCTACAATGATATCAAGTTCATTACGTAAAGGTTTTCTTAAAAACTTGTCGTAGCCCTCCGTCATTTCAGATAAGTACTTCATAGTATTCGTGCTACGTTTGTTGGCCTGCGTCAAGGCGTAGTGTGCGATAGCTATTTATGCATATCTGCTAAAGCATATGATGCGATTGAGTTAGGGTAGTCGTGCGACTTTGTTGGCCTGCATCAAGGGTCGTGCGGGTGGGTTTAATTCAATCGGGAAATGTACGGGTTGAACTTGACTAGCAGACTATGGTTTGTTGGTCCGCGTCAAGGTCATAGGACGCTAGGGGAAAAATATTATCGGGAATTTCCAGTGTTGAAATTTTCAATGAGATTACATACCTCTTATAAGATTGTTGGATCCCGATACCCACTGGAAGTAATAGTTACTCCTGGGAGAGTTTTGCACTTTACAGTTAACCAATCAAGTAGGTGTCTAGAAATGTGTCAACGGGGTTACGCCCCTGGAAAAATGAGGTTTATTTTAATTAGGTCCGTACGAAAGCATGGGGAACCTCCCTCAAAGTACCGGCACTGGCCTGTCTGAAAGATTAGCAAACTTGTAGGGTGTAATTAATCCCGGCTAGTCTTTCCTTTTAGGGTTTGAAGGAAGATTTGATAGAAACAGTGGGAGCCATCCTGATTAGATAAAATAATAACCGATCTAATCTTGCAAGAGCATACGCTGAGTGTTTTCTTCTCTCTCTCTCCAGGTAGCGACCATGTCACGCCTTAATCAAGATAATAATATGGATGTATTGACCGAACCCGCTTGTTATACTGAGCTAGGGAACGTTAGTCCCGCTCCTACCTTCTAATTGTTATAAGACCGAGCAGGAAATAGGGGATTACCATGATTCCAGTGCCGCCCAAACGAAGAAAGTGCATGATGATTCAACTTCTTTAGGTGTTATTTGATACCGGACCTGATATACAACATCATACATATGTAATCATGTTACATGGGCATAAGATAGGTAGAAAACAGAGAATGGGTGATAAGTTTTAAGAGTTAGAAATGGTGTAATTGTTGCAGCCAAGTCTGTTGACAGTTATCACCCTGTATTACCAAATACATTGATTCTGGACCAATGTTATTAGATACCGAACCTAATATACAACATCATATCAGTCTATTTATTTAGTAAAGAAGGATATAATTTTGTATTGTTGGATAATGTTTTGAACATTTCCTATATCAAGAGTTGATCGGTTTAGGCACGTTATCTAAAAGCATATACGTTCTAAATCAAACTACAGTTCTTAACGTACTGAACACACACAAGAGGAAGAGTTCAGAAATGAACGAATCCTACTTGAGGCATTGTAAACCAGGTCATATCAATGCAACCCGACTAGTTAAGTTACATAAAGATGCATATTTAAATCAGTTTGAATTTACATCTTGTGAAATTTGTGAGTCATGTCACAAAGATAAGATGACCACAGCTCCGTTTATTGGAAACAGAGAAAGGGTTAGTGAACTCTTGGGATTGATACATGATGATGTATGTAGGTCCCCTGTCTATACATGCCAGGAATGGTTCTTTGTACTTCATTACATTCACTGATGATCTCTCAAGATTCGGACATATGTTCCTGTTGAAACACAAGTCTGAACCTTTTGAGAAATTCAAAGAATATAAGTTAGAAGTAGAGAACCAAAACGGGTATATGTATTATGTCCTATGATGTGAACAGGGAGGAGAATACTTGAACACGGAATTCCTGGATTATTCTAAAGGAGAATGAGATTCTCTCTCAGCATTACTCCTCCGTATACACCATAGCACGTCAGTGTATCGAGGCAGAGCAATCGCACCCCATTAAATATGGTGTGCTCTATGATGAGTATTACTGAGTTACCTATTTCCTTTAGGGAGTTATGCACTTGAGAAGCTGCATACCTATTGAATAGGTTTCCAACCAAATCAGGTGCCTACCACTCCGTATGAGATATGGTATGGGAAGAGCCCATCTTTTAAGTAAGTTAAGATTTGGGGTTGTCCGACTTATGTATAAAAGCAAAATTTGGACAAGCTCAAGGCAAGGTCAGTTCTGAGAAAGTTTGTTGGATATCCAAACCATTCACAAGGGAATATCTTCTACCACACTGAAGAGGAAAAGGTATTTTGTTTCTCAGCATGCCACCTTTTAAAAAAGGAATTTTTTGTGAAGATATTAGTGGTCATGAGGTAGAACTGGAAGGAATTCTAGCTATACAAACTACAGCTGATGATTTGGTAGAACCAGGAAATTCAATAGCTTCCAACGAACCTCAGCCTCTCCGCCGATCTGGTAGGGTTCTTCATTCGCCTGAGAGATACTTCAGTTTTCTCAATGACAGTGGGAGCGGGGATTGCATCATGAGATGATGACCCAACTAGTTTCGAGCAGGCCATCAAGAGTGGTGTCTCTGTGAGAATGGCTGGATGCTAAGCGATATGAGATGGATCTATATACACCAACAAAGTATGGACTTTGGTTGCCTAATCTGAAGGGTTAAATCCCCATCAGGAGCAAGTATATCTTGAGAAGATTACTTGGTGTACATGGAAAAGTTGAGACTTTAAAAGCTAAGACTTGTTGCAAAAGGTTCTCGTCATCGAGCAGGTGTGGATAATGATGAAACCTTTTCCAGTGCCTATGTTTAAGTCCATACGGATCCTGCTTGCCACTGATACATACCATGACTACGATATCTGGCGGTTGGGTGTCATGACTGCTTTTCTAAATGGTGATTTAGAAGAAAACATCTATAAGTATACAGCCAGAGGGCTTCGTAAACAGTAGGAGCAGCGGAAACGTATGCAAGTTGCTTTATGGGTTAAAGCAGGCATCGCAGAGTTGGAAAATCTGTTTTGATGTGGTAGTCAAAGCATTTGACTTCATCAAAAAGGTAGATGAACCTTATATATACAAGAAGGTAGTAGAGAGTATGGTGGTCTTCCTCGTATTGTACGTGAATGACATACTCTTGATAGGAAAAGTGTTTCCCATGCTACGCTCAGTCAATCTCCTCTTATCACAAAGATTCTCTATATAGGATCAAGGTGATACCTCCTAAATCCTGGGTTTTGGATCTATGAGATAGATCTAAGTGCATGTTAGGATTTTCACTAGGTATAGTGAGATGGTATCAATCGATCCTAGGGAGAATCACTAGATAGCTGAAGGGTTCCGGCAGCATCCCGGCCGTCGAAACGCGGCCAAAATACGGAACAAAAATTTCTAAACCGGCGCTACCGCTACCCGATTTACGGATCGACCTTAAACCCTAAACTAGCGAGTTAACTAAGAGTTAGAATCGTTATACCAAGTTGATCCGTGTCCTTCGGTCTTCATTCCAAGCACCTAGTGATCCTTTGACGATGTTTGGTTGCCGGTCTTCCTTCGTCTCCGACGATCCACCCGAGGGAAACGGCGTAAGCTCCAACCTCGACAAACGAGGTAACCTACGCTCCAAAGTCGCTAGCGATAGAGTGTGGGGGTGCATGAAAGTGTCACTACAATTTTTTCTCATCTTATGTGCTCCAAAGAGCAACCATAGAAGAAGAATGGAGGTGAGGAAGCTTTTGCATGAACAAAGAATGTTTAAGTGTTTTGTGAACTTGAGAGAGTGAGAGAGTGGGCTTGCTTTGTTATATTCTCATCAAAAAATGAAAATCAATCCCACCAAAATCATATGGCCGGCCCCCTCTCTCTGCCGCATCAAAAAATATCTCATTTTCTTTTTCCAAATTAAACAAATCCAAACCATACCTTGCTCCATGCTTAGGACTATGCATAATACTATGCACATGCCACCTCACACCCTCCACCTCATCATTAAACAAAATGAATTTCCATAAATGGAAAATCAAATAATGAGGTGGCAAAACATCTAGAAGCTATTTCATATAAAATACGGAATACTTCCCGGTACATGTACCGAAATACATATACGCGTATTAGTACCAAAATACGAATAGCCGAGAGAGAAAATGAATAGTGGACAATAATACTAGAATACATATATATATATAAATACATATGTAAATTATTAAATCAAAACCTGATTTAATAAACTGGCTTAATCCTAAGCAGCTAGTATTATCAACCGTCCAATTAAAGTCTGCGCAGCAAGTGCACATATTTAATCGGACATCTGTATGTATCAACATACCTCATGTACACCATATTGCCTGAACCGTGAAAACCCTCTGTGTGGGACTCTAAAGACTCGTCAATATGCTGGCAGTGGGTTTAACCACAATCACGTCAGCGGCACTAGCTATACGTAACGGCTACCCAGGTATTGAGCGAAAGGGAAGCCGACGAGCAAACTCATCCTGAATCCCTACTAAGCCTGACAGTGACAATATCCGTACAGTCCGGTCTGTTCGTCTAAGAGTATCGCATATCGAGTCTAGGGGGTGGATAAAGTCAGACCCCCAACAACGCGATATATAGTCTCGGTATGAAACCCATCACCACCTGAGAAACTATCGATCCTGGATCGATAATTCTTGTCCACCGTGGCCACGGATTTTTCATGATGGCCATCCGTACACAACGCGACATCAACCCCCAATACCGGGGGAGCCGAATCCCCGATGATCCGATCACTGCCTCCATGTGGCTCGGGACTGTACCCAACTAAAACCTGTTTGCATGACTCCTTTGAGCCGTGGTAGCGTAGTAATCAAAGCACAGTGGGAACTCACACGAGACAAATGACGATCTCAGGTCGACAGACTAACCTGTACACATGTCACCTGAGAACTGCTATCTGACAATAGGTATAATACCAACTAGAAGTTTCCCGGCGAGTCCGTCCAGTGTACTCATAACCCAATGAGCACTTGTATACTATCTTAGGTGAACAAACTAACACCAATGTCTTGTGAGACCTGGCCACCGCCCCTCGTCGGGGTCTCGATCAGTATACACTAGTCCATACTGGAGTATCGATGCCCGGTCTCGATACTCCTATGACTAGAGACATTTAAGGATGTGCTTATAGACCCTCCAGCTCCCACGTATGTGATCGCCGTCATAATGCTGGCAGTCAAGCAAGAATCCTATGGGCTCTATCAACATGTATATGATGATAAGGACAAACCAGATAGCATACTATCATCTTGAGTAAGACTGTTTCATCGGTATAGGTCATCACACAATCATCATAATCACAAGTCCGCAACTATGATAATTGCCTTGAGGGCACTATAGCCAACAATCTCCCACTTGCACTTAAGGCCAATTATTGCGATGTCGCACACTCACAGCCCGTGTGATACCGAACACCCAACTTCTCTACTAATCAGTTTCACAAAGCCTGTTTGCGAAAATGATTGCGTTCGAGAAATAGCCTCAGTGAGTGGATCCGCTCCAATGTTTCTTTCTGTATCTCTCTTAATCTCAACTTCCCGGAGCAAACTATCTCCCGAAATGAGCAATACTTGTCTTAGAATTTGTCTGGATATCTGATGGGACCCAGTTCACAAATGAACTCCAAATCCAGCAAACTGCTTAGACTGTATCGTCCACCGAATTTAATCAGCATCCTGCGCCATGCCTTTCCTCAGTATCCGCTTGGACCACCTGTCCAACATACTATCCCTCAAAAGAGGGAAAACTATAACTCTGACAGTCACTCTGTCATCCAGGTCATCTTGGAAGCCTGAAATGATAATCGTCTCCCGAAGGAAGCTGCCTTAATCATTTCCTTAGAACATTCACTTATGTTCAATAACTGCTTCCTAATGTTTCTCCAGAATTGGATTAATTTATGTTTACTGCAGCTAGTGCAAAAACAATATCTAGTGTGGTACTTGACATTTCATGATTAACTCAATTGCCTAAGCAAGTGATATGCTAATCAAGTAGAACCTTCTCCCCTTTAGTCTGTAAGACACCTTTAGAGAGGTTGACTACATCACCTGCAGGTAGACCACCATGCCAGGAGTCGTCCATTTAATGTAAAACTACCCAGATTAGGATACTTCCCAAATCTAGATCCAAAACCATAGATCTAGTAACCAGAAAACCTGATATTACATCCATATTCTATGTGGAGAAAACAACTGTGTGACAACCAAAGTATAACCGATCGTAGTAAAGGAATATCTCTTCCTATCAAGTGCATGTCAACCCAATACCTGGACATCACTCTCTACAACCTTCTTACCAGATCCATTTCCTATTTTGATGAGGTCAAGACCTATGACTGTCACATCAAAAATAAATGATCTATTTCTGCTATACCTGCTTTAGTCTATAAATAAACATAAGTTGCTTGCCTACTATGCTTCCGCTGCTCCCACTGACTACAACAACCCTCTGGCGGAGTCATATACACGTACACTTCCAAAGCTAGTTTAGAACGACGCTATACTCATCCTCCTTCCGAGTCTTATAGTCTAGAACAGCAGCAATAGCAAGTCTGGGTAAACAAGAACCTCCCTGTCACCATTACTGAGAAGACCGAAGTACCTCTCGGGTGCCTGAGGTTACCTACCAAATCTGCGGAGTGGCTAATGGAATGTCGAAACTAATTGAATCCTCAGGTTGTATTAAATCTTCAGTGATCGTTTGTGGTTCTGGAATAACTTTCAGTTCTACCATACTCCCACTTGTGTTTTCTGAAAAAGGTCCATTTTACTAAAACTGTGGAGAGTCAAGAACAATATAAATACTGATCTTTCTGATGGTAGAAAGTTAACCCTCGTCAAAGCCCGGGATAACCCACAAACTGCCATTACTGAAACGTGCCTTGAGTTTATCCGGATTCTGGTTTTAAGCATCAGCCGGACAACTCCCTATACCTTAACATCGTTAAGATATAAATTGATTCTATATAAATCTAATATAGAAACAAAAGCACTAATTTAATTTGAACCAGATTCAAAATCACGCATCTGTCTCCAGTGCATATCAACCAAATGGAAAGAGGACAATCAGCATTACTCATCTAGGAGTGCATCCACATATGAGTAACCTGAAACAGAAGCAAGTTCTCAAAACCATACTATTAACTGAATACCAAACACAAGTATCTACATCTTCGACTTCCTCGAAGAATCCTGATACTTTCAACAATGGTCCTTTACTTTATTCTTATGCCTATAACTTCTGAATATCTGGACCTTGCATTTCAACGAAATACATGTCCAGGACTGGAGAAGTCATAAGTAAACAGAATATAGTACGAGTACCAACCCCTTTGTCCTAATGGACACTGGACAATATACAATACTTTGTATAAGTCCCCTGAGTTCAACAACTCAAACCATGTGCGTCGTAGGTTGAAAAACTGTAGTATGCTTAAGAAGAATTACACCGCTGTTGAATGCACCTTACCTAATCACCAGCTGATATAGGTAAATGTCACAGACATAATATCAAAAAATTATATCTCACTTTATAAAATAAATGTACAGATATATCAGTTTGAAATTGGTGCATAACAACGGATATTCAAAACAAAATATTTGCCATCAGGCAAAATCCAGATGATTTCATCAAATATCACCAATTACAACGAATTCCGATATAATGAGGATCTATTCACCTAATTCCCAATATCGTACTCCCACTCACCATCTATAATATCATACAGATGTGAGAAACTGATCTGGTAAATACATACCCTGGAGTTAGATTCCAATTGGGAAAACAATTTTCAATTAACATCGCACAGTAAAACTGAAACATGAAAATATTTCAAAAGGGGTTAACTGGTATTCCTAGTAACGTCTCTTCCACTATCCTGAATCATGACAGTAACCATATACTTATCTGCCCTGACTGCAATCCCTTTATTATGTCTTTACTTATTACCTTCTGTACACCTCCTTTACGCTAATTGGTTTTATTCATTCCCTACCCTTCGGCACCAGCCTAAGATTTGGAAGAAGACTATCCAATAAGCGTAATAGGTGTACTCTCCTAATCCTAAGAGCCCTCGCAACCTGAGAGAAGGTAAAGAGAAAAGACATCTGAATAATTCTATTCAATTTCTCCTGAACCAGAATCCATCCTCGAAAAAGTTCCTTCGAGTTCGTATGTAACTATACGATGGATTTATCCAATGGAAGTGGATATCGGTAGTGATACGGAGTGTTCTAGAGAAAAGCAAAGTGGATGTAGGAGTGGCAGGGGTATACACAGTTTTTTGTCGTGAATGATGGTAATCGCAATTTCCTTCGCCATTATTCTAATCCCTTTATATGCCTTTACTTATTACCTTCTGTACTCCACAGTTAAGCTTGTTGGTTTTCTTCCTTCCCTACCGTTCGGCACCTGCCTATGGTTTGGAGGAAGACTATCCAATAAACTCAATAGGTGTACCCTCTCCTAATCCTAGGAGCCCTCTCAACCTGAGAGAAGGTAAAGAGAAAAGACAACCGAATAATCCTATTCATTCTCTCCAGAACCAGAATCCATCCTCGAAAAAGTTCCTTCAAGTTCGTATGTAACTATACGATGGATTTATCCAATGGAAGTGGATATCCGTAGTGATATGGAGTGTTCTGGAGAAATGCAAAGGTGATATAGAAGTGGCAATGATGTATGCGACATCGTAACATTCCAAAAGCCAAAGTATTTTAAGAAGGTTCGGCCAACTTGGTTTATGAGTTTTAGTCAAGGGTCGGGTCATAGACGCAGCCAGAAAGAGAGAGAGAGAAAAGAAACACTCAACGTGCACTATAACCTAGATCAGAATGGTTAATCATTTTATCTAATCTGGATGGCTCCCACTGTATCCTCGAATTCTCCTCCAAACCTAAAAGATGAATTAGTCGGAATCACCCACGGAGTAATCCTACTCATCAGTGGGAATCGGGATCCAACTATCATCGCATGATAACTTGATGGAAGCCACTCAAGTCATCACACTCCAGAAGGTATGCGCAACCCTGGCAAGTTTCCTGTATGTTTGAAACTCCCGATATGATTTTTTACCCCAAGCGGCTTATGACCTTGACAGAGGTCAACATATCATAAGTCGCAAGTCAAGTTCAACCCGTTATTGTCCTGGATTAACTTAGACCCACCCACACGAGCCCTTGACAGAGGTCAACATGACCGTGCGAATGTCCTAAATAATCGCATATCTATGCAACAAACAAGCATTACCCAGCTACCAAGCACTGTGCCTTGACAGAGGTCAACATACACAGCATGAATACTAAGTAATACCTGTAAGAAATGATGGAGGGCTACGGCTGGTTTTTGGCGAAAAGCCTTTAACGTAATGAACTTGATATCGTTGAAGGAATCCAAATGGTTTTATAAATATATAGTGGCAAAAACTTTTGCTAAAGTGGTCACTCCCGGTGAAGGGATCTCGGCTCTTTCTCCGTCGAATGGGGTGCAGGATATCCCAAACTGAATACCACGATGCAAAGCAAAAATAATCGACTATAGTAAAGTTATTACATTGACGTAAATTTTTACCCAAGGGGTCACTCCCGATGAAGGGATCTCGGCCCTTGCCTCGTCGAATGAGGTGTTGGATATTCATAACCGAATACCACTGTGCAAAGCAAAATAGAATGTCTGTAATGTCAGTTTTAAAAACTTGGTTCCAACAACATCATATATAGGTTTGTTTTATCCTTGCATTGATAAGAATCTATGCAATCCCATCAATTAATCACATCAGAAAAGAACGAAAATAAAATGTACGTATATGCCATCCGCATTCGCCACTGGGTCCCGTCATCACCCGTTTGGTTACTTAACTAACGATAGAGCGGGGAGTGGGCTAGCGCGGGTGCAAAACATATACAACATCTACTAGTATATATAAATATATATAACAATCGTCCCAGGCATGATATAAAGCAATATCACAGAAACATCACAGAAGCAACACAGAATGGTGGATAATCTGGAGCCTCGAGTTTCACTTGAGCCGCAAGTGAGACCCGACATTCCCTGTCGTGTGGATAGTATGTGGAATGAAACCTATACCCCCTACGAGTGCGGCGAATAGCCCGCCAATTCTATAGTGAGGTCCCCTCCGTCCCAACGCTATGAGATGCGGACCCGTTGCCCTCTAGAATCCGGCTATTCGTGCACCCCACCGCGGTGTAATCCTAGTACAGAAAATAAAATAATATACAAGGGTGACATCGACCTCAGCCCGGTCGTGCCCCAAAAGAATAATATACAAACTGGCAGTGACGGCAGTCCACATGTCGGACGCTCGCTCTGCAATATCAAATATACAAATGAAATTAAACTGTACTAACAATGCACCATAGCTATCCACCACGACGATCCAACCAACATCACAGCACAACACAGAACATCAACGTGAATGTTACGTTCGCAAACCCGTCTAAAATACATATAGCAATTAGACGAGTTTACCGATCAAATGACATTCACGGTTGCAGATAGAAATGTATGTACTATTAAACACACACTTAAAATATCGATCGAATAAGTTCCAAATTGGCCCCAATAGCAAAACAACACTTCACTGAAAGCTGGGCCAAAACAGAATATCACAAAAATCACAATTCCAAGTATATGAGCTACAGTGAAAATTTGAAGACCCGTCGCCAATAAATGGCCACGGAACCGCCGCCAATAAATGGGGGTAAGTACGGCAGATCCGCGGCAAAGAAGAAGCATCAAGAGCCCAAATTTTTTGTGTAGCCTTAAATTTGCCTGCACGGATTTTTAAGATGCCTGAAATAATTTTTTGACCACTTTTGAAAATCGACAGCAAACCCAAAATTGAAATCGTGATTTCGGTAAATTCCGTTGATCGATCTTTCAAACACGGTTAAACAAGCTAGTTAGGGGTTTAAAGGGTGGCTTTGATACCATGAAGGGTTCCGGCAGCGCCCCGGCCGTCGAAACGCGGCCAAAATGCGGAACAAAAATTTCTAAATCGGCGCTACCGCTACCCGATTTACGGATCGACCTTAAACCCTAAACTAGCGAGTTAACTAAGAGTTATAATCGTTATACCGAGTTCATCCGTGTCCTTCGGTCTTCATTCCAAGCTCCTAGTGATCCTTTGACGATGTTTGGTTGCCGGTCTTCCTTCGTCTCCGATGATCCACCCGAGGAAAACGGCGCAAGCTCCAACCTCGACAAACGAGGTAACCTACGCTCCAAAGTAGCTAGCGATGGAGCGTGGGGGTGCATGAAAGTGTCACTATAATTTTCTCTCATCTTATGTGCTCCAAAGAGCAACCATAGAAGAAGAATGGAGGTGAGGAAGCTTTTGCATGAACAAAGAATGGTTACATGTTTTGTGAACTTGAGAGAGTGAGAGAGTGGGCTTGCTTTGTTATATTCTCATCAAAAAATGAAAATCAATCCCACCCAAATCATATGGCCGGCCCCCTCTCTCTCCCCCATCAAAAAATATCTCATTTTCTTTTTCCAAATTAAACAAATCCAAACCATACCTTGCTCCATGCTTAGGACTATGCATAATACTATGCACATGCCACCTCACACCCTCCACCTCATCATTAAACAAAATGAATTTTCATAAATGGAAAATCAAATAATGAGGTGGCAAAACATCTAGAAGCTATTCCGTATAAAATACGGAATACTTCCCGGTATATGTACCGAAATACATATACGCGTATTTGTACCAAAATACGAATAGCCGAGAGAGAAAATGAATTGTGAACAATAATACTAGAATACATATATATATATATATAAATAAATACATATGTAAATTATTAAATCAAAACCAGATTTAATAAACTGGCTTAATCCTAAGCCCCTAGTATTATCAACCTTCCAATTAAAATCTGTGCAGCAAGTGCACATATTTAATCGAACATCTGTATGTATCAACATACCTCATGTACACCATATTGCCTGAACCGTGAAAACCCTATGTGTGGGACTCTAAAGACTCGTCAATACGCTGGCAGTGGGTTTAACCACAAGCACGTCAGCGACACTAGCTGTACGTAAAGTCAGACCCCCAGGTATTGAGCGAAAGGGAGGCCGACGAGCAAACTCATCCTGAACACCTACTGAGCCTGACAGTGACAATATCTGTACAGTCTGGTCTGTTCGTCTAAGAGTATCGCATATCAATTCTAGGGGGTGGATAAAGTCAGACCCACAATAACGCGATATATAGTGTAGGTATGAAACCCATCACCACCTGAGAAACTACCGATCCTGGATCGATAATTCTCGTCCACCGTGGCCACGGATTTATGGTGATGGCCATCCGTACACAACGCGACATCAACCCCCAATACCGGAGGAGACGAATCCCCGACGATCCGATCACTGCCTCCATGTGGCTCGGGACTGTACCCAACTAAAACCTGTTTGCACAACTCCTTTGAGCCATGGTAGGGTAGTAATCAAAGCACAGTGGGAACTCACACGAGAAAAATGACAATCTCAGGTCAACAGACTAACCTGTACACATGTCACCTGGGAACTGCTATCTGACAATTGGTATAATACCAACTAGTAGTTTCCCGGTGAGTCCGTCCAGTGTACTCATAACCCAATGAGCACCTGTATACTATCTTAGGTGAACAAACTAACACCAATGGCTTGTGAGACCTGGCCACCGCCCCTCGTCGTGGTCTCGATTAGTATACACTAGTCTACACTGGAGTATCGATACCCGGTCTCGATACTCCTACGACTAGGGACATTTAAGGATGTGCATATAGACCCCCAGCTCCCACGTATGTGATCGCCATCACAATGCTGGCAGTCAAGCAAGAATCCTATGGGCTCTATCAACATGTATATGATGATAAAGACAAACCAGATAGAATACTATCATCTTGAGTAAGACTGTTTCATCGGTATAGGTCCTCACTCAATCATCATAATCATAAGTCCGCGACAATGATAATGCCTTGAGGGCACTATAGCCAACAATAGCTTCCAGGGTGGTAAGGTCGACTGAATGTCAGCTACAGGTATTGTCTTTACCCTCTGTAGAGGGACGGTATGTTGGAAGAGTTCCAAGCTAGATACCGTGGCAAAATAGACGATAAAGGCTGGATACATCGCTACCAACGATGCTACCAAAGAGGCAGTCTGGGTGTATATTTGTTCATGAGATGAACATCGTTCCTACCATTGTGTTGTTAGTTGTATGTATACCCTAGAGGCCATTATTGTACATGAGATGAATATTATAATGGATGCTGGGACATATATAGGGAGGACTTTCTTGCTCGACATGATAGTACGGTATCTGGTTGCTCTTTATCTCAACATGTACACTCACTGTCTCTTTGTTAGATGTTGATAAAGCCCTTAGGATATGTACTCGACTTCCAGGGTTATGATGCAGATCATACTGGTGGGGCCTGGGTAGTCCATGAGTTCATCCTTCAATGTTTCTAGTCGTGGAAATATCGAGACGGGGCATCGATATTCCAGAGTAGAATAGCGAATATCTTCTCGAACCATATGATGGGCGATAGATGATCCCATATCCATTGGTGTTTGACATCAGAGATGGTATACGGGTGCTCAGTAGAGACTGGGTAAACTGAACGGACTCGCCGAGAACTCCTAGATGGTATTATACCTCATGTCAGATAGCAGTTCTCCGGTGACACTGGTACAGGTTAGTCTGTCGAACCGAGATCGTCATAGAGTCTTGTGTGTCTCCTACTGTGCTTTGATTTCCACCCTACCACGGCTCTACTGAGTCATGCAAACAGGTGGTTTTTGGGTACAATCCCGAGTCACATGGAGGCAATGAGCGATAGGAGAGGATTCGTCTCTCCCGGTATTGGGGGTTGATGTTGCGCTATGCTCGATTCGCCATAACTAAAATCCCTGGCCAGAATAGATGTGATTTAATGGTAAGTGTTATCAGTAGTTTCGCGCCCGTTTTAGACCTTACATCGGCATGACTTATCAAGCTATTGGGGTGTGACGTTTACCACCCCTAGGTGAGATATGCGACATATCATACGGACAGACCGGACTATACGGTAGTATTACTGATTGGATTCGCAGGAGTATGAGAATGCATGCTTGTTGATCTTTTGATCGCTCAATACCCGGATGGTCGTTACACTTAGCACGCCTCTTGCGGCTTGTGGGTGTTTGATATGATCATCACCTACTGCCGGCATATTGATGAGTCTTTAGAGTCCTACACAGAGATTGCCTGGCTCAGGCGAAACGGAGTAGGAGCACATATATGATATGTGCGGGACCAAGAATAATAGGAGTATGTGATACCATATTCTATTCTCGCGATTTGTGTTATCGGCCTGTATATGTGATATAGCCGGGTTATCGAATCAAGTGCCGATTCGATAAATCGATACACATGATATTAGTCGGTTATATGCGATATGACCGGATCATTAAATCAAGTGTTGATTAATGATTTAATGTATAATTATATATTTGATATATTACTTTACATTAACTAGTATTGGCTCACTTAAGATTGTTTTCTCACTTGATGTGCACATAGTGTATATGTGATATATGTTTGTGTACATGATTGTATCATGTTAGATGATACATGCAAACATGGGTGTGTGTATGACTTACACCATGCTAAATATAATTTAGGGTTTTATTTATTTTAAGTAATTCAAATTAGGTGGCAATTTTTTCATGGCTTAAAGCTTCATGAAGCTTGGATAACCATTGACCAAAGTCGACTTGATTTGTTTTACTTGAGATATTTTAAACCTAACCATTATTATTTATCCATAGTTAAGTCTCGACAATGGTTTAGTATATCATACTAACTCACCCATGGTTGCACTCTCATTCATTAATTCACCACTTGATTTATTCTTGAGTTCATTCTTCTTCTTCTTCATCTCAACTCAAAAGCTTTCTAGGTTTTTGATAAATGGTGAAAATGAGTGAGAAAAAAAATCTAAAGTAAGCCCATTTCCTACTTCATCATCCTACACACTTGCTTGGGTAGTAAAGGGTGTTCTCTTCACAAAGTTCTTGCCCTAGCGAAGAGGTAGCTTGGGGTTGAGTCTCCTCCACGTAGATCATCTTCGGCCTCGAAGACTTCGAGCAAGCTTATTCATTTCTCCAAGGGAACCCATACTTGAGTTCTGGAGATCACTACTTGCAGCGATCGCAGCGAAGGGACTTCTACATGGAGCTTTAGAAGTGAAGGACCGGTCTACAAAGGTTGTATTCCTTGTTCACTACTTGTAATGGTTGATTACATGTTATATTGTCTAGTTACTTTAGCTTGATCCTAGCTTAGGGTTCATTAGCACTCTAGAAATTTTTAAATTCACCATGGTAGTTGCTGTGAAAACCCAGTAGGGTGCTAAGGAATCCCAACAGTGATATCAGGGCCAGGCTAGAGTATTAGACGATGTTGGAAACCGAAACTACTCCGAAACTTGACACATCGAAACCCAGGTCCTGTCGAATTTTATATGGTCTCGAAAATTTTTTTTAAACAAGTACAGAATGTTGTATGGGATATGGCATGAACACACAAGAAAATTTAGCCCATTTCCTCACATTTGGGCCGGCCACATTGAGCTTAGGACCGGCCAGATCGGGGTGAACAGTATATTTCAGGGCTAAAGTTTTTAGTGTGTTCCAGGGTCTGGGTTTTGGTGTTTCAGGTGTTATTTGTTTTTTTCTAAAATTACATGTGATGTAGTCTTACTGTGTAGACAACTCAGAATGTTTCGTATTCGTAGTTTAACATTGTTTTTCGGTTTTCACATGTTATCTAGGTGAAATTAAAAAGTTCGATCGAATGTCAAAATCCCATTTTTCCAAGTTTAGGGTATTCGGAAAATCATGCAAGCGATTCTATGGACCCTCTAGAAGAATGAAACCCAAACTCGACTTAATGACCATGGAAATGTTTTCAAACCTTAGGGTTTAGGGCAGTTCCATGGTGCCATTAATGAGGCTTGGGTTTGCCCTTCTACGGCTGGTCCATGGGTACTCAGGCGTGATTCTGGGTATTTTTGAACTGTGCTCAAGTGTTGAGCTTCCGGGAAATTGTGGGACTTTGATTAATCAATCAAAAAGTTTAACGTCATCCGGATATTTGTGATGGGATACAATACTTGGAATCCACAATATTTGAATTTTATAAATCTAGCAATTTAGTCTCATTTGATCTGTTGCCACGGGATTTTGATGCGATCAAAAGTCCATCGCAATCACGTAGCGTACGCGTATACCCGCCGGATAACCTTACTAGATAGCCACACACCATAGCCCCGACAAAGTGACTGTAGGAGAACTCCGTTGCCAAAAGCATCCGTCCGGGTGCTCGTGGCCGCGGTGTTTCGCCTAAGTGCACTTCATCATCGGTATCGGGGGGTCCGGCCGTCTACTAAAGTTTCCGACGAGCATTCGATCGGGGTGTCGGGAATCTTGTTAAATTGCCCGACTTATTATTGGAAAGTATTTTCAATATCGAGACTAAAATGCGGGGTTTATAATTGTTAGGCATGCGATGTCTAAGGAATTCATAATATTAGGCATGAAATCCGGAATATGAGATATTTCGGGTTTATGATGTCTAAGGTGGTTGCGGATTCCAATTGTTGTAGTTTTCACTTTTTTTTCTGCGACCGTAAGTGTAATATGTCGTGTATCACCGGTTTTTTCGCTATACGTCAATGATAATTGGGATACGCATATTTACTTACGTTGATGACATGTGTTGTTATGTGTTGCTGTGATATGCTATATTGGATCGTCGTGTTTGAATAGCCGGGGTTTTTTAATGTGAGATGAGAATTTTTCATTTTCATTCTTGTAAAAACTTGTATATAATATTCTTTTATTGGGGCACTTCCGGGTTGAGGAAGATGTCACCGTTGATGTATATTATTTACTTTTCTGCATTAGGATAGACCCAAGGAGGGGAGCACAAGTAACCGGGTTCTAGAGTCCAGTGGGAGACCATCTCGAGGCGTTGAGTTCGGGTATCCTAACTCTAGAATTGGTAGGGTTGCTTGCCGCTCTCGTAGGGGTCTAGGGATGTGGGTTTGGCTATTCATCACGACCGTGGAATCCGTGTTTTATACAGGCTTAAATTAAAACCCGAAAATCCTAGAATATCCAATATTTCATATGTTGTCTTCTGCTGCTGATATTCTGTGATGCAATCACTTTATATTCTGAGATGGATACATTATAATATATAAGATATATTATAGACGTTGCTTATGTTTTTCACCCACGCTAGCCCTGCCCCGCCCTACCGTTAGTTACCTAACCTAACAGTGCATGACGGGACATCGTGGCGAATGCGGATGGCATAAGCGTACATTGTATTTATCTGTGATGTTTAGGTAATTTTAATGATGGGACATTCATTAATGTGATTAATAAAAGAAAATAAACCTAAAGATGTTGTGGAATCGAATTTTCAAAAATTGGTAGCTCTTGTTGTTGCTTTGCATAGCGGTATTCCTTGTAGAATATCCTGCACCTTATTCGATGAGGAAAGAGCCAAGATCTCTTCATCGGGAATGACCTCTTTAGCACTAATTAGCAGATGCTACAACCCTCGGTTTTCTTTTTTGATTTCTTTTCTGGTTCTTGCTTTGCATAGTGATAATGTGAATATCCTGCACCTCATTCGACGAGGAAAAAGCCGAGATCCCTTCACCGAGAGTGACCTCTTTAGCGAAACTAGCAAAAGCCTCAAAAACACTCCATTTTAAAAACCATTTGATTCTACAATGATATCAAGTTCAAAGTGTTAAAGGTTTTCACAAAAACCATCCGCAACCCTCCGTCATTTTAGGAAGTAGAGTACTTAGTATTCGTGCTGCGTTTGTTGACCTTAGCCAAGGCGTAGTGTACGGTTGCTAAGTGATGCCTTCCTACACAGCATATGA
The DNA here is from genome assembly GCA_030015575.1 of Agapanthus africanus. Lineage (NCBI taxonomy): Eukaryota > Viridiplantae > Streptophyta > Magnoliopsida > Asparagales > Amaryllidaceae > Agapanthus > Agapanthus africanus. Next base: position 159,406,121 of record CM057350.1, read on the forward strand.
TGCGATTAATTAGGACCGTCGTGTGACTTTGTTGACCTTAGCCAAGGGTCATGTGGATGGGTCTAATTAATTACGAAATGACGGGTAGAACTTGACTAGTGCTTATGATTTGTTGACCATAACCAAGGTCATAAGTGCTAGGGGTAAAAACCATTATCGAGAGTTTCAAGTGTTGAAATTTGTAATGAGATTGTATACCTTCTATGAAATAGTTGGATCATGATACCCATTGCAAGTAATTGTTACTCTTGGGAGTGTTTTGCACTTTGCAATTAGCCGATCAAGTAGGTGTCTAGAATGGTGTCAACAGGATTACGCCCCTAGGAAAACGAGGTTTATTTTAATTAGGTCCGTGCGAAAGCACAGGGAACCTCACTCAAAGTACCGGCACTGGCCTGGCTGAAAGATTGGCGAATTTGTAGGGTGTAATTAATCCTGTCTAGTCTTTCCTTTTAAGGTTTGAAAGGAGATTTGATAAAAACAGTGGGAGCCATTCTGATTAGTAAAATATATAACCAATCTAATCTTGTAAGAGCGCACGCAGAGTGTTTTATTCTCTCTCTCTCTCTCCAGATAGCGACCATGTCATGCCTTAATCAAGATAATAATATGGATGTATTGACCGAACCCGCTTGTTATACTGTGCTGGGGAACGTTGGTCCCGCTTCACCTTATAATTGTTATAAGACCGAGCAGGATATAGAGGAATACCAGGATTCCCATGCCGCCCAAACAGAGAAAGTGCATATTGATGCATCTTCTTCGGGTGTGTAGGTGTTCATGTCATAATTTTGCATTATTATATTCTCCATACTTATTCATTTTATAAATAAATAGGTGCTTCTGATCCATGTCTGCTACATAATTGCAGGTTACAGGTTCTCGGAACAAAACAGTGAAAATAATGAAAAGACGCTACAAAAGTGAGACAACGACCAACAAAGAGAGAATCTTTATCATGCCTACAGTTTGAAGAACAACCAAAGATCAATAAACAATTTCACAAAGTACAAAGGCAGCACAAAGATTCAAGGCTTCAACGCGAAGCAAACGGTAAAAGTGTTGGAGATAGTGCCCTCAAAGTCAATTATTGGATCACAGGTACGTGATTGCAATGATTGAGGGAGGACCTGTCCCAGTAGGACAGCCTTACTCGAGATGATAGTATGCTATCTGGTTTATCTTTATCATCGTGTACTGCTTAGGTGACCTGACAGGTCGCTATTACACGTTGATAGAGCCCCTAGGATTCTTGCTTGACCACCAGCAGTATGAGGGCGATCATATACGTGGGAGCTGGCAGTCTATAAGCATATCCTTAAATGGTCCCTAGTCGTGAGAGTTTCGAGACAGGGCATCGATACTCCAGAGTAGACTAGTGTATACAGTCGAGACCCCGACGAGGGGCGGTGGCCGGTCTCACAAGCCATTGGTGTCAGTTGGATCACCTAAGATGTATCCAGGTGCTCATTGGGATATGAGTACACCGGACAGGACTCGCCGGGAACATGCTAGTTGGTCCTATACCAGACGTCAGATAACAGTTCCCAAGTGACATGTGTACAGGTTAGTTCATCGACCTGAGGATCGTCATTTGTCTCGTGTGAGTTCCCACTGTACTTTGATTACTACCCTACCACGCTCAAAGGAGACATGCAAACAGGTTTTAGTTGGGTACAGTCCCGAGCCACATGGAGGCAGTGAGCGTATCTTCAGGGGTTCGTCTCTCCCGGTATTGGGGGTGAGGTCGCGCTGTGTCTAGGAGAGCCATTACACGAAGCCCTCGGCCGAGGCAGGAGATTTACTGGTAGGTATTCCAGTAGTATCTCAGGGTGTTCTGGGCTATACTCCGACACGACTTGTACCGCTTTTGGGGGTCTGACTTTTACCAACCCCCTAGGCCCGCCATGCGATGCTCATAGACGAACGGACCGGACTGTACGGATATTGTCACTGACAGGCTCAGTAGGGTGTCAGGCTGAGTTCGCTCACAGACATCCCTTTTGGTGAATACCTGGTAGCCCGTTACGTATTGGCTTATACCTCTGACGTGCTAGTGGTTAAATCCACAACCAAGGTGTTGACGAGTCTTTAGAGTCCCCCACATTCAGTTACTCAAGCTTTCGGGCGAAAAGCTGTAGAGGACGTATGGAGATATGGCAAGGTCCGATCAGATACGTGCGGTATTGCACGGATCAGGATAGGACGGTTTGTACTAGAGGCCGTATGGGTATATGGCAGGGTCCGATCAGATACGTGCGGTATTGCACGGATCAGGATAGGACGGTTTGTATTAGAGGCCGTATGGGTATATGGCAGGGTTCGATCAGATACGTGCGGTCATGCACGGATCAGGATCGAACGGATATTACTAGCCGGCTTTGGTTTAAGCCGGATCCTAGTATAGTACAGTGTAGATTTTGTCTCATTGCATTTGTATTTCGGTCGGAATACAAATGCGGGTGTGTATGCACAGTAGCGGGGTTTTCCTGTGATTTATTACGGGACCAGTTTTCAGGAGTTGCCAGTTTGCTTTCCGTTTCGGCCATATTTCTTTGTGTCCTTCATTGGCCGAAGTTTGGTGGAGGAGGGCTTATTTGCATTTGTGCAAATAAGCTTTTGTGGAGGGGGTCTTTGCATTTTTTTGTATCATGATGACTTAGCCTCCATTGACTTCTAGGATCATGATGGTTCATGATTGCTTATCTTTTGTCATGGTGATGGTGATGGTTTATGATGGTGGAGTATGATTTTGGTTGTGATGATTCTTGATCATCATCACACCTTTTCTCTCTCTCTCTCTCTTGCATTATGGGGGTCTCTCTTTTGTTTTTGATAACACACTCTCCTCTCTTGCTCTTGCTCATGCCATGGCCGGCCACATTGGGGGTGGGCTGTCCAAATTTTTGGGTGTGGGATTTGTTGTTCTTTTGATGCTCCAAAAATCCCCAAGTCCCTCTATATAGTTCTTGTATCATCCCTCCACCAAAATGGCACCTCCATGAACCCCAAAATGAGACATAGCCTCTACACTATATTCTACAGCAAATCTTGGGCACGTCGACTAGCCAGCTTCGTGCCCGAGTTGCCTCGGCATTGAGGTGGGAGCCCGTAAAAGATGTAGGCGATGTGGTGCACTTCCGGCGACGAGGTGGAGACAGGACATTCCGCGGGAGATCGGGACGATGACGAGAAGACCGGAGGACTCGGATCAGTCGGTATATCTCTATTCCCCATCTTGTAGTTAGCTAGGACTAGTTAATGGTTCGATCCGGGTTTTAGTGCGCGGTGGTGCCGGTTTGCTAGTTTGCAAAATTAAAGTTAACCATCGCTTCCGCATTTGGCCTCGGGATGGAGGCCGGGGCGTCACCATGCACTTACAGTGGTATCAGAGCCTCGCCATTAACTTAGTCTTGCTTTGTTTAATGTGTTTACATTTCCGATCGACCAAAATTCCAAAATCCGCGTTTTCTTCACATCAGTTTTCTGTTGAATTTTTTCTTGCTCGAAAATTTTTTCAGGTTGCAGAAAAGTGATGTACTGGAAATTATAAGAACACTGTAGAAATTCGATACAGTGACTCCACAGTGGGTGCGCGGAACCGCGGCCAAACACCCCTTTGGGCCGCGGTTCCGCCGCACTCTGTTGAGATCACTGCATCAAATTTCTGCAGTTGCTCTCTGGGATGATTGTAGGGTTTTTGGAATATTAATTTTAGGCCCAGAATTTCTTGATGTGCTACAGTAGTACTTGGGGCCCACTTGTTAAAATTTGATCGATCGGATATTTTAAAACACATTAGTTCACAGTATTTACATTATATCTGCGACCGTGAATGTCACTTGATCGGTAAATCCTGTCTAACTGCTATAGCCCGGTTAGACGGATTTGCGAACGTGACTTTCACGTTAATGTTCTATGTATTGCTGTGATGTTGCGGATCGGTCAGTGGGGATAGCCTGGATGCAATGCTAGTACAGTTGTGGTTGTATTATGTACATTTGATATTGTGGGGCGAGCGTCCGACATGTGGACTGCCGTCACTGCCTGTTTGTATTATTATTTTGGGGCACGGCCAGGTTGCGGTCGATGTACCCGTTGTATGTATATTTTACTTTCTGTACTAGGATTGCCCCGCGGAGGGGTGCACGGATGGCCGGGTTCTAGAGGGCAACAAGCCCGCATTTCATGGCATTGAGACGGAGGGGGCTTCACTCTAGAATTAGCGGGCTATTCGCCGCACTCGTAGGGGGTACAGGTTGACCCAGGAAGGGTGCCCGAGTTACCGGATTCCGTGAAGTGCTGGGTGGTCCATTCACGTTGCTGAAGGGGGCTGCCTCGCTTCAGGTTTTGGCAGGTTACTTGCCGCGCCCGTAGGGGTCTAGGATTTCATTGCACAGGCTATCCACACGACCAGGGGAACGTCGGGTTTCAGCGGCTCTGTGAAACCCGGGGATCCCAGATATCTGTTTTATTCTGTGATGCTGTACATTTCTGTGTTGTTGCATTTTTATCACGCCTTGAGCGAATATGATATATTGGTATATATATTAGTAGATGTTGTATATGTTTTGCATCCGCGCTAGTCCAGTCCCCGCTCTGTCGTTACTTAGCTAACCTAACGGGTAATGACGGGACCCAGTGGCGAATGCGGATGGCATATACGTACATCAGTATATTTTCGTTCTTTGTGGTGTGATCATTTGATGGGACTGCGTTGATTCGGATCAATGCAAGTTAAAAACAAACCTAATCTGATGTTGTTGGAACACTTTTCAAAAAGCTGTTATTGCAAGGACGTTCACTTTTGTTTTGCATCGTGGTATTCAGTTTGAATATCCTGCTCCTCAGTCGACGAGGCAAGGGCCGAGATCCCTTCACCGGGAGTGACCCCTTGGACAAAAGTTTGCGTCAGGGCAATAACTTCACTATAGCCAATTACTTTTGCTTTGCATCGTGGTATTCAGTTGGAATATCCTGCACCTCATTCTACGGGGAAAGAGCCGAGATCCCTTCACCGGGAGTGACCTCTTTAGCAAAGGTTTTCGTCACTATATTTTTAAAAGCTATCTGTTCCTTCAACGATATCAAGTTCATTACGTTAAAGGTTTTCGCCAGAAACCATTCGTAGCCCTCCGTCATTTCAGTTAAATATTCGGTAGTATTCAAGCTATGTATTTTGACCTCACGCCAAGGCATAGTGTTTGGTAGCTGCCGGGTATTTATCTGTTGCATAGATAGACGCGTTGGTTTGGGACAGTCGTACTACTATTTTGGCCTACGTCAAGGGTATGTACGGGTGGATTCAAATTAACCTGGACAATGATGGGTATGACTTGACATGTGACTTATGATATTTTGACATCACGCCAAGGTCATAAGAGCATGGGGCAAAAATAACATCGGGAGTTTCAAAAGAACTGAAACTTGCCAGATATGCGCATACCTTCTGGAGTGTGATAGCGTGAGCGGATTCCGTCACGTTATCATGCGGTGATAGTTGGATCCCGATTCCCGCTGATGAGTTAGTTTACTCCTCGGGTGTTCCCGACTAATTCTTCTTTTAGGTTTGAAGGAGAATTTGACGGTACAGTGGGAGGTTTCCAGATTAGATAAATTGGTAACCATTCTGATCTAGGTTAGAGTGCACGCTGAGTGTTTCTTTTCTCTCTCTCTTTGGCAGCGACCATTGACCCGACCCTAAGACTATGACTCAGAGACCAAAATTAACCGAACCTTCTTTAACACTGGCTTTTGGATTGTCAGAGTTGCAAACCTCATTGCCACTCCTACTTTTACCCTTTTCTCCAGGACACCCCGTATTACTACGAACGTCCACTTCCATTAGACAAGACCATCGTATGGTTATATACGAACTCGAAGGAATTTATTCGAGGATGGTTTCAAGTTCTGGAGAAAACGGATAGGACTATTCAGTTGTCTTTTTCTTTTACCTTCTCTCATGTTGCGAGTACTCCTTGGTTTAGGAGATAGTACACCTATTACGCAAATTGGATAGTCTTCTTCCAAACCATAGGCAGGTGCCGACCGGTAGGGAATGAAGAAAACCAATTAGCCTAACAGTGGTGTACAGAAGGTATTAAGTAAAGACATATCAAGGGATTAGTAAGAGGGCAAAGTAAATTTGTGACTGATATTCACGACCAAACCAAAGTATTTCTTTGCCAATCCTAAATCACCTTTGTATTTCTCCAGGACACTCCGTATCACTACGAAGATCCCAAGTTTATTGGATAATCCATCGTATGGTTATATACGAACTCGAAAGTAACTTGTTCCAGTTCGGAGATGGATCCTGGTTCAGGAGAAATAGGAATAAGGTTTATTCGGTTGTCTTTTATCCTTACCTTCTCTCGCATTGCGAGTGTTCCTAGGATTAGGACAGTACACCCATTATGCTAATTGGATAGTCTTCTTCCAAACCATAGGTTGGTGCCGAACGGTAGGGAAGGAAGAAAACCATTTGGCCTAAGGGGTGTGCAGAAGGTAATGACTAAAGACATATAAAGGGATTTGGAGAGGTGGCAAAGAATTATACGGTTACAGTCGTGAATATGGAAGAGGTATTACTAGGAATACCGGGATACCCCATCGAAACATTTCAATGTTTCAGTTTCACTGTGTACTGTTAATGGAAAACAGATTTCCCAATTAGACACTTGCTCCAGGGTATGTATTTACCAGGTAAGATTCTCACATCTGTATGGTTTTACAGATGATGAGTGGGAGTAAGCTATTGAGAATTAGGTGATTGTCCTCATTATATCGGGATTCGTTGTAATCGGTGATATTTGAGGATGTCACCTGGGTTGTTTGCCGGACGGCAAATATTTGGTTTTGAATATCCGCTGTTGTACACCAATTTCAAATTGATATATCTGTACGTCTATTTTCATAGAGTGAGATATACCTTTTAAAATTATGTCTATGACATTTACCTATATCAGTGGATGGTTAGGTAAGGAGCATTAAACAGCGGTGTAATTCTTCTTAACCATAAGTACAGTTTTCAACCTACGACACACAGTGAATGAGTTATCAGACTCAAAGGACTTATACAGGGTATTGTATGCTGTCCAAGGTCCATCAGGACAAAGGGGTTGGTCCTCGTACTATATTCGGTTTACTTATAACTTCTCTAGTTTTTAGACAGGTGTTTCGTGGAAACACAGGGTCCGAATTTTGAGAAGTTTTAGGTATTTGAATACAGTAGAGAACCAGGTGTAGCAAGTATCGGGATTCTTCAAAGTGATCGAAGATGTAGATACTTGTATATGGTATTCAGTTGATAGTAATGGTTAAGAGAACTTGCTTCTCTTTCAGGTTACTCATAATTGGAAGCATTCTTATGTTGAGTAACGCTGATCGGCCTCCTTCCATCTAGTTGACATGCACTGGAGACAGCTGCATGATTTGAATCTGGTTCAATTAAATCAGTGCCTCTGGTTCTATGGTGGATATAGAACAGTTCATATCTTAACGATGTTAAGGTATGGGGAGTTGTCCGGCTTATGATTAAAACCAGACACTGGACAACTCAAGGCACGTTTCTGTAATGGCTGTTTGTGGGTTGACCCAGGCTATGACGAGGGTTGACTTTCTACCATAAGAAAGATCAATAGTGATATTGTTCTTGACTCGCCACAGTTTTAAATTAAAAATGGATTTTTTTTCAGAAAAACAGTAGTGGGAGTATGGTAGAACTGGAAGTGATTCCAGAACCGCAAACGATTACTGAAGATTTGATAAGGAACCTAAAGATTCAATCTGGATTGACATTCCATTGGCCACTCCGCAGATACGGTGGATAACCTCATGCACCCGAGAGGTACTCCGGTAGCCTCAAGGACGGTGACAGGGAAGTTCTTGTTTACCCACACTTGCCATTGCAGTTGTTCCAGGCTGCGAGACCCGGCAGGAGGATGAGTATAGCGTCGTTCTAAACTGGCTTTAGAAGTGTATGTCTATATGACTCTACCAGAGGGTTGTCGTAGTTAGTGGGAGCAGCGGAAGCATTGGTGGAAAGGTGGCTTATGTCTATTTATAGACTAAAGCAGATATAGCGGAGATAGATCATCAATTTCTGATGTGACAGTCATAGGTTTGACTTCATCAGAATAGGGGATGGATCTGTTGAGAAGGTAGTAGGGTGTGATGTCCTGGTATTTGGATGACATACACAGAGTAGGAAGTGACATTCCTATACTACGATCCGTTATACTTTGGTCGTCACACAGTGGTTTCTCCACATGGGACTTGGACATTATATCAGACATACTGGTTACTAGATCTATGGCTTTAGATCTACATTTGGGTGGTTTCCCAATCAGGGTACTCAGACAGCATTCTAAGAGTATTTAGAATGGACGACTCCTGGCACGGTAGTGTACCTGCAGGTAATGGAGTCACCCTCTCTAAAGGTGTCTTACAGACTAAAGGGGAGAGGGATGTGCATGATTGGCAGATCACTTGCTTAGGCAATTGAGTCAATTATGAGATGTCAAGTACCACACCAGATGTTGTTCTTGCACTAGATGCAATAAGTTGACATTAATCCAATCCTGGAGAAACAGTTGGAAGCAGTTTTAGAACATAAGTGGATGTTCTAGGGATATGATAACGACAGCCTCATTCGGGAGATAGTTATCATTCCAGGCTTCCAAGGTGACCTGGACGACAAGGAGGTTGTCAGAGTTATAGTTTTCCTTCTGACGAGGGGCAGTATTTTGGACAGGTGGTCCAAGGTAATACTGAGGGAGGCATGGCGCAGGATACTGATTAAGTTCAGTTGACGATACAGTCTAAGAAGTTTGGATTTGGAGTTCATTTATGAGCTAGGTCCCATCAGACATCCAGACACATTCTTGGACAGGTATTACTCATTTCGGGAGATGGGTTTCTCCGCGAACATGAGATATAGAGAGACATAGAAAGAAACATCAAAGCGGATCCACTCACTGAGGCTATTCCTCGAACTCAATAGTTTCGCAAACGAGCTTTGTGAGACTGGCAAGTAGAGGAGTTGGGTGTTCGGTATCACACAGGCTGTGAGTATGCGGCATCGCAATAATTAGCCTTGAGTGCAAGTGGGAGATTGTTGGAGATAGTGCCCTCAGAGTCAATTATTGTATCACAGGTACGTGATTGCAATGATTGAGGGAGGACCTGTCCCAGTAGGACAGTCTTACTCGAGATGATAGTATGCTATCTGGTTTATCTTTATCATCGTGTACTGCTTAGGTGACCTGACAGGTCGCTATTACACGTTGATAGAGCCCCTAGGATTCTTGCTTGACCACCAGCAGTATGAGGGCGATCATATACGTGGGAGCTGGCAGTCTATAAGAATATCCTTAAATGGTCCCTAGTCGTGAGAGTTTCGAGACAGGGCATCGATACTCCAGAGTAGACTAGTGTATACAGTCGAGACCCCGACGAGGGGCGGTGGCCGGTCTCACAAGCCATTGGTGTCAATTGGATCACCTAAGATGTATACAGGTGCTCATTGGGATATGAGTACACCGGACAGGACTCGCCGGGAACATGCTAGTTGGTCCTATACCAGACGTCAGATAGCAGTTCCCAGGTGACATGTGTACAGGTTAGTTCATCGACCTGAGGATCGTCATTTGTCTCGTGTGAGTTCCCACTGTACTTTGATTACTACCCTACCACGCTCAAAGGAGACGTCTAAACAGGTTTTAGTTGGGTACAGTCCCGAGCCACATGGAGACAGTGAGCGTATCTTCAGGGGTTCGTCTCTCCCGGTATTGGGGGTGAGGTCGCGCTGTGTCTAGGAGAGCCATTACACGAAGCTCTCGGCCGAGGCAGGAGATTTACTGGTAGGTATTCCAGTAGTATCTCAGGGTGTTCTGGGCTACACTCCGACACGACTTGTACCGCTTTTGGGGGTCTGAATTTTACCAACCCCCTAGGCCCGCCATGCGATGCTCATAGACGAACGGACCGGACTGTACGGATATTGTCACTGACAGGCTCAGTAGGGTGTCAGGCTGAGTTCGCTCACAGACGTCCCTTTTGGTCAATACCTGGTAGCCCGTTACGTATTGGCTTATACCTCTGACGTGCTAGTGGTTAAATCCACAACCAAGGTGTTGACGAGTCTTTAGAGTCCCCCACATTCAGTTACTCAAGCTTTCGGGCGAAAAGCTGTAGAGGCCGTATGGAGATATGGCAAGGTCCGATCAGATACGTGCGGTATTGCACGGATCAGGATAGGACGGTTTGTACTAGAGGCCGTATGGGTATATGGCAGGGTCCGATCAGATACGTGCGGTATTGCACGGATCAGGATAGGACGGTTTGTACTAGAGGCCGTATGGGTATATGGCAGGGTTCGATCAGATACGTACGGTATTGCACGGATCAGGATCGAACGGATATTACTAGCCGGCTTTGGTTTAAGCCGGATCCTAGTATAGTACAGTGTAGATTTTGTCTCATTGCATTTGTATTTCGGTCGGAATACAAATACGGGTGTGTATGCACAGTAGCGGGGTTTTCCTGTGATTTATTACGGGACCAGTTTTCAGGAGTTGCCAGTTTGCTTTCCGTTTCGGCCATATTTCTTTGTGTCCTTCATTGGCCGAAGTTTGGTGGAGGAGGGCTTATTTGCATTTGTGCAAATAAGCTTTTGTGGAGGGGGTCTTTGCATTTTGTTGTATCATGATGACTTAGCCTCCATTGACTTCTAGGATCATGATGGTTCATGATTGCTTATCTTTTGTCATGGTGATGGTGATGGTTTATGATGGTGGAGTATGATTTTGGCTGTGATGATTCTTGATCATCATCACACCTTTTCTCTCTCTCTCTCTCTTGCATTATGGGGGTCTCTCTTTTGTTTTTGATAACACACTCTCCTCTCTTGCTCTTGCTCATGCCATGGCCGGCCACATTGGGGGTGGGCTGTCCAAATTTTTGGGTGTGGGATTTGTTGTTCTTTTGATGCTCCAAAAATCCCCAAGTCCCTCTATATAGTTCTTGTATCATCCCTCCACCAAAATGGCACCTCCATGAACCCCAAAATGAGACATAGCCTCTACACTATATTCTACAGCAAATCTTAGGCACGTCGACTAGCCAGCTTCGTGCCCGAGTTGCCTCGGCATTGAGGTGGGAGCCCGTAAAAGATGTAGGCGATGTGGTGCACTTCCGGCGACGAGGTGGAGACAGGACATTCCGCGGGAGATCGGGACGATGACGAGAAGACCGGAGGACTCGGATCAGTCGGTATATCTCTATTCCCCATCTTGTAGTTAGCTAGGACTAGTTAATGGTTCGATCCGGGTTCTAGTGCGCGGTGGTGCCGGTTTGCTAGTTTGCAAAATTAAAGTTAACCATCGCTTCCGCATTTGGCCTCGGGATGGAGGCCGGGGCGCCGCTGTGCACGTACAAAAAGTCCACAATATTCTGCACTGTGGAAATTTGGAAGAAACTAGAAGACATTCTGAGAAACCAAGTGAAAAACCAGAAGACAAATGCAACATGAAGTACACCTAGAAAAATGAGCCAGCAAGCAATCAAGATTGCAAGCAATCAAGATGGCCGCGGATCCGTGGCCAAACAAGGCTTTTGGCCGCGGATCCGAGGCCGTGCAATGCATGTGTTGGTGGATAAGACGGTGCGTTGACCGGGTCTTCTTAGGATAGATTTGTAAATTTATGAATGGATCAGAATATAACCTAGGGTTTCCTGTATCTATAAATAGGAGAGCAAAAGGCCAATAATTCTCGTCCTCTTTTTAGGTGCCTCTTTTAATTTCTAGATCTTAGATTTTCAATTCCATGTAATCTGTCAAGGTGTGCATCAATAAAGAAGTAAGTTTTTTCTATCTTGAATTTCTTTTCTGCCGTAGTTATAAATTTTTTATCTGCCGTAGTTATAAATTTTTTATCTGCCATAGTTATTAAATTAAAACCATAAAAAAATGAACTCGTTTATCAATTCCCTAATGAGTGAGTAGTTCCTCACTTGTTAGGGTTAGGTTTGGGGAAGATTTGAGAGATGAAAATCTCCCACCCCTTTCTTGCCCATCGCATATTTTTTATAGGACTCCATGCATACATACACACACCGCTCACTACGGCACCCTATCCCACGAGGTAGCGGTGATACCGTAGTTTAAAAGACCGATTGTGCATGTTTTCCATGGAGGTTAGGGTAAAATCTCTAACAATCAAATGGCGCTGTTGCCGGGGAGACGATAGTCTCTTTCTTTGTATAATTTCGGGTTAAAAAAATAATAATAATAAAAAAATAAAAATAAAAATTTTAAAATTTATAAAAATTGAAAAATTTTAAAACAAAAATGAATAAATAAAATAAAATAAATTCATCTTGTTCTTCTTGAGAGGTATTGTGTGAATTGTGCAAGAAAAGAAGACGAACAGATTCAGATCTTGAAAATCCCAGTGAACAAATCAAGAAACAGAAAATCTGAACAAATAGGGAAGAATCCAAACAACACAGAGAAATATTTTGGAGATCCAAACTAACTAAACCGCCGCGGAACCGCGGCCGATTCAGGGGTTTGACCGCGGAACCACGGTCAACTAGTTACGTCAGCATCCCAAAACTTCTCTGTGAGTATTTTATCCTCTCATCTACCCTCTGAACTCAACTAAAAAAAATTCCTGCAGGGTTCTTTGCGCAAAATCTTTCTCCCTCTCCAATAAATTGTTTTTGTGCAGGATTCTTTGCGCTGCAAAATAAAATATTTTTTTGAAAGTGTTTTAGATTTTTGGTGTGTTAATTGCTTTGCATATTTAAAACGGACTTTTAAGGGGCTATAACACCAATCAAGATTGGGTGGGGATTTTATTACCCTTCCTAGGACCCCAAAAATCACAAAAAGCATTTGCATCAACCTTCGAGTTAATAAAAAAAATATTAGACTCAGCCAATAAAGACTGTCGCGCTCAATAGGACAAAGGAAAAGTTGCAGGTATCGCTCGTTTATCTAAACCAGACTTTATGGTGCCTAGGCTAGACAAGTAGGAAAGGTAATTTTAAAAGGCCCGTCTCACGGTGATTCATGAGCGGATCCCTCCTTTCTTTACTTGTGCTTACCTGGCCACAATTGGCGTTGAAGAGGTTATTTGAGGATCTCACAACTTGCCCTTTGGAACAGTTAGGAGCAGTCTAGTAGGCTTAGGAGACCCTAGTTCTAGGCTTGATTGTGCATGCTTATATTGTGACTGTTTGAAAGTGTGTAGTAGTCTGTACAAATTGTGCAAAAACTCTTTCTAAAAAAAATTAACACTTTCAAAAATTTCAGAAACACAAAAACAAACAAATTCTAAAAATAAATAATAAAAAAATATTAAAAAAATAAAAAATCATCACATTCTTCTTCTCCTTTCTTACATCATGGGTACCCCACCTCGCAGAACTCTTGCCGTACTTTAGTACCCTCATCCAAACATTGCTTCCTATGCGCATTGTTTTGGTCGAATTACGGACGACCCCTCCATGCCCAAAATTTCTTTGAAAGATCGAATAGAAGCATCTAGGAGAAACAATTGGACTCCGCAACCCACTTTGTATCAACCATTTCAACCTTCACCACCTTCTTACGTTGATACTCCTTTTGAGAGTCCGAAGGTAACTCCGAAACCCATGTTTATTGCTGAACATATTGAACAATCTCGTAACCGATCTTTCACTCCTTTCAACACTTCTAGTTCTTGGGATCAACATGTCCATTCACCTTTTTATCCAAATATTGATCCTACTCCTGTCCAACCATTCAATTCCTACCAGTCCTACCCGACTTTCGCACCTTCCCTAGACATTGCTTCTACACAGCTATTTGGGAGTTTCCAGAAGCCAAAGAATTTTGAATCTTTTACTGAAACCCCTTCATAACCCATGTCTAGTCTGGAACAGTCATTGGAAACTTATATTGTAGAGACAAACCAACAGATGAGGAATCTGGATGCGTCCATTGCCGCCCTTAATTCATCAAGACAACCTAGTGAACCGGTAGCTAGTTTCCAACTAGCTCCAAAATTTTCAATGTATGATGAGGCGGTTGGACAGATTGAGAATTTGAGTGAAGATAGTGAGCTGTGCACCCTTCCAAATCAAACCTACCCATCCCCAATTGAATCCCGCAACTCCAGTTTTGAATGTCTATCAAGTGTCCCAAATGATTCACCAGTTGAAAATAAAACGTTTAATGAGTTGTGCGACTTTGTAGTGCTTGATTTGCCAGATTGTGAAGGGTCCCTTTCGAATGAAACCATCACCAATCCTTTTGACCTCTACACCTCCAATCTAGAACCTGAATTGATAGATATCCATACTTTTGATGAGGTGTCTAAAAAAATTGATTTTCACTTGATTGAGGATATTGACGCAGGGAATAATTTGGATGATGAACCGCAGACTTGGCCGAGTTTTTCTCTCCAATTCATCATCCCGAATCATTAAATGTTTTTGCTGAACTAAATATGCGTCTTGATTTTGATGATAATTGCATGGATGAGATAACTTTTGAGGAGAATTATGAGAATAGTATTGAGGATAGTATTCAGGATGAACCAGTTTTGTTTGATGAGTCGGATTTTCCAATTCATCCTCCTGAATCTTTAACTGTGACCCTTCCTAAATCACTCCCCTTCGTCCTTTCCATCAATTCGACCGCGCAAGAATCCGTCACGCTTCCATTTTCAATGTCTGGTTTACCAAGTTCAACGTACCCATGTTTTCTCGCGAATCTTGAGGGATTTGACCCCATTTCTCGATGGGTTGATAGATTAACACAATCGCTTTTAACACATCGGTCATCATAATCTGTGCTAATTTATTCACACAATTTACACTCTCAAATTCGTACTACACTTCTTTCTCTCTTCCGCCATTCTTCTCCTAATATACTGAGACCATATTCCACCTTTCTTCTCATACGGTCTCGTGTGTTTCTCATTTCTTTTCTCTACACTCCATTCTTTCACCAACCACACCATTATAACGATAAAATTTTTGAATGGTTGGTGCTAACTTTTGGCCTGTGTAAGGCCTTGTATAGCTTGATACTGTATTTTTCTCCCCCCCCTAACTCTAAACTTTAACGTTTAAACAGTGGAAACACTGGGGGGACCTTTTTGTATATATATTTTGTTTTGTTTTTCTGTTAACAATAAAAAAAATAAAAAATAATAAACAGGGGAATACCGGCCATTTTGACCCTCTTGGTGTAGCCTGACAGTGATGACACTGTCAAGTTTAAGTTTGGGGGTGTGCTCGGTAAGCTTTCTTCCTTCGCATTCATGTGTATATTTTTTCATTTTCACACTTATTTTAAAAACCCATAAAAATTGAAAAATTTTAAAAATTTTAAAAATTGAAAAATTCAATTTTGACCATAATTGACTTGAGTTTGACAAGACGGTTAACTAGTTAGGAAAAACTAGATCCTAAACTTAGTAAATTAAAAACCCTAAAAATAACCTTTCTTAAAATTTAACGGTAGAAAATATATGTCTTTGTAGTTTACTTAGAAATAGGCAAATTTTAAGTTCACTTCTTGGGCTAAGTCAAAATAAAGGAAGAGTATTGAAATTTTTATTAAAGTGTAAGTCTGAAAAATAATTCCTAAGCTTAAGTCTAATTTCTGAAAATATATACCCTACAACTTGCACAAACACGAACCTTGAAACTTGGAATAGTATAGGATACCTTGAAATGCTCTTGTCTAAAGTCCTTAGTATGAAAGAAAATAAAATAAAAATACAAGTGTGAATAAAGAGATAAAAAAATGAACACTGGTTTTGTAATTACTTAAGGCTGCATAAATAGAAAAAATATTTAGCGAGGGTGCTTTATCACCTAGTGCCTTAAACCAACTGGTTTGAGAGTCACTGCTAAAGCCTTTGGTATTACAAGACGAGAAATTGCGCTTTAATGTGCAAACACATTTTGTAATCGGTCGTTAGTGCCTCAAGAAGTATTAACGGTCGTATGAAGAATGTGTGAGCAATTTTATCTAAAAATTCACCAGAGTATTTTGGACAATGGACAAGAGTATAAGAGATCGAATTGAATTTCCAAGTGTAGGGGTGATACATACACACATGTAGGGGTATGTGATTAGGGTTTAGATGAGAGATAGGAATGAAATATAGGACTTGTATCTTTAGTAGATATGATAAAAATTCCTAAGTTGAGATGGAACCTTAGAAGGAAAACTCGAAAGATGCTAAAAGCTAAATAAATTTACAGAACATATATAATCTTAAGTTAAATGATAAGGAAGCGTGAAAAATATGGGTTGATAATTTCTGAGATGAAGATAATAGAATTTCTTGCTAGAAAATCGAATTGGAGAATAAAAGTCAATAGGCCGAATTGATAGGATTTTGTAGGTAGTATCCGCTGAAAACCCTCAGGAGACAACACTCGTCCTACTAGGGACACCTAGAGGTTTAACGGCTTGTTGCACGAGCTCAGTGCAATCGCGTTTCCCTGTGAAAGTGAGGTTAGGCTTTTTCGAGAATAAACTAGTTTTGCTTGAGGACGAGCAAAAGATAAGTTTGGGGGTATTTGTTCATATCATAATTTTGCATTATTATATTCCCAATTCTTATTCATTTTACAAATAAATAGGTGCTTCTGATCCATGTCTGCTATATAGTTGCAGGTTACAGGTTTTCGGAACAAAACAATGAAAATGATGAAAAGACGCTACAAAAGTGAGACTACGACCAACAAAGAAAGAATCATTATCATGCCTACAGTTTGAAGAATAACCGAAGATCAATAAACAATTTCACAAAGTACAAAGGCAGCACAAAAATTCAAGGCTTCAACGCGAAGCAAATGGTAAAAGTCCACAACATTCTACACTGTGGAAATATGGAAGAAACTAGAAGACATTCTGAGAAACCAAGCGAAGAAACCAGAAGCCAAAAGCAAAATGGATCTGCGACTCCCAGAACTTAGACGTACCGCTACATGAAGTACACCTAAAAAAATGAACCAGCAAGCAATCAAGATGGCCGTGGATCCGCGGCCAAACAAGGCTTCTGGCCGCGGATCCGCGGCCGTGCAATGCACGTGTCGGTGGATAAGACGGTGCGTTGACCGGGTCTTTTTAGGGTAGATTTGTAAATTTATGAATGGATCAGAATGTAACCTAGGGTTTCCTGTATCTATAAATAGGAAAGCAAAAGGCCAATAATTCTCGTGCCTCTTTTTGGGTGCCTCTTTTGAGATGCCTCTTTTAATTTCTAGATCTTAGATTTTCAATTCCATGTAATCTGTCAAGGAGTGCATCAATAAAGAAGTAAGTTTTTTCTATCTTGAATTTCTTTTCTGCAGTAGTTATAAATTTTTTATCTGCCGTAGTTATAGATTTTTTTTATCTGCCATAGTTATTAAATTAAAACCATAAAAAAATGAACTCGTTTATCAATT
Source organism: Agapanthus africanus (assembly GCA_030015575.1). Lineage (NCBI taxonomy): Eukaryota > Viridiplantae > Streptophyta > Magnoliopsida > Asparagales > Amaryllidaceae > Agapanthus > Agapanthus africanus. Next base: position 159,423,584 of record CM057350.1, read on the forward strand.
CCCTAATGAGTGAGTAGTTCCTCACTTGTTAGGGATAGGTTTGGGAAAGGTTTGAGAGATGAAAATCTCTCACCCCTTTCTTGCCCGTTCAACATTTTAAAGTAGGACTCTATGCATACATACACACACCGCTCACTACGGCACCCTATCCCACGAGGTAGCGGTGATACTATAGTTAAAGACCGGTTGTGTATGTTTTCCATGGAGGTTAGGGTAAGAGTTAAGAAAGGACGGACAGGGATCTAGAGGAAGAAACCTAGTTTCTTCCCGATCGTGCTAATCCCCTTTGTTAACTATTAACTTAACACCTAAAAGATCTTAATTAGGGCAAAGAAAGCGGTGAGAATAATTGATTTTCCAAACTAACCTAATTTTAACCCTAGAAAGCTTTTTATATACTTTTATCTCATTCTTAGATCTTAAAATAAAACCCAAAATCTTTTGGATTTAACTCGTTAAAACATAAAGAAAAGGAATCCATCTCCCTGTGGACCGACCCGTATTCAACCGGCTAGCTATCAAGCGACACCGTTATTGATTGCGGTAAATTCTTTGATCACAAAACACGTAAGCGCAAAATTGCTCTCAATCAGTAGGTTATAGAGAACTGTTTCTCAGTATCCTCTACGTCCTGGGTATTAGATACCGGATCAGGATCCCGCATATGTAATTTGTTACATGGGCTACAGAAAGATAGAAAACTGAGATTGGGTGATATGTCTCTAAGTATAGAGAATAGTGAAATTGTTGCAGCCAGATCAGTTGGCAAATATCACTTTGTATTACCAAATTGATTTTGAACGAATGTTATTAGATACCGAACCTGATATGCAACATTATATCAGTCTCTTTATTTACTAAAGAAGAATATAATTTTGTATTGTTGGATAATGTTTTGAACATTTCTTATATTAAGTGTTGATCAGTTCAGGCACGTTATCTAATGACATATACATTCTAAATCAAATCATAGTTCGTAACGTACAGAATACACATGAGAGGAAGAGTTCAGAATTGAACGAATCCTACTTGTGGCATTGTAGACTAGGTCATATCAATATGACCCGACTAACTAAGTTATATTAAGATGCATATTTAAATCTGTTTGAATTTACATCTTGTGAAACTTGCCAGTCATGTCACAAAGATAAGATGACCATAGCTCCGTTTACTTGAAACAGAGAAAGATTTGGTGAACTCTTGGGACTGATACATGATAATGTATGTGGTCCCCTGTCTACACATGCCAGGACTGGTTCTTTATACTTCGTTATATTCACTGATGATCTCTCATGATTCGGACATATGTTCCTGTTGAAACACAAGCATGAAGCTTTTGAGAAATTCAATGAATATAAATCCGAAGTAGAGAACCAAAACGGGTATAAGTATTTAAGTCCTTTGATGTGATCAGGGAGGAGAATACTTGAGCATGGAGATCCTGGAATATTTTAAAGGAGAATGAGATTCTCTCTCAGCATTACTCCTTCGTATAAACCACAGCACAACGGTGTATCGGGATAGAGCAATCGTACCCTATTAGATATGGTGCGCTCTATGATGAGTACTGCTGAGTTACCAATTTCCTTTAGGGCTTATGCACTTGGAAGCTGCATACCTATTGAATTGGGTTCCAATCAAATCAGTGCCTACCACTCCATATGAGATATGGTATGGGAAGAGCTCATCTCTTAAGCAAGTTAAGATTTAGGTTGTTCGGCCTATTTTTAAATGCAAAATCCGGACAAGCTCGAGGCAAAGTCAGTTCTATAGAACTGGAAGGAGTTCCAACTATACAAACTACAGCTGATGATTTGGTAGAATTGAAGGATTCAATAGTTCCCGACAAACCTCACCCTCTCCGCCGATCTAATAGGATTCCTCATCCGCCTGAAGGATACTTCGGTTTCTCGATGACAGTGGGAGCGAGGATTGCATCATGAGATGATGACCCAACTAGTTTCGAGCAGGCCATCATGAGTAGGGACTCTATAAGAATGGCTAGATGCTAAGCGATCTGAGATGGAATCTATATACACCAACAAATTATGAACTTTGGTTTCTATATCTGAAGGGTTAAATCCCCATCAGGAGCAAGTATATCTTGAGAAGATTACTTGGTATAGATGGAAAAGTCGAGACTTTCAAAGCTAGACTTGTTGCAAAAGGTTCTCGTCATTGACCAGGCGTGGATAATGATGAAACCTTTTCTCCAGTGGCTATGCTTAAAATCCATCCGGATCCTACTTGCCATTGCTAGATGCCATGACTACGATATCTGGTGGTTGGGTGTCATGACTGCTTTTCTAAATAATGATTTAGAAGAGAGCATCTATAAGTACACAGCCAAAGGGCTTTGTAGACAGTGGGAGCAGCGGAAATATGTGCAAGTTGCTTTATGGGGTAAAGCAAGCATCGCGGAGCTGGAACGTCTATTTTGATGTTGTAGTCAAAGCGTTTGACTTCATCAAAACGGTAGATGAACCTTGTATATACAAAAGGCTAATAGAGAGTAGGGTGGTCTTCCTCGTATTGTACGTAGATGCCATATTCTTGATAGGAGAAGAGTTTCTTATGCTACACTCGGTCAATCTCCTCTTATCACATTGATTCTCCATATAGTATCTAGGTGATACCTCCTAAATCTAGTTTTTTGGATCTATGAGATAGATCTAAGTGGATGTTAGGATTCTCACTAGGTGTAGAGAGAGGGTATCAATCGATCCTGGGGAGAATCACTCGATAGCTTCCAGGATGGTAAGGTTGACTGAAAGTCAGTCACAGGCATTGTCTTTACCCTCAGTGGAGGGACGGTATGTTGGAAGAGTTCTAAGCTAGATACCGGAGCAAACTAGACAATAAAGGCTGGATACATCGCTATCAAAGATGCTACCAAAGAGGCAGTCTGGGTGTATATTTGTTCATAAGATGAACAAGGTTCCTACCATTGTGTGACCATGGAGATGTGGTTTTGGCCTAGGAACCCCGGTCCCATCAGTAACCCAGACATATTCTAAGGCAGTATCACCTGATCATGGAGATGGTTGATCTCCAAGAGATCGAGGTTAGGAGAGTGGACTCAGAGGTTAACACGGCGGATCCACTCACTGAGGCATTTCCTCCGAGAGACTTTTATAGGACGTTGGGTATGCTATACTACAACAACTGGCCTTAGTGCAAGTGGGAGATTGTTAGTTGTATGTATGCCCTAGAGGCCATTATTGTACATGAGATGTATATTATAATGGATGCTGGGACATATATAGGGAGGATTTTCTTGCTCAACATGATAGTACGCTATCTGGTTGCTCTTTATCTTAACATGTACACTCACCATCTATCTGTTACATGTTGATAAAGCCCTTAGGATGTGTACTCGACTTCCAGGATTATGATGCAGATCATACTGGTAGGGCCTGGGTAGTCCATGAGTTCATCCTTTAATATACCTAGTCGTGGGAATATCAAGACGGAGCATCGATATTCCAGAGTACACTAGCGTATATCTTCTCGACCCATGTGACGGGCGATGGATGATCCCATATCCATTGGTGTTTGACATCAGAGATGGTATACGGGTGCTCAGTGGAGACTGGGTACACTGAACGGACTCGCCGAAAACTCCTAGATGGTATTATACCTCACGTCAGATAGCAGTTCTCTAGTGACACTAGTACTGGTTAGTCTGTCGACCCGAGATCGTCATAGATTCTTGTATGTCTCCCACTGTGCTTTGATTTCCACCCTACCACGGCTTTACTGAGTCGTGCAAAAAGGTGGTTTTGGGTACAGTCTAGAGTCACATGGAGGAAATGAGCGATAGGAGGGGATTCGTCTCTCCCGGTATTGGGGGGATATGTTGCGCTATGCTCGATTGGCCATAACTGAAATCCCTTGCCATGGTAGATGTGATTTACTAGTAAGTGTTATCAGTAGTTTCACGCCCGTTATGGACCTTACATCGGCATGACGTATCAAGCTATTGGAGTCTGATGTTTACCATCCCTAGGCGAGATATGCGACATATCAAACGAACATACTGTACTGTACGGTAGTGTTACTGATTGGATTTTCAGGAGTATGAGAAGGCTTTCTTGTTGATCTTCTGATCGCTCAATACTCGGGTGGCCATTACGCTTAGCACGCCTCTTGCGGCTTGTGGGTGTTTGATATGATCATCACCTACTGCCGGCGTATTGACGAGTCTTTAGAGTCCTACACAGAGGTTTCTTGGCTCAGGCGAAACGGAGTAGGAGCACATATGTGATATGTGCGGGACGGAGAATAATACGAGTATATGATACCGTATTCTATTCTCGCAATTTGTGTTATCGGCCGGGTATATATGCTATAGCCGGGTTATCGAATTAAGTATTGATTCGATAAATTGATACACAAGATATTAGTCGGTTATATATGATATGAACGGATCATTAAATCAAGTGTTGATTTAGTGATTTAATGTATAATTATATATTTGATATATTACTTTACATTAACTAGTATTGGCTCACTTAAGATTGCTTTCTCACTTGATGTGCACATAGTGTATATATGATATATGTTTGTCTACATGATTGTATCATGCTAGATGATACATGAAAACATGGGTGTATGTATCAGTTACACCATGCTACATATAATTTAGGGTTTTATTTATTTTAAGTAATTCAAATTAGGTGGCATTTTTGTCATGGCTTGAAGCTTCATGAAGCTTGGATAACAATTAACCAAAGTCCACTTGATTTGTTTTACTTGAGATATTTTAAACCTAACCATTATTATTTATCCATGGTTAAGTTTCTACAATGGTTTAGTATATGATACTAACTCACCCATGGTTGCACTCTCATTCATTAATTCACCACTTGATTTATTGTTGAGTTCATTCTTCTTCTTTTTCATCTCAACTCAAAAGCTTTCTAGGTTTTTGATAAATGGTGAAAATGAGTGAGAAAATAAAATCTAAAGTGAGCCCACTTCCTACTTCATCATCCTACATACTTTCTTTGGTAGTAAAGGTTGTTCTCTTCACAAAGTTCTTGACCTAGTGAAAAGGTAGCTTGGGTTTGAGTCTCCTCGACGTAGATCATCTTCGGCCTCGAAGTCTTCGAGCAAGCTTATTCATTTCTCCAAGAGAACCCATACTAGAGTTCGGGAGATCACTACTTGTAGCGATTACAGCAAAGGGACTTCTATACGGAGCTTTAGAAGTGAAGGACCGGTCGACAAAGGTTGTATTCCTTGTTCACTACTTGTAATGGTTGATTACATGTTATATTGTCTAGTTACTTTAGCTTGATCCTAGCTTGGGGTTCATTAGCACTCTAGAAATTTTTAAATCCATCATGGTAGTTGCTATGAAAACCCAGTAGGGTGCTAAGGAATCCTAACGTGTGTGGCAATGGAGTTACGGCTTAGGCCTAGGAACCCTCGTCCCATCAGTAAGCCAGACATATTCTAAGGCAGTATCACCTGATCATGGAGATAGTTGATCTCCAGGGAGATCGAGGTTAGGAGAGTAGACACAGAGGACAACACGGTGAATCGAATAACAAAGGCCTTTTCCCAAGAGAGACTCTTAAGGGATGGTTGTTTATGAGATACTACAACCACTGCTGATTGTTGGGTATTGGATAGTACAACAGATAGCCCTAGTGCAAGTGAGAGATTGTTAGTTATATGTATACCCTAGAGGCCATTTCTGTACATACGATGTATATTGTAGTGGATGCTTGGATATACATATGGAGGACTTTCTTGGTCGACATGATAGTATGCTATCTGGTTGCTCTTTATCTTAACATGTACACTTATTGTCTCTCTGTTACATGTTGGTAAAGCCCATAGAATGAGCACTTGACTACGAGGATTATCATGCAGATCATACTAGTGGGGACAGAGTAGTCGGTCAGTATATCCTTCAAATGTCCCTAGTCGTGGGTGTATCGGGATAGGGCATCGATATACCAGAGTAGACTAGCGTATAGCTTCTCGACCCATGCAGATGGGCGATGGATGATCACATATCAATTAGTTTTTGATATCAGAGAAAGTATACGGGTGCTCAGTAGAGACTGGGTACACTGGACGGACTCGCCGAGAACTCCCAGATGGCATTATATCTCACGTCAGATAACAGTTCTTTGGTGACACTGGTACAGGTTAGTCTATAGACCCGAGATCGTCATAGAGTCTTGTGTGATTCCCACTGTGCTTTGATTTCCACCTTACCACATTCAAGAGAATGTGCAAAACGGCGGCTTTTGGGTATAGTCCCGAATCACATGGAGGCAATGAACGATAGGAGGGGTTTCGTCTCTCCCGGTATTGGGAGTTGATGTTGCGCTGTGCTCGATTGGCTATAACAGGAAGTCCCTAGCCAGGGCTGCTTCAGAGATATATTGGTAAGTGTTATCAATGGTTTCTCGACCCATTATGAGCCTCATATCGACACGACTTATCGAGTTACTGGGGTCTAATGTTTACCACCCCTAGACGAGATATGCGACATATCAGACGAAGAGACCGAACTGTACGGTAGTGTTACTGATTGGATTCGCAGGACTGTGAGCAGGCTTGCTTTTTGATCTTCTGATCGCTCAATACCCGGATGGCCGTTATGTTTAGCAGACCGCTTGCGGCTTGTGGGTGTTTGATATGATCATCACCTACTGCCGGCGTATTGACTAGTCTTTAGAGTCCTACACAGAGGTTTACTGGCTCAAGCGAAACAGAGTAGGAGCACATATGTGATATGTGTGGGACCAAGATTAATGCACGTATGTGATACCACATTCCATTCTCGCTATAAGTGACATCGGTCGGTTATATATGATATAGCCGGGTTATCGGATCAAATGTTGATTCGATAAGTTGTTACATTTGATATTAGTCGGTTATATGTGATATAGCCGGATTATTAAATCAATTGTTGATTTAATAATTTAATATATAATTATATATTTGATATATTAAGTTACATTAACTAATACTTGCTCACTTATGATTTCTTTTCTCACTTGATGTGCACATTGTATATTTGTGATATGTATATTTGTGTACATGTTTTGTGTCATGCTTGATGATACATTCAACTTGGGTGTGTGTGTGACTTACACTATGCTAGGGATTATCTAGGATTTTATTTATTTAAAGTTATTCTAAAATTAGTTGGACTTTGTCATGACACAAAGCTTGTAGAAGCTTATGGATGCATTGACTTAGTCATCTATTTTTGTTTAGCTTAAGATATTTATTAACCTAAACCATTATCCTAGCCATGGTTAAGTCTCTACAAAGGTTAAATATATGATGCTTAACTCACCCATGGTTGCCATTATACTTTGGATAATTATCATGAGAGTTTTCTTCTTCTTCATCCTCAAAAAGCTTTCTATCTTCAATGGAGATGAGAGAAAATATATGAGAAAATCATTTCTAATGTGAGCAAAATTCCTACTTCATCATCCTCTACTACTTGCTATTCAGTATAGAGTGTTTGCTTCACTAATTTTACAATTAGTGAAAGGGTAGCTTGGGTTAGTGTCTCCTCGACGTAGATCATCTTCGGCCTCAAAGACTTCGATGCAAGCATGTTCATTTTTTAATGAGAGCCTCTCTAGAGTCCGGGAGTTCATGATCGCAGCGAAAGGACTACTACAAGGAGCTAATAAAGTGAAGGACCGGTCTAAAAAGTTTGTATTCCTTGTTCACTTTAGTTGCAAAGTCATTTGCATTCGATTCATCGCAATTTCTACTATACGATTCTATGTTAGGGTTAGTTAGAACGGCTAAAATTTTAATTTGGCATGGACGATGCCTCCCGAAACCTTGCTGCCGTGCTAGACAACCCTGCATGTCATATAAGTAGTCTTCTGCAATTGCTTAAATATTTTTAGAAGACTAAATTAAATTCGACAGAAACTAGATTGCTAGTCGGAATTGTTTCGGTGTTGTTTCAGTTTTGATACTTTAACATCGTCTAAAACAACTAGTATGTGGTTAATGGGTTGGCTCTAATACCATGTTGGGTTACTCCAGCGCCCCAGCCATCAATCCGTGGCCAAATGCAAAACAAAAATTCCATAAACCGGCGCTAACGGAACCCGATTCCCTGGATCGACCATTAACCTTACACTAGTTATATGAAATGGAGTTTAGAAAGGTTATACCGAATGATCTGTGTCTTTCGGTCTTTAACCTCTGTCCCAAGCTCCTTGTGGCTTCCTTGATCATGTTTGATCTCCGGTCTCCCCCATTGAAGACGATCCACCTTGAGAGTATATAATACAAGCTCCGACCTCAAATCTGAGGCAACTCGACTACCTAGTTTGCTATCCTAGATAGCCAAGATGAAGTAGAGAGTATATAAGATTAGATTGTCTTAATACACTCTAGGTTTCTCAATACATTAGAAATGTAGGGTGGAGGTAGAAGAAGATGCCAAGAGAGTAGAGTGTGAGGCTTGAGCAAAAAACAAGTGAAGAAAAAATGGCTTGTGTTTTTGTATGAGTTATTTGTTGTGAGCAATTCACAACTAAAGAAAACCCTCACTCTAAAAAATATCTACCACTTGCTCACCACAAATATCTCACAATACACCAAGAATTCATCATGCCGCCATGAGTCACAACATGACCCACCACCATGAGTCACACCCATATGGCATGCATGAACCAAAGCCAAGGAATGAGTCACACTTCCACTCACAAACTATTTAACCTAAAATGATTTGTAACAAAAAGAAATGAAATGGCAACTTCTAAAGTAATCTTGTAATAGAATTACAAGAATACCCCTCATTCGTATATACATACCCGCATCCGAATTCCGAAATAATACGAATACAACGTGACGAAAACACTCCAACAATATAATACTAGGATCCGGCTTTAAGCAAAGCCCACTAGTTTTATCCGTCCGAATCATGATCCGTGCATAAGTGCACGTATATGATCGAACCCTGCCATAAAACCATACGGCCTCTACAACATTTCACCCGAAGCAGGGAAACACTCTGTGTGGGACTCCAAAGACTCATTAATACGCTGGCAGTGGGTTTAACCACAAGTACATCTGTGGCACTAGCTGTACGTAACGGCTACCCAGGTATTGAGCGAAAGAGAGGCTCATGAGCAAACTCATCCTGAAACCCCTACTGAGCCTGACAGTGACAATATCCGTACAGTCCGGTCCATTCGTCTATGAGTATCGCATATCGAGTCTAAAGGGTGGATAAATTCAAACCCCTAATAACTTGACATTCAGTGTCGGTATGAAATCCATCATCGCCTGAGAAACTACCGATCCTAGATCAGTAATTCCTGACTACCTTGGCCAAGGATTTCTAGTGATGGCCACCCATGCACAATGCGACATCAACCCCCAATACCGGGAGAGACGAATCCCTGACGATCAGCTCACTGCCTCCATATGGCTCAGGACTGTACCCAACTAAAACCTGTTTGCATGACTCCTTTGAGCCGTGATAGTGTAGTAATCAAAGCACAGTGGGAACTCACAAAAGAAAAATGATGATCTCAGGTCGATAGACTAACCTGTACACATTTCACCAAGGAACTACTATCTGACAATAGGTATAATACCAACTAGCAAGTTCCCGGCGAGTCCATTCGGTGTACCCATAACCTAATGAGCACCTGTATACATCTTAGGTGAACAAACTAACACCAATGGCTTGTGAGACCGGCCGCCGCCCCTTGTCTGGGTCTCAATCAGTATACACAAGTCTCTCTGGAGTATCGATACCCAGTCTCGAAACTCCCACGACTAAGGACATTTAAAGATGTGCTTATAGACCGCAGCTCCCACGTATATGATCGGCATCATACTGCTGGTAGTCAAGCATGAATCCTATGAGCTCTATCAACATGTAATAGTGATCTGTAAAGCCACCTAAAGCAAGTACATGATGATAAAGACAAACCAGATAGCATACTATCATCTCAAGTAAGACTATTCTACCGGTATAGGTCCTCCCTCAATCGCTGCAATCACGTGCATGCGATCCAATAATTGACTTGAGGGTACTATAACCAACAGTTACGCCCAGCTAGTACCGCTGACGGCTTGTGGGTAACTGATGTGATCATTACCTACTGCTGGCGTATTGATGAGTCTTTAGAGTCCTACACAGAAGTTTCCTAGTTCAAGCGAAACGAATTAGGGCACATATGCTGATATGTGCGGGGCTTGATTAAATACGAGTATGTGATACCGTATTCTAATCTGGCGGTAATCTGATATCAATTAGGTTATATGTGATATAACCAGATTATTGGATCAAGTGTTGATTTGATAATGTGATACACGGATAAATGATATTAGTCAGTTATATGTGATATAACCGAATTATTAAATCTGTTGATTTAATAATATGATATATATTTATATTTGATATAATTATATATTAACTAATATTATTGATCACTAATTATTTGCTAATCTTTATATATATATTAATATATATGTGATATATATATATATATATATTATTTGATGCATGGTAGATTTTCTATTTTTAGCAAATAGAAAAAGAGGTGGAAAATGGGGACACTTTGTGGAATGGTGAAGCATGGCTTTGATGATTATTATATTGGTCTTGACTCACTATTGAAGCATGGTTCCAATTTTTTATTTGGAAATTGTGGATGCTTCAATGAGTGAGGTATTTTGATGAGCCATTCTTTATATTTTCACAACATTTGTTCATTTTTTCACATGAGCTCATTTGCTCTCTAGCTCTCTTCATCTTCTTCCTCACCTCCTCCAAGCTCAATCTCTCATATGAGTTGTGAAACCTTGAGCTTGTAAGAAGCCTAGTGAGCAAACAAAACCCTTACTTTACCATCCTATACTTGATTAGCAATTAAGTGTAGTGTGTTTCCTTCACTAAAGAGTTTAGTGAAGAGATAGCTTGGATTAGCGGAGTTTCGGGTGGATCATCTTCGGCATGAAGATCACAAAGGAAGCTCGATCCAACTTCAAGTGGAGCCTAGTGGAGTCGCGTGGACTACTATACGGAGCTTGAGAAGAGAAGGACAAGGTCTACAAAGGTTCTAGCCTCTTTCTCTTAGTATAGTTTTCTTTATATCAAGCTAAAACATTAATCATCTAGTTTAGATTCTTGGTTAGTGTTAATTAGCACCCCAAATTTTTTAAAATAGCATGCTTGATACTAGTAAAACCCAGTGGTTGTTGTACTAAACACTTTCAGAACGTCCATATGGCCTTTACTTATGATAAAATTTCATATGTCCTCACGGCTAAAATCCCCCTATTCTAGGTCCAGAATGCTCAGTCGCGGACATTCAGGTCCGTAAGACTTGAGATCTTGATTGTGCGAAAGCCAAGTGCCTCGTGCTAGCCTCCATTAATAATGAACATCAGAGGTGGTATAAGAAGATGGACCTTGCTTCCATCTTCCTCTATACCAATGATTTATATGGATAGAAATATAGTATCGCAAGATACGAGACCTTGAAGAAGTCATTTCTGGCAAGGTTGGCTATCGGATCATCTGTAGGGGACCACGTTCTAAAGATGATTACTCATATTGAAGAGCTCGCGGAACTTAGAACTATGTTGGAGAATAAGTTGTATACCGACTTGATTCTGCAGTCCCTTCCCTCCACCTATGCCCAATTCGTATTGAACTTCAATATGCAAAAGATGGAAATTACACTTCCTAAGCTCTTCAACATGTTGATGGTTATGGAGGGCACCTTGAAGAAAACTAAGGAAACACCCGCTCTATTTGTTAGGGAATCTTCTTCCTCTAAATCCATGGCTAAGGCCAAAGGGAAAAAGAAAAAGGCCCCCACTAAACCGAAAGGAGGTGTGCAGATGGTGCAGGTAAAGGGAAAGGCAAAAATTGGTGATCAGCAACAAAGGAGGAATGTTTCAATTGTCATAAGAAGGGACATTGGAAGAAGGATTGTCGGGCATTGAAAGCCAAGAATCAGGACACGAAGCAAGTTGTGGCTTCGGCTTCAGATGTGTTCATGATTGAAAAATGTTTTTCTATTAACTCTACTTCCTGGGTATTGGATACCGAATCAGGAACTCATATCTGTAATTCTTTGCAGGCATTAAGAAGCCGTAGAGTTATGAAAAAAGGTGACATAACCCTCAGGGTTGGCAACGGAGCAAGTTTAGAAGCTGTTGCAGTAGAAGATTATCACCTCGGACATATTTTGGTTTTGCATAACTACTTTTTTGTACCTATATGATGCGTAATATTATATCTGTATCTTTGTTATCTAATGAATGATATAATTTTACACTTGAAAGCAATGTCATAAACATTCACCTGAATCATGAAATGATTGGGTCGGGTACACCAAATAACGGAATATACGTACTCAATAAATATCAAGTTTCAACGTCCAAAACACACTAAAAAGAAAGAATCCAGAAATAAATCAAGTTTTCTTATGGCATTGTAGACTTGATCATATCAATGAAACACGATTAACTAAGTTACATAAAGATGGATTTAGATCCGTTTGAATATCTTTCTTATGCAACTTGTCAATCTTATATCAAAGGAAAGGTGACCAAAAATCCGTTCACTGGAAATGGAGAAAGAACCACTGGGCTCCTGGGAATCATACACAACGACGTGTGTGGTTCGATGTCTACACATGCAAGAAGTGGTTATTCCTACTTAATAACTTTTACTGATGATTTCTTAAGGTATGGACATGTATTCTTGATGAAACATAAATCTGAGGCCTTTGAGAAATTCCAAAAGTATATGAAAGAAGTGGAAAACAGATAGACAAAAGTATCAAGATGCTTCGATCTGACCGTGATAGAGAATACTTAAGTGCTGAGTTCCTGGAATATCTAAAAGAGAATGGAATTATCTCTTAACTTACTCCTCCATATACACCACAACACAATGGTGTATCAGAAGTACGGAATCGCACCTTGCTAGATATGGTGCGTTCCATGATGAGTAATGCTGAGTTGTCGCTATCCTTCTGTGGTTTTGCACTAGAATCTGCTGCATACCTATTGAATAAAGTTCCAACTAAGTCAGTGCCTACCACTCCATATGAAATGTGGTGCGGGAAGAAACCTTTTTTTAAGTATCTTAAGATATGGGGGTGTCCAGCTTTTTTCAAAAAGCACCATCTGGACAAACACAAAGCACGCTCAGTATTGTGTAAGATTGTGGGATACCCAAAGAATTTTAGGGGGTATTTTTTCTATTATGGTGAGGAACAAAAGGTTTTTGTTTCTCATCATGCCCGCTTTATGTAAACTCAATTTCTTGAAAAAGAAATTAGTGGGGGCGCGATAGAACTGGAAGAAATTCCAGAACCACAAACTATTACTGAGGACTTAGTAGAACTAGAAGTTTCAATAAAACCATACGTACTTACACCACTCCGCAGATCTAGTAGGCAGTCTCATCCTATTACTAAGTGCTTAGTTTTCAGTAAGTCATCACGAGCAGAGACTCGGTGAAGTGTCTGGATGCTATGTGATCCGAGATAGAATCCATGTCCACCAATAAAGTATGGAGTTTGGATGTTGCTCCTCTTGGGGTAAAATGAAAGTCTACCCTAGCACCACCACTTAGTCAAAACCGGCATCTTGCATGCAACTTTATAATTTTTCGGGGTGCTATGCTAGACTATTCAAAGATCTAACTAGAAGATTAGGGTTTCTATGATGATATCAAAAGATTTATACTAAGAGAATGGAACTACAACTTTTGTAGACCGTGTTTTTCTCTTCAAATGCTCCGTGTAGTAGTCCACGCTACTCCACTAGGCTCTACTTGAAGTTGGATCGAGCTTCCTACGTAACCTTCATGTCGAAGATGATCCATCCGAAGCTCCGCTGATCCAAGCTACCTCTTCACTAAATTTACTTTAGTGAAGGCTACACCTAAGTGCTAATCAAGTATAAGATGGTGAAGTAGGGGTTTTGTTTGCTTATTAAAATTTTTACAAAACCCTATAATTCACATCACATGTGAGGGTTAGGATTTTGTGGAGGAAGAAAAAGAAGATGGAAAATAAGAGAGCTCAAAAAATGGCTAAGGCATGAACCAAAGAAAAGCTCAAGTCAAGTAGAATAGCTCCTCACTTGTGTTCACTTATTGAAGCATACAATTTATTCCAATAATAAATTTCTCCCATGCTTCAATAGTGAATACAAATGAATAAATAAATATAAAAGCCATGCCTTGCACCATACCACAAAAGTCTCCATATTTTTCCACCTCATTTTCTATTTTCATAAAATAGAAAATGCAACCATTCTTCATATAATATATATATATATATGTGTGTGAATGTATATTAATATATATCATATATGTATATATATATATATCATATATGTATATTAATATATATATTATGAAGAAAATAATTAGTGAGCAATAATATTAGTTAACATATAATTATATCATATATAAATATATATCAAATTATTAAATCAACCCTTAATTTAATAATCCGGTTATATTACATATAACCGACTAATATCATTTATCTGTATATCACATTATCAAATCAACACCTGATTCAATAATCCGTTTATATCATATATAACTTAACTGATATCAAATAACCTCTAGATTAGAATACGGTATCACATACTTGTATTTAATCAGGCCCTTGCACATATCAGCATATTTTCCCTACATCGTTTTGCTTGAACTAGGAAAATTCTGTGTGGGACTCTAAAGACTCGTCAATACGCCAGCAAAAATGGATAGCTTCCTAATTCTAGAACTAGTAGGTAATGATCACATCAGTTACCCACAAGGCGTCAGCGGTACTAGCTGGACGTAATGGCTACCCAGGTATTGAGCGAATAGAAGATCAACAAGCAAGCTTGTCCAAAATCCCATGAAGCCTACAAGTAAAACTTACCGTACAGTCCGGTCTCTTCGTCTGATAAGTTGCAAATCAAGTCTAGGGGTGGAATCTTCAAACCCCAGTAACTTGATAAGTCATGCCGATGTGTAACTCATAACGGTTCGAAAAACTACTGATAACACTTACCAGTAAATCTCATCAGTACTGGCCAGGGACTTACTATTATAGCCAATCGAGCATAGCGCAACATCAACTCCCAATACCGAGAGAGATGAAACCCCTCCTATCGCTCACTGCCTCCATATGACTCGGGACTGTACCCAAAATCCACCTGTTTGCACAACTCCTTTGAGCCGTGGTAGTGAGGAAATCAAAGCACAGTGGGAACCACACAAGACTCTATGGCGATTTCGGGTCTACAGACTAATCTGTACCAGTGTCATCAGAGAACTGCTTGAAAGTCTACCCTAGCACAACTGTGAGGTTCTAGTGGCATCAAGCATGCCAAATTTTAATTTTTATTAGGTGCTAAGTTAGACTAACAAGATCTTTACTAAAAGATTAGGGTTTTTCTATGATGATATAAACTACTAGAGAGAAGGATGGTATACCCTCATAGATCGAGTCCTTCTCTTCATTAGCTACGGGTTGTAGTCCACGCGACTCCACTAGGCCCCTCTTCGAGTTGAACAGGCCTCCTTCGTGATCTTCGCGCCGAAGACGATCCACCCGACGTCCCTCTTGCTCAAGCTACCTCTACACTAAACTCTTTTAGTGTAGGAAACACACTACACTTGATCGCTAGTCAAGTGTAGGATGATGAAGTAGAGGTTTTGAAAGCCCACTAAGGATTTCACAAGCTCAATGATTCACATCACATGTGAGGGTTTTGAGCTTGGAGATGAGGTGAGAATTTTTATAGAGCAAGAGAGTGCAAGAGCTCATGAAAGAAAATGGCTAAGGCATGAAAAATAACCTTGTCAGGAATGAATGATGAATATCTCTCCTCACTTATTCAAGCATGGAATAAATTGCAATTCTAAATTGCAACCATGCTTGAATAGTGAGTCAAGGCCAATATTATATCATAAAAACCCAAGCCTTGACCATACCCAAAATATCCCCACAATTACACCTCATTTTTCTAATTTCTTAAAATAGAAAATCAAGCCATGCTTCATTTAATAATATATATTTATATATATCAAATATACATTAATATATATATATATATATATATATATATATTAATAAAGCTATTAGGCTATTAGTGAGCTAATGATATTAGTTAATATATAATTATATCAAATATAATTTATATCAAATTATTTTATCAACACTTGATTTAATAATCTGGTTATATCACATATGACCGACTAATATCTTTTATCTGTGTATCAAATTATCAAATCAACACTTGATTCGATAATCTGGTTATATCACATATAACCTAACCGATAACAGATAACTTCCAGATTACAATTCGGTATCACATACTCGTATTTAATCAGGCCCACGCACAAATCAACATATGTGCCCTACTTCGTTTCGCTTGAACCAGGAAACTTCTGTGTGGGACTCTAAAGACTCGTCAATACGCCAGCAGTAGGTGATGATCACATCAGTCACCTACAAGCTGTCAGCGATACTAGCTGGACATAACGGCTACCCAGATATTGAGCGATATAAAGATCAACAAGCAAGCTCGTCCATACTTTCCATGAAGCCTATCAGTAACACAACCGTACAGTCTGGTCCCTTCTTCTGATATGTCGCATATCATGTCTAGGGATGGTAAACGTCAGACCCCAGTAACGTAATAAGTCATTCCGATGTTTGGCCTATAACGGTTCGAGAAACTACTGATAACTCTTAGTAAATCTCAGCTGCGGCCCTGGCTAGGGACTTCCAGTTATAGCCAATCGAGCATAGCGCAACATCAACCCTCAACACCGGGAGAGACGAAACACTTCCTATTGCTCATTGCCTCCATGTGACTCAGGACTGTACCCAAAATCCACCTGTTTGCTTGTCTCCTTTGAGCGTGGTAGGGAGGAAATCAAAGTACAGTGGGAGCCACACAAGACTCTATGACGATCTCGGGTCTACAGACTAACCTGTACCAGTGTCACCAGAGGACTGCTATCTGATGATAGGTATACTACCAACTAGGAGTCCTCGGCGAGTCCTGTTCGTGTTAGTTATATGTATGCCCTAGAGGCCATTACTGTACAAGCGATGTATATTATAGTGGATGCTTGGACATATATAGGGGGGACTTTCTTGCTCGACATGATAGTATGCTATCCGGTTGCTCTTTATCTTAACATAAACACTTATTATCTCTCTATTACATGTTGATAAAGCCCTTAGGATGATTACTTGACTACCAGAATTATGATGCAGATCATACTAGTGGGGACAGGGTAGTCGGTAAGTACATCCTTCAAATATTCCTAGTCGTGGGAGTATCGAGACAGGGCATCGATACTCCAGAGTAGACTAGCGTATACGATTCTCGACCCATATGATGGGCGATGGATGATCCCACATCCATTGGTGTTTGAAATCAGAGAAGATATACGAGTGCTCAGTAGAGACTGGGTACACTGGACGGACTCGCCGAGAACTCCTAGATGGTATTATACCTATCGTCAGGTAGCAGTTCTCTGGTGACACTGGTACAGGTTAGTATGTAGACCCGAGATCGTCATAAAGTCTTATGTGATTCCTTCTGTGCTTTGATTTCCACCATACCACGGTCAAGAGATCATGAAAAAAGATGGTTTTTGGGTACAGTCCCTAGTCACATGGAGGCAATGAGCGATAGAAGGGGTTTCGTCTCTCCCGGTATTGGGAGTTGATGCTGCGCTATGCTCGATTGGCCATAACAGGAAATCCCTGGCCAGGGTTGCTGAGATCTACTAGTTAGTCTTATCAGTAGTTTCTCGAACCGTTATGGACCTTGCATCGACATGACTTATCAGGCTATTGGGGTCTGACGTTATACCACCCCCAGGCTGTGATATGCGACATATCAGACGAAGAGACCGGACTGTACGGTAATGTTACTGATTGGATTCGCAGGAGTACGAGCAAGCTTGCTTGTTGATCTTCTGATCGCTCAATACCCAGGTGGCCGTTACGTTTAGCAGACCGCTTGCGGCTTGTGAGTGTTTGATATGATCAACACCTACTGCCGGCATATTGGTGAGTCTTTAGAGTCCTATACAGAGCTTTCCTGGTTCATGCGAAACAGAGTAAGAGCACATATGTGATATGTACGGGACCGAGATTAGTACGTGTATGTGATACCGCATTTTATTCTCGGGAAATGTGACATTCATCGGTTATATGTGATATAGCCAAGTTATCGGATCAAGTGTTCATTCGATAAGTTGTTACTGTTGATATTAGTCGGTTATATGAGAATAGCCGGATTATTAAATCAAGTGTTGATTTAATAATTTAATGTATAATTATATATTTGATATATTATATTACATTAACTAATATTAGCTCATTTAAGTATTCATTTTTCTCACTTATGATTCATTAATATATATATGTGATATATGTTAAATGTATTGTTTTCTTTTTTGCACAAAATATATATGTGATATATATTGTTGTGTCATGCTAGGTTACACATGCAATAAGTATGTATGAGACTCAAATCATGCTAGGTTAATGTTAGGGTTTTATTTGTTTTAAGTAATTCAAACAACGTGGATAATGAGTCATGGTTGAGCTTTGGATGGAAACTAGTAGAACATTGACTTAGTCCACTTGTTTGTCTAGCTTAAGATATTTATTATCCCAACCCTTAACTCATAGCTATGGTTTAGTCTCTACAATGTTTAGTGCATGACATACACTCACCATGGTTGCATTTCTAACCTCATGTGTCATTCATTCATCATCTTCTTCCTCACTTAAGAAAAATCTTGCTAGTTTTTTTTCAAGTGATGAAACCTTGTGAGAAAAATAAAACTAAAGAGATCCTAGTTCCTACTTCATCATCCTCTACTATTAGCCATTTAGTTTAGGGTGTTTGCTTCACTAATCTCACAATTAGTGAAGAGGTAGCATGAGGTAGTGTCTCCTCGACGTAGATCATCTTCGGCCTCGAAGACTTCGATGCAAGCTTGTTCATATCTTCATGGGACCGTTTCTAGAGTCCGGGAGTTCGTGATCGCAACGAAGGGACTACTACACGGAGCTATTGAAGTGAAGGACTGGTCTACAAAGGTTGTATTCCTTCTTCTCTTTAGTTTGTAAAGTGTTTACAATCTAGAAAACCCTAAGTCTCTAGTTCGATCCTCGTTCGGGTTCTTTACCTCTCTAGAAAATTTTGAAATGGCATGTTCGATGCCTTAGTAAACACCATGAGGGTGCTAAGGAACCCTACAGTGGTATCAGAGCCTAGCTAGAGCATTAGGCGTTGCGTAGGCGAAATTAAAAGTCCGATCGAACTCCGAAAACCCTAATTTTCCCACTTGTGGAAATTTTTCCAAAATTTGGATTTTTCCATGTTAAAAATATTCAGAAAAACATGCAGGGAATTCTATGGACACACCTGAAGAATGAAACCTTAACTCGTCTAAGTAACCGCGGATCCGCGGCTAAAACTTGGTTTTGGCGGCGGATCCGTGGCGCCACTTAAGAGGCTTAGGTCGGGCCCTTCAGCTGTAGGTTCGTATGTATTGTGGTATGTCTCTGGTTAATTTTAACAGTGCTCAAGTGTTGAGCTTTCTGGGAAATTTGGTAATTCGTTGATTCGATCGAAATATTAACGTTGCCTAACTTTCTGTGATTGTGATACAATATTTGGAATCCACATTAATTAGTTATGTGATAACTAGTTTGAATTTTATAAATCTAGCGGTTTAGTCTCATATTGATCGGTTGCCACGGGATTTTGATATTGATCAAAAGTCTGTCGCAATTACGTAGTGTACGCGGATATTCGCCGGGTAACCTTACTGGATAGCCACACCCCATAGCCCCGACCAAGTGACTGTAGGAGATCCCCGTCGCCAAAAGCATCCGTTCGGGTGCTCGCGGCAGCGGCGTTCTGCCTTAGTGCACTTCGTCGATGGCATCAGAGGGTGTGGCCGTCTAATAAAGTTTCCGATGAGCATTCGATCAGGTTGTCGGGAATCTTGTTGAATACCCGACAGGTTATTGGAAAGTGTTTTCAATATCAAGACTAAAATGCAGGGTTTATAATTGTTAGGCATGTGATTTTTAAGGAATTCATTTGAATGGGCATGAAATCCAAAGTATGTGATACATTAGGTTTATGATGTCTAAGGTAGTTGCGGATTCTAACTGTTGTACTTTTTCACTTTCTTTTCTGTGACTGTAAGTGTAATATGTGGTTTATCACCAGTTTCGGTGCTATATATCAACGACAATTGGGATACACATATTTACTTACGTTGATGACATGTGATGTTATATGTTGCTGTAATATGTTATATTAGATCGTCGTGTTCTGAATAGCCGGGGGTTTTTATGTGAGATGAGAGTTTTTTATTTTCATTCATGTAAAAACTTGTATGTAATATTCTTTTATTAGGGCACTTTCGGATTGAGGATGATGTCACCATTGATGTATATTATTTACTCTTCCGTATTAGGATAGACCCAAGGCTGGGAGCACAAGTAACCGGGTTCTAGGTGTAAGTCTACGGTAGCGCCCCGGCCGTCAATCCGAGACCAAACGTGGAACAAAAACTTTTATAAACTGGTGCTAACGCAGTCTTTCACCCGGATCGTTCCATTAATCCTATACTAGCAAACTACAAAGATGTTAGAATGGCTATATCGATCGATCCGTATCTTTCGGTCTTTAGCCACCATCCCAAGCTCCTCGCGGCTGATCCAACACAGTTCGCTCTCCAATCTCGCTCGTCGAAGTGGCACCACGTCAAAGATTCTTTATACGGGCTCCCGCTTCAAAATCGAAGCAACTCCGAGGGGTCTCCCCGTACTCCAAAAAGGGGAGGGTTCGGGGACCAAGGCACATGACCGAAATCAAGAGGTTCGGGTCTACGCTCGGATTGTTTCACCCGCTAACTGACTTTCTTTCCATAGGAGATCCGGTTGCAGGCACGCTTCACACAAATCCAATCGGGAAATTCGCAAATTCAAAGTCTAATTTACCTTCAAAAAGTGTCACTCCCGTTGACTGGGTCTATCCCTCTGTCTAAGACCCCATGAAGTTTGCTAGCCGACATGTCCAAGATGAAGTAGAGATAGTGTGTGATAACTTTATCACAATACACCCATGGATTCTCAACTCAAGAGAGGGATGGGTGGAGGTTGAAGAAGAAGCCATTGGAGGAAGATGTGAGCTCAAGAAAGAGAAGCAAGTGAAATAAAATGACTTGTTTGTTGTGTGAGATAATTTTTGCAAGAAAATATATATCAAACCCAAGAGAATAATCCCATTCCATCACATGGCATCCCTCTCTCTCCAAAAATATCCCCCACAACCATAATTAGCTCCAAAATCAATCCATGTCATATTTAATCAGCACTAGACCCGATACCATGAGTCACCATGTGCATGTGACATGAATTGAAGCATATAGACAAAACTTGCACTCACATTTTCCTCCCCTAAATATTTAAACTAAATGTTTAATCCAATAAAAGAAATGGCATCAACTAAAGTAAACTCGTGACGGATCACAAGAATACCCCTCATCTTTATATACATACCCGAATCCGTATTTCCACTGAATACGAATACAATTAGACGAAAGTAATCCAACAATCTAATACTAGGATCCGGCTTAAACCAAAGCCCACTAGTATGATCCGTCCGATCATGATCCGTGCACAAGTGCACGTATATGATCGAACCTTGCCTACGGCCTCTACAACGTTTCGCACGAACTAGGGAAACTTTCTGTGGGGGACTCTAAAGACTCGTCAATACGCTGGCAGTGGGTTTAACAATAAGCATGTCAGTGGCACTAGCTGTACGTAACGGCTGCGCATGTATTAAGTGAAAGGGAAGCTGACGAGTGAACTCATCCTAAAACCCTACTGAGCCTATCTGTGACAATCTCCATACAGTCCGGTATGTTCGTCTATGAGTATCACATATCGGGCCTAGGGGGATGGTAAAAGTCAGACCCCCGATAGCGGTATAAGTCGTGTCGGAGTGTAGCCCAGAACACCTTGAGAAACCACTAGAATACCTACCAGTAAATCTCACTTGCCTTGGCCAAAGACTTCGTGTAACGTCTCTCCAGACACAGCGCGATATCAACCCCCAATACCGGGAGAGACGAATCCTATCAAACTGCCACTGCCTCCATGTGCTTCGGGACTGCACCTAACTACTACCTGTTTGCACGACTCCTTTAAGCCGTAGTAGGGTAGCAAGCAAAGAACAGTAGGAACACACTTGAGGCAAAGTAGCAGTGTCAAGTCAACAGACTAAGTTGTACTCATGTCACCTGGGAACTGCTACTGATGATAGGTATAGTACCAATCAGCAGTGCCCCTGCGAGTTCGTCCGGTGTACTCATAACCCAATGAGCACCTGTATACATCTTAGGTGAACCAACTGACACCAATGGCTTGTGAGACCGGCCACCGCCCCTCGTCGGGGTCTCGATCTCTATACACCAGTCTACTCTGGAGTATCGATGCCCTATCTCGAAACTCCCTCGACTAGGGACCATTTAAGTGTAAGTCCATGCTACCTCTCCCGGTACTTTCGGGAAAGCGGAATTTGGTAAAAAACAATTTTACGGAGGTGGTAACATGGACCTATAACCCGGATCTTGGTTAAACATCTATCTAACACCTAACTAAGAGTTTCTAGCTACTCGGTTAGGGGGTTATACCTTGCTTGTCTTGAACTCCTTCGTCTTCAAAGCTCCGATGGTGGTCCGATGGCTTCTCCTCGTCGTCTCCATACGCCGAAGATAGATCCACCTGAAAGCTCCAACCTTTAGCTCCTTCTTCGTTCTTTGAAGAAACTAGTTCACTTGGTTTGCTAAACCTAGTGAACTAGAATGAGTAGAGAAGAATTAGAATGGGATTTTATCTATGGTTCTTGATTCTCAACTCATGAGACAAGAGAACCATAGATTAAAGAGAGGGAAAATGAGCAAGAGGGTGAGAGCAAAAGGAGAGCTCAAGAACAAGAGAGAGAGTGAGCAAGAAAGAATGAGGCTCTCTTTTGTCTTTCACCCTCTCATAATCCAAAGTGATCATAACTCATCATATCAAAAAAAGTCTTATGTGATGGTTGAAGCAACCATAACCATATCATTTCATGCACTCATTTTACACAAATGAGCAAGCAAACAAAAGTCTTTGCCATGAAATGATGGCTATGGTTATCATGATGGTCAACTAGTCAAGCCTAGTCAACCGGTCAACAAAGTCAACAAGTCAACAAAAGTCAACAAGTCAACAAAGTCAACAAGTCAACAACCATGTCACCATAATACTTAATTAATATAATAGTTAATTACATATCATATTCTCATTAGGGTTGAGCAAAAAGTCAAATAGTCAACGGTCAACTGTCAACAACCCTAATGAGAATCCGCTGCCTCTGCCTCCCTGACAACTGTGCATACACACCCGCATCCGCGTTCCGAGGAACACGAATGCAAACTGGATAAATCCAATCCCATAAGGTACACTAGGATCTGGCTTAAACCAAAGCCCGCTAGTGTAAACTGTCCGGACACTGTACGTGCACAAGTGCACGGATGTGACCGAACCCTGTCGCAAAACCATGCGACCTGTCGCAATACCATGCGACCTCTACTCTTTTGCCTAAAGGCGAAAATCTTTCTGTGTGGGACTCTAAAGACTCGACACTACGCTGGCAGTGGGTTTAACCACAGACCGCAAGCGGCACTAGCTGTGCGTAACGGTCCCCAGGTAATGCCGACAAGAAGACCGACGAGGCGAAACCCATCTGAACTCCTACTGAGCCTGAGTGTGACATTCTCCGTACAGTCCGGTCTGTTCGTCTGATACATCGCATGGCGGGCCTAGGGGGCGGTAAACGTCAGTCCCCCAATAGCGGTACAAGTCGTGCTGGAGCGAAGCTCAAAACACCCTGAGATAACACTGGAAACCTACCAGTATATCTCGTTTGCCCTGGCCAGGGACTACTCGTGTAATGGCTCTCCTAGACACAGCGTGATGTCAACCCCCAATACCGGGAGAGACGAATCCTGTCTAACCATCACTGCCTCCAAGTGCTTCGGGACTGCACCCAACCACTACCTGTTTGCACGACTCCTTTGAGCCGTGGTAGGGTAGTGATCAAAGTGCAGTGGGAACACACTTGAGGCGAAGTGACAGTGTCAAGTCAGCGGACTAAGCTGTACTCATGTCACCTGGGAACTGATAACTGACGATAGGTATAATACCAACTAGTCAGTTCCCGACGAGTCCTGTCCAGTGTACCCGTAACCTAACGAGCACCCGCATACTATCTCAAGTACGACGTACTGACGGCTGTGGGACAGACCGTCTCCCACACTGGGATGAGAAGCGCATGCGCTGGTCTACTCCGGAGTATCGATGCCCTGTCTCGATAGTCCTGCGACCAGGGACCTGCATAAGGATGTGCTTATAGATTACCCAGCCCCACTAGTGTGACGGCCATCACATCGCTGGTAATCAAGCAAAGATCCTAAGGGCTCTACTAATGTGTATAGGCGATATACAAAAATAAACACATGTACACATTGAAGTAGAAACAAACCAAGTAGCATACTACTATTTTGAGCAAGATTGTATATACAAGGTGAATATCCCAAGCATCCATTAAGTAATATACAAACTAGTATGATACAGTAATGGCCTCTAGGGCATATACACTAACAATCTCCCACTTGCACTAAGGCCATGTACTGGCGTATCGAAGACCTATCATCTCGATCAGCCGCTCGAACTGAGTCTGGGGCAGGGACTTGGTGAATGGATCTGCAGTGTTATCTTCTGAAGCGACTCTCCGAACCTCGATCTCCTGGCGATCTACGATCTCCCTGATCAGGTGATACCGCCTTAAGATGTGCCTGGATTTCTGATGGGACCTTGGTTCCTTTGCTAAAGCTATAGCCCCGTTGTTTTCGCAATACAGAGGTATTGGATCAACAATGGACGGAACCACCTGAAGTTCTTTCAAGAACTTCCTCATCCAGACAGCTTCTTTTGCGGCATCAGATGCAGCGATGTATTCCGCTTCCATCGTCGAGTCTGCAACGGTTTCCTGTTTGGAACTCTTCCAACACACCGCCCCTCCATTGAGGGTAAAGACAAAACCCGACATGGACTTGGAATCATCCTTGTCACTCTGGAAGCTGGAGTCAGCAAAGGCCTCGATCTGGAGGTCCTTTCCGCCATACACCAAGAACATCTCCTTAGTCCTTCTCAGGTACTTGAGAATGTTCTTTACCGCTATCCAGTGTTTTTCCCCAGGGTTTGACTGATACCGGCTTACCACACTAAGTGCATAAGCTACATCCGGTCTGGTACACAACATCGCATACATTATAGAGCCTACCGCAGAAGCGTAGGGTATAATAGACATGCGATCCCTCTCCAAATCAGTCTTGGGAGACATCTCTTTAGAGAGGGTGATCCCGTGACAAGCCGGTAGGTTACCGCGCTTGGAATCTTCCATACTGAATCTCTTCAGTATGGTGTCGATGTACCTGGACTGTGAAAGTCCTAATATCCTCTTGGATCTGTCACGGTAGATCCGGATACCCAGAATGTACGAAGCATCACCCAGGTCTTTCATGGAGAACCTGTGTGACAAGAACCCCTTGACAGATTGTAGCATAGGAATGTCATTTCCTATTAAGAGAATGTCATCCACGTACAAAACGAGGAATACTACAGTTCTCGCTACAAATCTACTATAGATGCATGGTTCATCTGGATTTTTGATAAAGCCAAATTCTTTGACCGTCTCATCAAAGCAGATGTTCCAACTCCGCGATGCCTGCTTTAGTCCATAGATGGACTTAAGCAACTTGCACACCTTTCCGCTGCTCCCACTCTGAATGAAACCCTCTGGTTGGTCCATATAGACACACTCTTCTAAATTTCCATTTAGAAAAGCTGTCTTTACGTCCATTTGCCAGATCTCATAATCGTGGAAGGCAGCAATGGCAAGAAGGATCCGAATGGATTTCTGCATGGGTACTGGAGAAAAGGTTTCATCATAGTCCAAGCCAGGTCTTTGACGAAAACCCTTTGCCACCAGCCTAGCTTTATAGGTCTCAACCTGTCCATCTACACCAATCTTCCTTTTGAAGATCCACTTGCATCCTACGGGTTTTACCCCGTCTGGAGCAATGTCCAACGTCCATACCTTGTTGGTGTACATGGACTCCATTTCGGTCCGCATTGCATCCAGCCATTTCACTGAGTCAATGCTCTGAACGGCCTGCTGGAAGCTAGTAGGCTCATCATAATCTATGATGCAATCCTCTCTATCCCCGTCTATGAGAAAACCGTAGTATCTCTCGGGCGGATGAGACTGCCTACTACTCCTGCGGAGCGGCGTAGGAATGTCCGGTTCTGTTGAACCCTCTGGTTCCACTAAGCTTTCAGTAACAGTCTGTGGTTCTGGAACTTCTTCCAGTTCTATTGTGTTCCCACTTATCTGGTTTTCCAAAAACTCAGTTTCCAAGAAGTAGGCATGACGAGAAACAAGAACTTTTTGTTCCTCTTCACAGTAGAAGAAATATCCTTTTGAATTCTTTGGATACCCCACAAACTTGCACTGTACTGAGCGTGCCTCGAGCTTGTCCGCATGCTGCTTTTTGACAAAAGCCGGACATCCCCATGTCTTAATGTGCTTAAGATAGGGTCTCTTCCCACACCACATCTCATATGGTGTAGTAGGCACGGTCTTAGTAGGAACTCGGTTCAAAAGGTATGCTGCTGATTCTAGCGCATATCCCCAGAATGATCGCGGCAACTCAGCGTTACTCATCATGGACCGCACCATATCCAATAGGGTGCGGTTCCGTCTCTCCGATACACCGTTATGTTGCGGGGTGTACGGAGGAGTAAGCTGAGAGAGAATTCCGTTCTCTTTTAAGTAGTCCAGGAACTCGGCACTTAAGTATTCTCCACCTCGATCCGATCTTAGAATCTTAATACTTTTGCCGGTCTGTTTCTCTACTTCATTCTTATACTCCTGGAATTTTCCAAAGGCTTCGGACTTATGTTTCATTAAGAAGACATAACCGTACCTTGAGAAGTCATCCGTAAAAGTAATGAAGTAAGAATGTCCGCTTCGGGCATGTGTAGACATTGGACCGCACACGTCACTGTATACGAGTCCCAAGAGCTCGCTCGCTCTTACTCCATGTCCAGTAAACGGAGTCTTTGTCATTTTTCCTTTGAGACAAGATTGACAAGTGGCATATGATTGATATTCGAACGCATTCAAATATCCTTCTGTATGCAACTTAGTCAACCTTCTCTCATTGATGTGACCCAATCTACAATGCCATAAGAAAGTCTGATTTATTTCTGGAGACTTTCTTTTGTGTGTATAATGGACATTAAAAATCTGTGGTTGGTTTAACACGTATATACCATTACTCAATGTACCTGACCCAATCAAAACTTGATTAAGGTGAATGTTTACAACATTACTTACAAACGCAAATTCATAACCTTCTTTAGAAACTAAAGATACAGAAATGATATTACAAGTTGCGTTGGGTACAAAAAAGCAATTACGCAAAACCAAAACATGTCCATCTGACATTCCCAGGTGATAGTCCCCCACGGCTTTAGCATCGATGCTAGCTCCGTTCGCAACTCTGAGGGTCATGTCACCTGCCTTCAAAACCCTACGGTTTCTCAACGCCTGCAAAGAATTACAGATATGAGATCCTGATCCGGTATCCAATACCCAGGAAGTAGAGTTTATTGAAAGACAGTTTTCAATAACATACACACCTGAAGCTGAAGCTGCAACCTGCTTCAATTCCTGTGTTCTAGCCTTCCAGGCCCTGCAATCATTCTTCCAGTGTCCTTTCTTATGACAATAGAAGCATTCTTCCTTATCCACAAGCTTCCCCGCTATCTTTGTTGCTTTTGCTTTTCCCTTCGTATCCACTTTACCAACACCGCCCCTTGGTTTGGCGGGGGCCTTCTTCTTCTTTTCCTTGGCTTTCACCTTGGACCTAGAAGAAGATGATCCTCCTACAAACAAAGTGGATGTTTCCCTACCTTTCTGTAGGGTGCCCTCTGCGCTCCTCAGCATGTTGAGGAGCTCTGAAAGTTCAACCTCTTTTTCTTGTAAGTTGAAGTTCAGTATAAACTGGGCGTAAGTGGAAGGAAGGGACTGGAGAACTATATCCGTATATAGCTCACTCTCCAATGTGATCCCTAGGTCAGCGAGCTCCTCAATGTAGCCGATCATCTTTAGCACGTGCTCGGCTACTGATGATCCGACGGCCATTCTTGTCGAAAATAACTTTTTCGACGCTTCGTATCTTGCGATACGAGATTGCTCTCCATACAGTTCTTTTGTATGAAGCAATATGGACTCCATGTCCATATTCTCGTGCCTCCTCTGATGTTCGTTGTCCATCGAGGCAAGCAGGAGGCATTTGGCCTTCGCGCTATCAATCTCCCAAGTCTTGCGGATTTCCTTATCCGCGACGCTGGAAGTTGGACCAGGGACAGGGGGAGCTTTGGTGGTAAGAAGATACCCCAGCTTGTCGTAAGTGATTGCTATCTTGACATTCCTGAGCCAATCTTTGTAGTTTGGCCCTGTCAGTTTGTTTTTATCTAGGAGTAACTTAAGTCCAGTCATGTCGATTTGGTCACTGCAATTAGGAGAGAGAAGAAGAAACACTCAGCATGATGCTCTTGCAAGTTTAGAGTGGTTTTTAGTTTGTCTAAACAGGATGGCTCCCACTGTTTCTCGAATCCCTCCTCAAACCATAAAGGAAGAATTAGCCGGGATCAATCCCACCGCACAATACTTGCTTAACCGTTCAGCCAGGCCGGTGTCGGTACTTCGAGGGAGGTTTTCCAACGCTTTCGCGAAGTTCCTTAATTAGAGAACCTCTTTTCCCTGGGTGCGTAGCCCCGCTAACATCTTTCTAGGCACCTACTAGGTTTATAGCATTGATCGATTAGTGAGAAATTTCCCGAGGAGTAGCATATACTCACAGTAGGATCGAGATCCAAATATCATCGCGTGACGAAACTGAAGGAATCCTACCAAAATCATCACACTCCAAATGGTATGCAAATCTAGCAAGTTTCAGTACTTATGAAACTCCCGATGTGGATTTTTGCCCCATGCTCTTATGACCTTGACTTTGGCCAACAAATCATAAGTCACATGTCAAGTTCTGCCCGTCGTTCTCCAGGTTAATTTGAATCCACCCGCACCTACTCTTGACTTTGGCCAACAAGGCAGTACGACTGTTCCAAACCAATGCATCTATCTATGCTGCACATGAATACCCAATAGCTACCAATCACTGTGCCTTGACTTTGGCCAACAAACACAGCTTGAATACTATTGACTATTCATGTGAAACGACGGAGGGCTACGGATGGTTTTGGCAAAACCGTGAACGTAGTGAACTTGATTTGGTCGATGGAACGAGATAGCTTTTAAAAGGAGTGGCTCAAGCTCCGCATTTAAAAGTTGGTTTTGAAAAGAACCGAGTGGTTTTTCGAAAGTGTTCCAACGACTTTAACTTGGTTTATTATCTTGCATTAGTTCTTTTAATACGTGATATTCTTGCATTAGTTCTTTTAATGCGTCCCATCATTTAATCCTACCATTGCAGAAAACAACCAAAATATGACGTACGCTTATGCCATTCGCATTCGCCACGGGGCCCCGTCATTACCCGTTAGGTTACTTAACTAACGACAGAGCGGGGGCTGGGCTAGCGCGTCTGTAAAACATAAGCAACGCCTAAATAATATCATATATAGATATACTGCAATGATAAACATTTCAGATCACAGATGAATACATTGGATATACTAGGAATCTGTAATTCGTACGAGCCTGTAACGAAAGACAAATTACACGGTCGCGGTGAATAGCCAAAACCCCACCCAAGACCCCTACGGGTGCAGCAAACTACCCACCAAGTACCCGAAGCGTAGTAACCTCCCTCATCTCCATGAGTAGGCCACTCGACACTTCGGCATACCCGGTAGTTTGTGCACCCCCTCCATGGGTCTATCCTAGGAGCAAAAACAGTAAAAAGAAATTATACAATGACGGCTACAACCCCGACCCGGTTGTGCGGCCATACAAATAATTATTACATCAATTTACAAATTTACATGAATTGAAAGAAAAGAAAACTCTCGTCTCACAACCCCCGGCTATTCACCCGCGACAATCCAACATATTCATATCCACATTCCAGCAACATTACAGATCACAGATTTGTATAACCCCCACTAATCGACATATAGCGATTAGTAGACGTTCAATACAAATATCACATTACAGAAAAACCCGTTAGCTAAAGTCTTTTAGAAGTTCGATCAAAAAAACGGATTTTCGGGACCCCAAAATAAAATTTTCGTTCTGGAAAATCTGGGTTGAAAATATATGTACCAAAATTCCCAAAATACCCCCAGAAGAACAATGTAGCAAAGAATCACCAGAGAGGCGCCAAGGAGGCCGCGGAACCGCGGCAATAGCAAGCTATTGCCGCATTTCCGCGGTCGTTTAGGGGATTCATTTGGTGATTTTTCTACAGTGGCTTCTAAAAACCCTGAGCCGATTTTAGGTGTTAAAATAATCAATTTTTGAACAGTAAAAAAATCGACAGAAACTCGAATTTTCGGGGTTCGTTTTCGGGACATTTTCTTTGATCGATCTTCTAGTTACCTGCTAACATGTTAGATAGAGTTTAACTAGGCTCTGATACCACTGTAAGTCCATGCTACCTCTCCCGGTACTTTCGGGAAAGCGGAATTTGGTAAAAAAAACAATTTTACGGATGTGGTAACATGGACCTATAACCCGGATCTTGGTTAAACATCTATCTAACACCTAACTAAGAGTTTCTAGCTACTCGGTTAGGGGGTTATACCTTGCTTGTCTTGAACTCCTTCGTCTTCAAAGCTCCGATGGTGGTCCGATGGCTTCTCCTCGTCGTCTCCGTACGCCGAAGATAGATCCACCTGAAAGCTCCAACCTTTAGCTCCTTCTTCGTTCTTTGAAGAAACTAGTTCACTTGGTTTGCTAAACCTAGTGAACTAGAATGAGTAGAGAAGAATTAGAATGGGATTTTATCTATGGTTCTTGATTCTCAACTCATGAGACAAGAGAACCATAGATTAAAGAGAGGGAAAATGAGCAAGAGGGTGAGAGCAAAAGGAGAGCTCAAGAACAAGAGAGAGAGTGAGCAAGAAAGAATGAGGCTCTCTTTTGTCTTTCACCCTCTCATAATCCAAAGTGATCATAACTCATCATATCAAAAAAAGTCTTATGTGATGGTTGAAGCAACCATAACCATATCATTTCATGCACTCATTTTACACAAATGAGCAAGCAAACAAAAGTCTTTGCCATGAAATGATGGCTATGGTTATCATGATGGTCAACTAGTCAAGCCTAGTCAACCGGTCAACAAAGTCAACAAGTCAACAAAAGTCAACAAGTCAACAACCATGTCACCATAATACTTAATTAATATAATAGTTAATCACATATCATATTCTCATTAGGGTTGAGCAAAAAGTCAAATAGTCAACGGTCAACTGTCAACAACCCTAATGAGAATCCGCTGCCTCTGCCTCCCTGACAACTGTGCATACACACCCGCATCCGCGTTCCGAGGAACACGAATGCAAACAGGATAAATCCAATCCCATAAGGTACACTAGGATCTGGCTTAAACCAAAGCCCGCTAGTGTAAACTGTCCGGACACTGTACGTGCACAAGTGCACGGATGTGACCGAACCCTGTCGCAAAACCATGCGACCTGTCGCAATACCATGCGACCTCTACTCTTTTGCCTAAAGGCGAAAATCTTTCTGTGTGGGACTCTAAAGACTCGACACTACGCTGGCAGTGGGTTTAACCACAGACTGCAAGCGGCACTAGCTGTGCGTAACGGTCCCCAGGTAATGCCGACAAGAAGACCGACGAGGCGAAACCCATCTGAACTCCTACTGAGCCTGAGTGTGACATTCTCCGTACAGTCCGGTCTGTTCGTCTGATACATCGCATGGCGGGCCTAGGGGGCGGTAAACGTCAGTCCCCCAATAGCGGTACAAGTCGTGCCGGAGCGAAGCTCAAAACACCCTGAGATAACACTGGAAACCTACCAGTATATCTCGTTTGCCCTGGCCAGGGACTACTCGTGTAATGGCTCTCCTAGACACAGCGTGATGTCAACCCCCAATACCGGGAGAGACGAATCCTGTCTAACCGTCACTGCCTCCAAGTGCTTCGGGACTGCACCCAACCACTACCTGTTTGCACGACTCCTTTGAGCCGTGGTAGGGTAGTGATCAAAGTGCAGTGGGAACACACTTGAGGCGAAGTGACAGTATCAAGTCAGCGGACTAAGCTGTACTCATGTCACCTGGGAACTGATAACTGACGATAGGTATAATACCAACTAGTCAGTTCCCGACGAGTCCTGTCCAGTGTACCCGTAACCTAACGAGCACCCGCATACTATCTCAAGTACGACGTACTGACGGCTGTGGGACAGACCGTCTCCCACACTGGGATGAGAAGCGCATGCGCTGGTCTACTCCGGAGTATCGATGCCCTGTCTCGATAGTCCTGCGACCAGGGACCTGCATAAGGATGTGCTTATAGATTACCCAGCCCCACTAGTGTGACGGCCATCACATCGCTGGTAATCAAGCAAAGATCCTAAGGGCTCTACTAATGTGTATAGGCGATATACAAAAATAAACACATGTACACATTGAAGTAGAAACAAACCAAGTAGCATACTACTATTTTGAGCAAGATTGTATATACAAGGTGAATATCCCAAGCATCCATTAAGTAATATACAAACTAGTATGATACAGTAATGGCCTCTAGGGCATATACACTAACATTAAGGATGTGCTTATAGACTACCCAACTCTCACGTATATGATCGCCTTCATACTGCTGGTAATCAAGCATGAATCCTATGGGCTCTATCAGCATGTAATAGTGATCTATAATATCACCTGAAGCATGTACACGATGATCAAGACAAACAAGATAGCATACTATAATCTTGAGTAAGACTGTTCTTCCGGTATAGGTCCTCTCTCAATCATTACAATCATGTGCCTGCGATCCAATAATTGACTTTGAGGGCACTATATCCAACAATCTCCCACTTGCACTCAAGGCTAATTATTGCGATGTCGCATACTCACAGCCCGTGTGATACCGAACACCCAACTTCTCTACTAACCAGTTTCACAAATCTCGTTTGCAAAACTATTGCGTTCGAGAAATAGCCTCAGTTAGTGGATCCGCTCTAATGTTTCTTTCAATGTCTCTCTTAATCTCAAGTTCGCGGAGAAAGCCATCTCCCGAAATGAGCAATACCTGTCTTAGAATATTTCTGGATATCTGATGGGACCCAGTTCACGAATGAACTCCAAATCCAGTAAACTTCTTAGACTGTATCGTCAACTGAATTTAATCAGTGTCATACTCCATGCCTCCCTCAGTATCCGCTTGGACCATCTGTCCAAACTACTGCCCCTCAAAAATGGGAAAACTATAACTCTGACAGTCACTCTGTCAGCCAGGTCACCATTGAAGCCTGTAATGATAACCGTCTCTCGAAGGAGGCTGTCGTTACCAAATCTATAGAACATTCACTTATGTTCATAAGCTGCTTCCAAACATTTCTCCGGAATTGGATTAATATAAACTTATTGCAGCTAGTGCAAAAACAACATATGGTGTGGTACTTGACATCACATGATTGACTCAATTGCCTAAGCAAGTGATATGCCAATCATGCACATCCCTCTCCCCTTTAGTCTGTAAGACACCTTTAGAGAGGGTGAGTCCATCACCTGCAGGTATACCACTATACCAGGAGTCGTCCATTCTAAAACACCTTTAGAATCTTGTCTAAGTACCCGGATTGGGAAACTACCCAAATCTAGATATAAAACCATAGATCTAGTAACCAGAATGCCTGATATAATATCCAAATCCTATGTGAAGAAACAACTGTGTGACAACCACAGAATAACCGATCGTAGTATAGGAATTTTACTTCCTACAACGTGCATATCATCCAAATACCAGGACATCACACCCTACTACCTTCATAACAGATCCATCTCCTATTCTGATGAAGTCAAGACCCATGACTTTCACATCAAAAATAGATGATCTATCTCCTCTATATCTGCTT
The DNA here is from genome assembly GCA_030015575.1 of Agapanthus africanus. Classification (NCBI taxonomy): domain Eukaryota; kingdom Viridiplantae; phylum Streptophyta; class Magnoliopsida; order Asparagales; family Amaryllidaceae; genus Agapanthus; species Agapanthus africanus. Next base: position 159,457,870 of record CM057350.1, read on the forward strand.
TAGTCTACAAATAGACATAAGCTACTTGTCCACTATGCTTCCGCTGCTCCCACTGACTATGACAACCCTCTGGCAAAGTCATATACACATGCACTTCTAAAGCTAGTTTAGAACGACGCTATACTCATCCCCCTACCGGGTCTCACAGTCTAGAACATCAGTAATGGCAAGTCTGGGTAAACAAGAACCTCTATGTCACCGTCTTTGAGGATACCGAAGTACCTCTGGAGCTCCTGAGGTTACCTACCATATCTGCGGAGTGGCTAATGGAATTTCAAACCTGATTGAATCTTTTGGTCCTATTAAATTTTCAGTAATCGTCTGTGGTTCTGGAATCACTTTCAGTTCTATCATACTCCCTCTACTGTTTTCTGAAAAATTCCATTTTACTAAAACTGTGGCGAGTCAAGAACAATATCACTATTGATCTTCCAGATGGTAGAAAATTAACCCTTGTCATAGCCTGGGTTAACCCACAAACTGCCATTACAGAAACGTGCCTTGAGTTATCCAGAGTCTGGTTTTAAGCATAAGCCGGACAACTCCAAATACCTTAACATCGTTAAGATATGATCCATTCTATATATCATATAGAAACAGAGGCACTGATTTAATTGGAACCAGATTCAAATCATGTAGCTGTCTCCAGTGCATGTCAACTAAATGGAGGGAGGCCAATCAGCATTACTCAACTTAGGAGTGCATCCAAACATGAGTAACCTGAAAGAGAAACAAGTTTCTCAAAACCGTTACTATCAACTTAATACCAAACACAAGTATCTACATCTTCGATCACCTTGAAGAATCCTGATACTTGCAACACATGGTTCTCTACTTTATTCTTATAGCTATAACTTCTCAAAACTTAGACTTTGTATTTCTAGGAAACACATGTCTAAAACTGGAGAAGTCACAAGTAAACAGAATATAGTACGAGTACCAACCCCTCTGTCCTAATGGACACTGGACAACATACAATACTTTGCATAAATCCCCTGAGTTTAATAACTCAAACTCTGTGAGTCGTAGGTTGAAAACTATATTATGGTTATGAAGAATTACACCGCTGTTGAATGCTCCTTACCTAACCATCAACTGATATAGGTAAATGTAATGGACATAATTTCAAAAGGTTATATCTCACTTTATAAAATAAACGTACAGATATATCAGTTTTAAATTGGTGCATAACAACAGATATTCAAAACCAAATATTTGCCGTCCGGCAAAAACCCAGGCGATTTCCTCAAATATCACCAATTACAACGAATCCTGATATAATGGGGATGATCACCTAATTCCCAATAACTTACCCCCACTCATCATCTGTAAAACCATACAGATGTGAGAATCATACTTGGTAAATACATACCCTGTAGCAAAGGTCTAATTGGGAAATCAGTTTTCAATTAACAACGCATAGTGAAACTGAAACATGAATATATTTCGAAGGGGTATCCGGGTATTCCTAGTAATGCCTCATCCATTATCCAGATTCATGACTGTAACCTTATATTTTCTTGCCATCTCTCCAAATCCCTTTATTTGTCTTTACTTATTACCTTCTGTATACCCCCTCAGGCTAAATGATTTTCTTCCTTTCCTACCGTTCGGCACCAGCCTATGGTTTGGAAGAAGACTATCCAATAAGCGTAATAGGTATACTCTCCTAATCCTAGGAGCAATCACAACCTGAGAGAAGGCAAAGATAAAAGACAACTGAATAAACCATATTCTTATTTCTTCTGAACCAGAATCCATCCTCGAACTGGAACAAGTTCCTTCGAGTTCGTATATAACCATACGATGCATTTATCCAATGGAAGTGTATGTTCGTAGTGATACGGGGTGTTCTGGAGAAATGCAAAGGTGAAGTAGGAGTGGCGATGAAATATGTGGTTTGGTCGTGAATGATAGCAGTCGCAATTTACTTTTCCCTCTTTCTAATCCTTTTATTTGTCTCTACTTATTACCTCCTGCACACCACACTTAGGCTAATTGGTTTTCTTCTTTCCCTACCTTTCAGTACCTGCCTATGGTTTGGAAGAAGATTATCGAATAAGCATAATAGGTGTACCCTCTCCTAATCCTAGGAGCCCTCATAACTTGAGGGACGGCAAAAAGAAAAGACAACTGAATAATCCTATTCAATCTCTCCAGAACCAGAATCCATCCTCGAATCTGGAACAAGTTCCTTCGAGTTCGTATGTAACTATACGATGTATTTATCCAATGGAAGTGGATGTTCGTACTAAAACGGGGTGTTCTGGAGAAATGCAAAGTGTAAAAGGATGAGTGGCAATGATGTAAGCAACTCAGACAATCCAAAACCCAGTGTTTTAAGAAAGTTCGGTTAACTTGGTTACTGAGTTATAGTCTAGGATCGGGACATGGTCGCAGCCAAAGAGAGAGAGAAAAGAAACACTTTGCGTGCACTCTAACCTAGATCAGAATGGTTAATCAATTTATCTAATCAAGATGTCTCCCACTGTATCCTCAAATTCTCCTCCAAACCTGAAAGAAGAATTAGTCGGGATCATCCGAGAAGTAAACAAACTCATCAGTTGGAATCGTGATCCAACTATCATCGTATGATAACGTGATGGAATCCACTCACGTTATCACACTCCAGAAGGTATGCGCATGCCTGACAAGTTTCAATTTCTTTAGAAACTCGCGATGTGATTTTCACCCCATGCTCTTATGACCTTGACGAAGGCCAATATATCATAAGTCACATGTCAAGTTCTACCCGTCATTATCCAGGTTAATTTGAACCCACCCATACATACCCTTGATGAAGGACAAAATAGTAGTACGACTGTCCCAAACCAACACATTTATCTATGCAACAGAAAAGTAACAAATAGCTACCATGCATTATGCCTTGACGAAGGCCAGCATACATAACATGAATACTAAGTGCTACCTGCTTGAAATGATGGAGGGCTACAAATGGTTTTTGGCAAAAAACTTTTATCGTAATGAACTTGATATCGTTGAAGGAACCGGATAGCTTTTTATAAATATATAGTGGCGAAAACCATTGCTAAAGAGGTCCTTCCCGGTGAAGGGATCTCGGCTCTTTCCCCATAGAATGAGGTGCAGGATATTCCAAACTGAATACTACGATACAAAGAAAAAATTAATCGACTATAGTGAAGTGATTACCCTGACGCAAACCTCTGTCCAAGGGGACACTCCCGATGAAGGGATCTTGGCCCTTGCCTCCTCGAATGAGGTGCTGGATATTCATAACCGAATGCCACTGTGCATAACAAATGAAAACGTCCTTGTAATAACAGCTTCTTCTTTTTTAAAATGTTCCAACAACATCGAATAGGTTTTTTTCCTTGCATTGATCAGAATCAACGCAGTCCCATCAATTAATCATACCAAAAAGAACGAAAATATGATGTACGTATATGTCAACCGTATTCGCCACTGGGTCCCATCATGACCCATTAGGTTACTTAACTAACGACAGAGCGGGGACTGGACTAGCGCGGGTGTAAAACATATACAACATCTACTAGTATATATATAAATATATATATAATAATCGCTCCAGGCGTGATAAATGCAACATCACAGAAAAGTAATAAGCATCACAGAACAATACAGATAATCTGGGAGCCCTGTGTTTCCTTTGAGCCGGAAGTGAAACCCGACGTTCCCCTGGTCGTGTGGATAGCTTGTGCAATGAAAACCTAGACCCCTACAAGTGCAGCAAATTACCTGCCAAAACTAGACGTGAGGCAGCCCCCTTCAGCAAAGTGAATGGACCACCCAGCACTTCACGGAATCCGGTAACTTGAGCACCCCTCCTTGGGTCAACCTGTACCCCCTACGAGTGCGGCGAATAGCCCGCCAATTCTAGAGTGAAACCCCCTCCATCTCAAAGCCATAAGATGCGGGCCCGTTGCCCCTAGAACTCGGCTATCCGTGCACTCCACTGCGGGGTAATCCTAGTACAAAAAAGAAAATATGTACAACGGTGACATCGACCTCAACCCGGTCGTGCCCCAAAAGAATAATATACAAATAGGCAGTGACGGCAGTCCACATGTCGGACGCTCGCCCCGCGATATCAAATGTACAAATATATCCAAACTGCACTACCATTGCACGCAAGCTATCCACCACGACGAATCCGCAACAACACAACACAACACAGAACATCAACGTGAATGTCACGTTCGCAAACCCATCTAAAAGAACTATAGCAATTAGACGAGTTATACCGCTCTAATGACACGGTCGCAGATAGTAATGTAAGTACTGTTAAACTAACGTATTTAAAATTTTGATCGACTAAACTTCCCTACATGACCCCAAGTGCAAATCCAGCACTTCAAACGAATCTGGGCCAAAACAAAATATCTCAGAAACCACTATTCCATATAAAAGCCACCCAGAAGAAAAATGGTGCACTGTGTCCACCATACCGCCATGCAACCGCGGCGAACTCGATGGTTTGGCCGCAGTTCTGCGGTGTGATGGTCAGAACGTGCTCTCAAATTTCTTCCAGGGTCTTAAAAATGCCTGCACGATTTAATGATATACCGAAAATAATTTTTAGACGACTTTAAAAATTCAGCAGAAACTTGAAGAATGGAATTGCGGTTTTAGAAAATTCGGTCGATCGATATTTTAAACATGTTAGAATAAGCTAGTATGGGTTAATGGTGTGGCTCTGATACCATGTAAGTCTACGGCAGCGCCCCGACCGTCAATTCGAGGCCAAACGCAGAACAAAAACTTTTATAAACTGGCGCTAACGCAGTCTTTCACCCGGATCGTTCCATTAACCCTATACTAGCAAACTCCAAAGATGTTAGAATGGCTATTCCGATTGATCCATGTCCTTCGGTCTTTAGCCACCATCTCAAGCTCTTCGCAGCTGCTCCAACGAAGTTTGCTCTCCGATCTCGCTCGTCGAAGTGGCACCATATCAAAGATTCTTTATACGGGCTCCCACTTCAAAACCGAAACAACTCGGACATGAAGTTTGCTAGCCGACATGTCCAAGATGATGTAGAGATAGTGTGTGATAATTTTGTCTCAATACACCCATGGATTCTCAACTCATGAGAGGGATGGGTGGAGGTTGAAGAAGAAGTCATTGGAAGAAGATGTGAGCTTAAGAAAGAGAAGCAAGTGAAGTAAAATGACTTGTTAGTTGTGTGAGATATTTTTGAGAGAAAATATATATCAAACCCAAAAGAATAATCCCATGCCATCACATGGCAGCCCTCTCTCTCCAAAAATATCCCTCACAACCATAATTAGCTCCAAAATCAATCCATGTCACATTTAATCAACACTAGACCCAATACCATGAGTCACCATGTGCATGTGACATGAATTGATCCATATGGACAAAACTTGCACTCACAATTTTCCTCCACTAAACATTTAAACTAAATGTTTAATCCAACAAAAGAAATGGCATAACTAAAATAAACTCGTGACGGGTCACAAGAATACTCCTCATCTGTATATACATACCCGCATCCGTATTCCGACTGAATACGAATACAATGAGACGAAAGTAATCCAACAATCCAATACTAGGATCCGTCTTAAACCAAAGCCCACTAGTATGATCCGTCCGATCATGATCCGTGCACAAGTGCACGTATATGATCGAACCCTGCCATAAAACCATACGGCCTCTACAACGTTTCGCCCAAACTAGGGAAACTTTCTGTAGGGGACTCTAAAGACTCGTCAATACACTGGCAGGTGGTTTTACTACAAGTACGTCAGTGGCACTAGCTATACGTAACGAATGCCCATGTATTGAGTGAAAGAGAAGCTGATGAGCGAACTCATCCTGAAACCCTACTGGGCCTATCTGTGACAATCTCTGTACAGTTCGGTATTTTCTTCTATGAGTACCGCGTATCGGGCCTAGGGGGATGGTAAACGTCATACCCCTAATAGCGGTATAAGTCGTGTCGAAGTGTACCCCAGAACACCTTGAGAAACTACTGGAATACCTACCAGTAAATCTCACTTGCCTTGGCCAAGGACTTCATGTAATGGCGCTCCAGACACAGCGCGATATCAACCCCCAATACCGGGAGAGACAAATCCTATCTAACTGCCACTGCCTCCAAGTGCTTCGGGACTGCACCTAACTACTACCTGTTTGCACGACTCCTTTGAGCCGTGGTAGGGTAGCAATCAAAGAACAGTGGGAACACACTTGAGGCAAAGTAGCAGTGTCAAGTCAACGGACTAAGCTGTACTCATGTCACCTGGGAACTGCTCCCGACGATAGGTATAGTACCAATCAACAGTGCCCCTGTGAGTCCGTCCGGTGTACTCATAACCCAATGAGCACCTGTATACATCTTAGGTGAACCAACTGACACCAATGGCTTATGAGACTGGCCACTGCCCCTCGTCGAGGTCTCAATCAGTATACACTAGTCTACTCTGGAGTATCGATGCCCTGTCTCGAAACTCCCTCGACTAGAGACCATCTAAGGATGTGCTTATAGACTACCCAACTCTCATGTATATGATCGCCATCATACTGCTGGTAGTCAAGCATGAATCCTATGGGCTCTATCAACATGTAATAGTGATCTGTAATATCACCTGAAGCATATACATAATGATAAAGACAAACCAGATAGCATACTATCATCTCAAGTAAGACTGTTCTACCGGTATAGGTCCTCCCTCAATCATTGCAATCACGTGCCTGCGATCCAATAATTGACTTTGAGGGCACTATATACAACACTAGGGTCCAGTGGGAGACCACCTCGAGGAGTCGAGACCGAGTCTCCTAACTCTAGAATTGGGAGGGTTGCTTGCCGCTCTCGTAGGGGTCTAGGGATATGGGTTTGGCTATTCATCACAACAGTAGAATCCGCGTTTTTACTGGCTTAAATAAAACACGGAATTCATAGTATATGCAATATTTCATATGTGATTCTTCTGCTGCCGATATTCTTTGATGTGATCACTTAATATGTTGTGAGACGAATGCATATATTATATATATGAGATATAATAAATATTGCAGCTTTCGTTTCTTATGTGATACTTAGGAAGCATAATTGATGGGAATTCATTAATAAGATTAATGAAAGAAAAAGAAACCTAAAGATATTGCAGAATCTTGTCTTAAAAACTGGTAGCTCTAGTTCTTGCTTTGCAGAGCGGTATTCCTTATAGAATATCCAGCACCTTATTCGATAAGGAAAGAGCCGAGATCCCTTCACCGGGAGTGACCTCTTTAGAGAAACTAGTAGATGCTACAAACTCGGTTTGTCTTTTGATTGCTTTTATAGTTTTTGCTTTGCATAGTGGTATTTGTGGAATATCATGCACCTCATTTGATAAGGAAAGAGCCGAGATCCCTGCACCGGGAGTGACCTCTTTATCAAAACTAGTAAAGGCCTCAAAAACACTCCTTTTCAAAATCACTCGATTCTACAACGATATCAAGTTCATTACGCAAAAGGTTTTCTTAAAAACCTGTCGTAGCCCTCCGTCATTTCAGATAAGTGTTATTTAGTATCCGTGCTGCGTTTGTTGGCTTTTGTCAAGGCATAGTGTGCGGTAGCTGACTAGTACTTATCTGCTTAAGCATGTGATGCGATTGGATTAGGGTAGTCGTACGACCTTGTTGGCCTTTTTCAAAGGTTGTACGGGTGGGTTTAATTCAATCGGGAAATGATGGGTTAAACTTGACTAGCATCCTATAGTTTGTTAGCCTTTGTCAAGGTCATAGGACGCTGGGGGCAAAACATTATTGGGAATTTCAAGTGTTGAAATTTGCAATGAGATTGCATACCTTCTATGAGATAGTTGGATCCCGATACGCACTGCGAGTAAGAGTTACTCCTGGGAGAGTTTTACACATTACAATTAGCCGATCAAGTAGGTGTCTAGTAAGCTGTTAACGGGGTTACACCCGTGGGAAAACGAGGTTTATTTTAATTGGGTCCATGCGAAAGCACGGGGAACCTCCCTCAAAGTACCGACACTGGCCTGGCTGAAAGATTGGCGAACTTGTAGGGTGTAATTAATCCCAGCTAGTCTTACCTTTTAGGGTTTGAAGGAAGATTTGACTAAAACAATGGGAGCCATCCTGATTATTTAAAATAATAACCAATCTAATTCTGCAAGAGCGCACGCAGAGTGTTTTCTTCTCTTTCTCTCTTGGTAGCGACCATGTCACGCCTTAATCAAGATAATAATATGGAAGTATTGACCGAACCTTCTTATTATACTGTGCTAGGGAACGTTGGTTCCACTCTATCTTATAATTGTTATAAGTCCGGGCAGGAAATAGGGGAATATCCGGATTCCTATGCCACCATATCGAAGAAAGTGCATGTTGATGCATATTCTTCGGGTGTCCTTATTACCGAGAACTGTTTCTCAGTATCCTCTACGTCCTAGGTATAAGATACCGGATCAGGATCCCGCATATGTAATATATTACATGGGCTACAGAAAGGTAGAGAACTGAGAATGGGTGATATGTCTCAAAGTGTTAGAGAATGGTGCAATTGTTGCAGCCAAGTCTGTTGGCAAATATCACTTTGATATACAACATTACATCGGTTTCTTTATTAAGTTAAAGAAGGATGTAATTCTGTAGAGGATAATGTTGTGAACATTTTCCTGAATCAAGAGTTGATTCGATCAGGCACGTTATATAATAGCATATACGTTCCAAATCAAACTACAGTTCAAAGTATATAGAACACACACAAGAGGAGTAGTTCAGAAATGAACGAATCCTTCTTGTGGCATTGTAGATTAGGTTATATCAATGCGACACGACCAGCTAAGTTACATAAGGATGAATATAAGAACCTGTTCGAATTTCATCTTATGATACTTGCCAGTCTTGTCTCAAAAGTAAAATGACCTATACTCCGTTTACTGGAAACAGAGAAAGAGTTAGTGAACTCTTGGAACGCATATATGATGATGTATATGGTCCTATGTCTACAAATGCCAAGGTTGGTTCTTGGTACTTCATTCTATTCACTTATCATCTCTCAAGATTCGAACATATGTTCCTATTGAAACACAAGTCTGAAACTTTTGAGAAATTCAAAGAATATAAGATGAAGTTAAGAACTAGATGGGTAGAAGTATTAAAGTCTTTTGATGTGATCGAGGAGGCGAATACTTGCGCATGGAGTTCCTGGAGTTTCTAAAAGGAGAATGTGATTCTCTCTCAGTTTACTCCTTTGAGTACACCACAGCACAATGGTGTATCGGGATGGAGATATCGCACTCTATGAGATATGGCGCGCTCTATGATGAGTACTACTGAGTTACCTGTTTCTTTTTGGTGTTATGCACATGAGAAGCTGCATACCTATTGAATGGGGCTCTTTCCATATCAGGGCCTACCACTACATATGAGATATGGTGTGGGAAGAGACCATGTCTTAAACGAGTTAAGATATGGGGTTTTCCAGCCTATGTTGAAAGGAAGAATCCGGACAAGCTCGAGGCAAGATCAGTTCTGTGTAAGTTTGTTAGGATATCCCAAACATTTACGAGGGTATATCTTCTACCTAACTAAGGAGCAAAAGATGTTTTGTTTCTCAGCATGCCACCTTTTTAGAAAAGGAATTTCTTGTGAAAAAATTAGTGGTCATGAGGTAGAACTGGAAGAAGTTCCAGCTAGACAAACTAACAGCTGATGATTTGGTGAAACCAAAGGATTCAATAGTCTCCAACGAAGCTCAGCCTCTCCGCGAATCTGGTAGGGTTACTCATCCACTTGAGAGATACTACGGCCTTCTCGGTGACAGTGGGAGTGAGGATTGCATCGTGAGATAATAGCCCAACTAGGTTCAGGTAGGCCATCACGAGTAGGGACTCAGTAAATGTAACACCTTAGAATGCGATTAGTGTTAATTAAGCGATAATGCGGATTTTCTGTAAAAAAAAGTTTACCAAATTGGTTTCCTCATATTTTATAACAATTAATTAATATTTTATTATTATTTGTTATGGCTTGCACACACTTGTGCATGTTAATGTGAGGGTTTGTTTGTGTTAATCTAGTTTAGTGACCATGACAACCTTTAACCTAATCCATACCTTGTTAACCTTGCCCTAGATATTTTATGTGAAAGGAGATATTTCCATGGTTGTGTTTTTGATTGGGAGGAGGTGGCTAGGTGAGTCATGAGGCCTTAATGAGAGCATTTATGAGGAGAGGGAGAGAGTAAGTGCAAGGGTGCACTTACCCTACACTCACCTCACTCTCTCATTATCACCTCACTCACTCACACACTCTCATTCTCTCTCACTCTATCTTTTTCTCAATTATCTTTCATCTTTCCTTCCCTCAAACTGAACCCTCACCACTTCCTTCACTAAACCTTCACCAAACTTCATTAAACCTCACCCAAATCACCTCTCATGTCTTGTTTTGTCTCTAAGATCACTTGGAGCTTGGAAAGCTAGGATTTTTGAGCTTGTGTGGTTAGGTAATGATCTCAAACTATTAAATAGAATGATATAGTGTTGTGTAGCTTGTTACTTGTTGTTTAGAACACTTAAAGTTTAGTTTCGTGCACATATCTTATTTTTAGTGTCATTATAGGATATCTGTGATTTGTTGTGACCCCGAGTGTATACTAGAAAATCTAGCAGTGAAGTAGTGTTGTACAAGAGACCCTAAGCATTCACCTGAAGCACGAACCCCAGGGGCTCGGTTTTGGTCAGCGACTTCATGAGGAATTCCGGCGAGCTTGACCATGTAGAGGAGTTAGGGCTTAGGTTTTGTAGGGTAGCTGTCTGCAGTTTTTTAGAAGTGTTTGGTACTGTTTGATTTTTATGTTTTGACGGTATACAAAATCTGGGATCACATTGCTTGTTTCTAATGTTACGACTACGCGTGTTACGTTATCCGACACGGTTCGTGTTCTTGTGTAGCTGTTGCTCTTAGGTTGGTTTTGTAGTGTCGCTACGCACGTTAGCTACTAAACGAACACTTGAGAGTTTGTTTGGAGTTGGTGTGTCGGTCAAACGTAGTTTGTACGTATTATTGGTCGATTGCTAATATTCACTTGTTATGTTGTTATATGATTTTAGGGTCGCGGGCGGGGACTTCGGACGCTGCGAAGAAGGGAAAGCAAATTGTTGGCTATACTTAGCCCAAGATCATCAGTGAGTAGATTTAACATCTACAGGGGAATCGCCCGCATGGCGTTATGCGTCTGGGCTAGATTAAATGATATGATTCTTGATTATAAGTATTGCACATATAGAGATTGTGCATGAACTTTATTGCATATAATTACTTGTTGTGCTTGGACTTGTACCTATTAGACACTGCACTATTATTGACAGTTCATATTGCACGAGCACAATTGTATGCCACACACTCCGTCGATAATCTCCATGACAAGCACAACATACATACATATGTGATATTGTATGGATAGTGACATTGAGACATTGATTCTTATTCCATTGTGCATATGAGATATAGCATACCTGTATACCTACATGCTTACATATATATCTTGCTATACCTACATGACTACACATATACCTAGAGGGTATTACATCATTATTGACAGGTGTATACACATATGAGATATAGCTACATGTACATCATGCACACATACTTACATGCACACCCATATACCTTGATATAGCTATACATATACCTAGAGGGTATTACATCATTATTGACAGGTGTATACACATATGAGATATAGCTACATGTACATCATGCACACATACTTACATGTACACCCACTTACCTTGCTAGAGCTACATATACCCCTATGTGGTAATGTATTGTCATCGACATGGAAACATTGATTCTTATGCTATTACGCATATGAAATGCATCATACATACATGCTTACATATAGATACACATATCTTGCTATACCGACCTGGTTATACATATACCTTGCTATAGCTACATGTTCACCTTTATATGATGTTGCATTGGACTTGGGAGAAATTGGGAACCGCATGATATATTTAATAACTGGATGCACTTAACTAGTGGTTTTTCCTTTATATGCTCATATTACTGTTTCACGTTGCATATATTATATTTCATGGATTTACGCATTAAAATATGGATTTCATGTGTTTTATGGATTTGAGAACCGTGGGGGTATTTCAAGAATTTATGTATTGTTTGAAAACCCGGTTTCTCTTGATATGATATTTCAGTGCGTCCACCATGAGTTTCTTGGTTCTGAGACTTGTGTTAGATACCCGATTTGAGGAGAGGTAGGCACCGTCTGCGGGTACATGGTGGACCCGGTTTGGTACCCCGAGGTGAGAAGACTCGTATTGTTAGACGGTGAGCCCGGCGGAAGGAGTACTACCTACCGGCGACGGTTATCGTGGGGATACCGACCGGAGTTATGTACGGACATGACATCAAGACCAGTCGTGGTGACGGTGCCTGACAGATGAGTATTTACATGTCGATATTGGACACTAGTTTTCATGATGTTTTCAGGTGTCGATATTAGACACTCAGGTTCCATAAGACTTACAGGATATGAGAGCCGATCTGAGGATGAGGTACCAATGGTATTGAGATTTGGAGTGTCATTGATGGACACTAGTTTCTCCACGATGAGGATTCCGTGTTGATGATATGTTTTATCCCATACTCAGCATTTTTTGATATGCATTGCTTCATGTATTAGTAGTACCTGATAGAGTACCTTTCATGACTGTTGCATTTACATATTTCCATATTATACTATCAGCTTACATGTGATAGATTATCGTAGTACATACATGTCTGCGATTACCTGCATATGTTATTTACTATTCACGAGTTGGCAACTCACCCCCGTTGTGCTACATTGTTTTGTAGGTAGTCCCTCAGAGCAGTCACAGCAAGGCTTCTTCTTCTTATCGTATCATCTTTTGCAGCGGATACCGCTATGGCTGACTGTGTGCAGTTTTGCTATAGGTGGGTTTTACGGTTATCCCATGATGCTCGTTTGTATATTCGTTGTATCTAGTACTCTCCATCTACTATTTTCATGTATTGACTTAGAGACGAATTGTGAGGACGATATTGTATATTATTTTGGTGACTTAGGTGTCGTGCTCGTGGGAGCCGGCCTTTTTATGCAGCTTTATTTTTTTTATGCTGTTTTCACTTCATATCATCCATTTTCTTCGCTTCGGCGTCGTATATCTTCTTGTGTTGTTGTTTCCGCCTTTGGGCATGGATTCGCTTCCGTTGGTGGATGCTTATATTTTTATGTTGTACCCTTTTTGGGGCTAGTTTTACAAAGGAGGTGCTGCCAAAATTTAAAGGAAGTAAATTTGGACTTTAAAGAGTTTTTACTTGAGATTCCCAAAAGCTTTCAACAATGTTCTTATCACTTACTACTTTTGATGGTTTAGATTTGCTGGGTTTTCGGCTTACTTAGATTGCGTTACGCATGTGGACGTTACGTGGTTTAAGGGTTGTCACGTACCAATTTCGGGTCGTGACAGTGAAGTGGCTGGATGCTATGCGATCAAAGATGGAATCCATGTATACCAACAAAGTATGACTTTGCATGTTGCACCTGAAGGGGTAAAACCCATTAGGGAGCAAATTGATCTTGAGAAGATTATTGGTGTAAATGGAAAAGTTGAGAGTTTCAAAGCTATGCTTAAGTCCATCTGGATCAATGCGCACATCGCGGAGTTGGAGCATCTGTTTTGATGTGGTAGTCAAAGTGTTTGACTTCATCAAAAAGGTAGATGAACCTTGTATATACAAGAAGGTTGTAGAGAGTAAGGTTGTATTCCACGTATTGTACGTAGATAACATACTCTTGATATGAAATGGTTTCCTATGCTACACTCGGTCAAGCTCCTCTTATCATAGGGATTCTCAATAAAAGATCTGGATGATACCTACTACATCTTGTGGATTATGATCTATGGTAATAGATCTAAAGTGGATGTTGGGAGTGTCCCAAATCCAGGTATATTAACACCATACTACAGGGGTTTAGTATGGACGATTCTAAGCATGGTGGTTCGTCCACTTACTCATGGATCACTCTCTCCAAAAAGATGTCTCCCAAGACTGATTTGAAGAGAGCCCGCGTGCAAGAGATACCCTATGCTTCGGCAGTAGGCTCTATCAGAGTGTGTGATGTTATGTACCAGACAAGATGTAGATGACTCACTGGGTGTATTGATCAGGAATCAATCGGATCTTGGGAGAATCACTAGACAGCCGTGAAGGACATTCCTAAGTACTTGAGAAGCACTAAAAGAAAGTTCTTGGTTCCAGCTTCCAGAGTGATAAGTTCGACTGAGAGTCAGTCACAGGAATTGTCTTTACCTTCAGTACAGAGATGGTATGTTGGAAGAGTTCCAAGCTAGATACCGTGACATATTAGACAATAAAGGCTGAATACATTGCTACCAATGATACTGCCAAAGTGGCTGTCTGAGCATTTCTTGTTCATAAGATGAACAAGGTTCCTACCATTGAGCGTCCAATAACTGTTATTGTGACAACAATGGAGTTGTGGCTTTGTCCTAGGAACGAAGGTCCCATTAGCGTTCCAGACATATTCTGAGGCAAATATCACCTGATCAGGGAGATGGTTGATCTCCAAGGGATCGAGGTCAGGAGAGTAGACATGAAGGATAACATAGTGGATCCACTCACAAAGGCCTTACCCTTAGAGGGACTTCTATAGGATGGTTGAGTATGGGATACTACAACCATTGCTATATTGTTGGGTATTGGATACTACAAAAGATGGTCCTAGTGCAAGTGGAAGTTTGTTAGTTATATGTATGCCCTAGAGGCCATTACTGTACATGCGATGTATATTGTAGTGGATACTTGGACATATATTGTTGGATATAGTGCCCTCAAAGTCAATTATTGGATCGCAGGCACGTGATTGCAATGATTGAGGGAGGACCTATGCCGGTAGGACAGTCTTACTTAAGATGATAGTATGCTATCTGGTTTATCTTTATCATCGTGTACATGCTTTAGGTGATATTACAGATCACTATTACACATTGATAGAGCCTTTAGGATTCTTGCTTGACGGCCAGCAGTATGATGACGATCATATACGTGGGAACTGGGGTCTATAAGCACATCCTTAAAAGGTCCCTAGTCGAGGGAGTTTCGAGACAGGGAATCAATACTCCAGAGTAGACTAGTGTATACGGATCGAGACCCTAACGAGGGGTGGTGGCTGGTCTCACAAGCCATTGGTGTCAGTTGGTTCGCCTAAGACGTATGAAGGTGCTCATTGGGTTATGAGTACACCGGACAGGACTTGCCGGGAACATGCTAGTTGGTTTTATACCTAGCGTCAGATAGCAGTTCCCTGGTGACATGTATACAGGTTAGTTCATCGACCTGAGATCGTCATTTGTCTCGTATGAGTTCCCACTGTGCTTTGATTACTACCCTACCACGGCTCAAAGGAGTCGTGCAAACAGGTTTTAGTTGGGTACAGTCCCGAGCCACATGGAGGCAGTGAGCGGATCGGCAGGGGTTTCGTCTCTCCCGGTATTGGGGGTGAGATCGCGCTGTGTCTAGGAGAGCCATTACATGAAGTCCTTAGCCAATGCAGGAGATTTACTAGTAGCTATTCCAGTAGTATCTCAGGGTGTTCTGGGCTACACTCCGACACGACTTGTACCGCTTTTGGGGGTCTGACTTTTACCAACCCCCTAGGCCTGACATGCGATGCTCATAGACGAACGGACCGGACTATACGGATATTGTCACTGACAGGCTCAGTAGGATGTCAGGATGAGTTTGCTCATCGACCTCCCTTTTGGTCAATACCTGGTATCCCATTACGTACAGCTAGTACCACTGACGTGCTAGTGGTTAAATCCACAGCCAAAGTATTGACGAGTCTTTAGAGTCCCCCACAGACAGATTCTAAAGTTTCGGGCGAAACGTTGTAGAGGCCGTATGGTATTATGGCAGGGTTCGATATATACGTGCAGTAGTGCACGGATCATGATCGGACGGATCATACTAGTGGCCTTTAGTTTAAACCGGATCCTAGTATTAGATTTGTTGGATTACTTTAGTCTCATCGCATTCGCATTCAGTCGGAATGCGGATGCAGGTATGTATATACAGGTGAGGGGTATCCTTGTGATCTGTCATGAGTTTACTTTAGATGTTGCCGTATCTTTTTGTTGGACTAAACATTTGGGTTAATGTTTATTTTGGTGGAAATTATGAGCTTAGTTCATGATGAGGTGCATTTAATGTGACATGGACATGTTTAGTGACTCATGGTCTCTTTATTTGTGCTAATGTCATATTAGGATTTGTTTATTGTGTTGAATTGATGAATGGAGAGAGAAAGGGAAGCCATAGGATTAGGGTTTGCTCTTGGATTATTATTCTTGCTCTCATTTTTTATCAACACAACACAAGAAAAGAAAACCTCTTCTTCTTCTTCTTCCTATAGCTCACCATTTCCACTAATGGCATCATCTTCAACCTCCATCCATACGCTCTCATGTGTTGAGAATCAATGGATGCTTGAGACAAAGTTATCACACACATTCTCTACATCACCTTGGACACGTCGGCTAGCAAACTTCGTGTCCGAGTTGCTTCGGATGAAGCGGGAGCCCATAAAAAGACTCATTGATGTGGTGCCCTTTCCGACGAGAAGACCGGAGATCGGAAATACCGTGAGGAGCTTGGGATGGTGGCCAAAGACCGAAGGACACGGATCGATCGGTATAGCCACTTCCACTTCTTAGTAGTTAGCTAGTTTAGCGTTAATGGTTCGATCCAGGTGAAAGACTACGATAGCGCCGATTTCAAGTTTAAGAAAAGTTTTTGTTTCCGCATTTGTCCTCGGATTGACGGCTAGGGCACTACCGTAGACTTACATATATAGGGAGGAATTTCTTGGTCGACATGATAGTATGCTATCTGGTTGCTCTTTATCTTATCAAGTATACTTATTGTCTCTCTAGTACATGTTGATAAAGCCATTAGGATGAGTACTTGACTACCAGGATTATGATGCAGATTATACTAGTGGGGACAAGGTAGTTGGTAAGTACATCCTTCAAATTTTCCTAGTCGTGGGAGTATCGAGACAGGGCATCGATACTCCATAGTAGACTAGCGTAAACGCTTCTCGACCCATATGATGGGCGATGGATGATCCCACATCCATTGGTGTTTGACATCAGAGAAAGTATACGGGTGCTCATTGGAGACTGGGTACAATGGACGGACTCGCCGAAAACTCCTAGATGGTATTATACCTATCATCGGATAGCAGTTCTCTGGTGACACTGGTACAAGTTAGTCTGTAGACCCGAGATCGTCATAGAGTCTTGTGTGATTCCCACTATGCTTTGATTTCCACCATACCACGGTCAAGAGATCGTGCAAAAAGGTGGTTTTTGGGTACAGCCCCAAGTCACATGGAGGCAATGAGCGATAGGAGGGGTTTCTTCTCTCCCAGTATTAGGAGTTGATGCTGCGCTATGCTCGATTGGCCAAGGTTGCTGAGATCTACTGGTAAGTGTTATCAGTAGTTTCTCGAACCGTTGTGGACCTTGCATCAGCATGACTTATCATGCTATTAAGGTCTGCATTATACAACCCCAGGCTGTGATAAGCGACATATCAGACGAAGAGACCGGACTGTACGGTAGAGTTACTGATTGGATTCGCAGGAGTACGAGCAGGCTTGTTTGTTGATCTTCTGATCGCTCAATACCCGGGTGACCATTACGTTTAGCAGACCGCTTGCGTCTTGTGGGTGTTTGATATGATCATCACCTACTTCCGGCGTATTGACGAGTCTTTAGTGTCCTACAGAGAGGTTTCCTGGTTCATGCGAAATGGAGTAGGAGCACATATGTGATATGAGCGGGGCCGAGATTAGTACGTGTATGTGATACCGCATTCTATTCTCGTGATATGTGACATTCATCGGTTATATGTGATATAGCCAAGTTATCGAATCAAGTGTTGATTCGATAAGTTGTTACTGGTGATATTAGTTGGTTATATGAGACATAGCCGGATTATTAAATTAAGTGTTGATTTAATAATTTAATATATAATTATATATTTGATATATTATATTGCATTAACTAATATTAGCTCACTTAAGTATTCATTTTTCTCACTTATGATACATTGATATATATGTGATATATGTTAAATGTATTGTTTTCTTTTTTGCACTAAATATATATGTGATATATATTGTTATGTGATGCTAGGTTACACATGCAACAAGTATATATGAGACTCACACCATGCTAGGTTAATGTTAGGGTTTTATTTATTTTAAGTAATTCAAACAACTTGGATAATGAGTCATGGTTGAGCTTTAGATGGAAGCTAGTAGAACATTGACTTGGTCCACTTGTTTTTCTAGCTTAAGATATTTGTTAACCCAACCCTTAACTCATAGCTATGGTTTAGTCTCTACAATGGTTAGTGCATGACATACACTCACTATGGTTGCATTCTAACCTCATGAGTTATTCATTCATCATCTTCTTCCTTATTTAAGAAAAAGCTTGCTAGTTTTTTTTCAAGTGATGAAACCTTGTGAGAAAAATAAAACTAAAGAGAGTCCACTTCCTACTTCATCATCATCTACTATTAGCCATTTAGTTTAGGGTGTTTGCTTCATTAATCTCACAATTAGTGAAGAGGTAGCATGAGCTAGTGTCTCCTCGACGTAGATCATCTTCGGCCTCGAAAACTTCAATGCAAGCTTGTTCATATCTTCATTGGAGCCTTTCTAGAGTCCGGGAGTTCGTGATCACAGCGAAGGGACCACTACGTGGAGCTATTGAAGTGAAGGACCGGTCTACAAAGGCTGTATTCCTTCTTCTCTTTAGTTTGTAAAGTGTTTACAATCTAGAAAACCCTAAGTCTCTAGTTCGATCCTTGTTCGGGTTCTTTAGCTCTCTAGAAAATTTTGAAATGGCATGTTCGATACCCTATTAAACACCGTGAGGGTACTAAGGAGCCATACAGTTCAGTGTACTCATTCTCCAATGAGCACCCGTGTAAAATCTTTGATGCCACACACCAATGGTTGTGGGATCAACCATCGCCCTCTAAGGGACAAGAAACGTACACACTAGTCTACACTGGAATATCGATGCCCTAGTTTCGATATCCCCTCGACTAGGAACTGATTAAAGGATGTACTTTTAGACCACCCTGGCCCCACTAGTATGATCTCATCATAATCCCGGTAGTCAAGTACATATCCTAAGGGCTTTATCAACATGTGAGAGAAAGAGAGTAAAGAATACCAGTCAACATGTTAAGATAAAGAGTAACCAGATAGCATACTGTCATGTCGAGCAAGAAAGTCCTCTATATATATGTCTAAGCATCCACTATAATATACATCAATCTACAATAATGGCCTCTAGGGCATACATATTCCCAATAATCTCCCACTTGCACTAAGGCCATGTATTGTAGTATCTCATACCCAACATTCCAAAATGTCTCTCAAACTACATCTGGGGGAGGGCCTTCGTGAGTGGACCCGCTACGTTGTCCTTCGTGTCCACTCTCCTGATCTCGATCACCCGGCGATCTACTATCTCCCTTATCGGGTGATACCGCCTAAGAATATGTCTGGATTTCTGATGGGACCTGGGTTCCTTGGCCAAAACCACAGTCCATTGTTATTACAATATACAGGTATTGTATGCTCAATAGATGGAACCACACCAAGCTCAGCAATGAACTTCTTCATCCAGAAAGCCTCTTTAGCAGCATCGTTGGCAGCGATGTATTCAGCCTCCATCGTCGAGTCTGCTATGGTATCTTGCTTGAAACTCTTCCAACACACCGCCCCTCCGTTAAGGGTAAAGACAAAACCCGAGACCGACTTCTGTCGTCCTTATCACTCTGGATGCTCGAATCGGTAAAGGACTCCATCTGGAGTTCACCATTACCATACACTAAGATCATTTCTTTAGTCATTCTCAAGTACTTAAGAATGTTCTTCACCGCTGTCCGGTGTTTCTCCACAGGATCTGATTGATACCTGCTCAGTACACCTAGTGAGTAAGCTTCATTCGGTCTGGTACATAACATTGCATACATGATAGAGCCTACCGCCGAAGCATCGGGTATCCTTTGCATGCGAGCCCTTTCCAAATCAGTCTTGGGAGACATCTCTTTGGAGAAAGTGATTCCCGAGAAAGCGGGAAAATTATCTCACTTGGAATCTTCCATAGTAAACCTCTTTAGTATGGTATCTATGTACCTGGATTGGGACAATCCCAACATCCGTTTAGATCTATCTCTATAGATCTTTATCCCAAGGATATAAGAGGCATAACCTAGATCTTTCATGAAGAACTTATGTGATAAGAAGAGTTTGACCGAGTGTAGCATAGGAATATCATTCCCTATCAAGAGTATGGCATCCACGTACTATACGAGGAAGACAAGCTTACTCTCTACAGCCTTTTTATATATAAACGGTTCATCTACATTTTTGATGGAGTTAAACTCTTTGACAGCTTCATCAAAACGGATGTTCCAGCTCCGCAATACCTGCTTCAACCTATGGATGGATTTAAGCAGCTTGCACACTTTTCCGCTGCTCCCACTGTCTATGAAGCCCTCTGGCTGTGTAATGTACACGCTCTCTTTTAAATCACCATTTAGAAAAGCGGTCTTGACGTCCATCTACCTGATTTCGTAGTCATGGTATGCAGCAATGGCAAGTAGGATCCTGATGGAATTAACCATTGTGACAGGAGAAAAGGTTTCATCATAGTCGACGCCAGGTCGTTGACGAAAACCTTTTGCTATAAGTCTAGCTTTGAAAGTCTCAACTTTTCCATCTACACCTATCTTCTTTTTGAAGATCCACTTGCTCCCAATGGGTTTTACCCCTTCAGGAGCAACTTCCAAAGTCCATACTTTGTTAGTGTACATGGATTCCATATCGGATCGCATAGCATTCAGCCATTTCACAGAGTCTCCACTTGTGATGACCTGCTCGAAACTAGTGGGGTCATCATCTTCCATGATGCAATCCTTGCTCGCACCGTCTATGAGAAAACCGTAGTACCTCTTAGGTTGATGAGGAACCCTATTAGATCTGCGGAATGGCTGGGGTTCGTTGGGCACTATTGGATCCTCCGGTTCCACCAAATCATCAGTTGTACTTTGTGCTGCTGGAACGTCTTCCAGTTCTACCTCACTACCACTAATTTCTTTCACAAGAAATTCCTTTTTAAAAAGGTGGCATTCCGAGAAACAAACACCTTTTATTCCTCGGTGTGATAAAAGATATACCCTCGCAAATGTTTAGGATATCCTACAAACTTGCACAGAACTGACCTTGTCTCGAGCTTGTCCGGATTTTGTGTTTTCACATAAGCCGGAAAACCGTATATCTTAATAAAATTAAGACATGGCATCTTTCCATTCTGTATCTCATATGGAGTGGTAGGCACTGATTTGGTCGGAACTCTATTCAAGGTATGCAGTTGTCTCAAGTGCATAACCCCAAAAGGAAATAGGTAACCCAGCAGTACTCATCATTGAGCGCACCATATCTAATAGGGTGCGATTCCGCCGCTCCGATACTCCGTTGTGCTGTGGTGTATACGGAGGAGTAAGCTGAGAAAGATTCTCATTCTCTTTTAAATAGTCTTAGAATTCCCCGCTCAAGTAGTCTCCTCCCCGATCAGATCAAAGGATTTTAATACTTTTACCCGTCTGGTTTTCTACTTGATTCTTAAATTCCTTGAATTTCTCAAAAGTTTAAGATTTGTGTTTCATCAAGAACACATATCCGAATCTTGAGAGATCATCGGTGAATGTAATGAAGTACGAGGAACTAATTCCGGCATGTGTAGACATTGGACCGCATACATCACTATGTATCAGTCCTAAGAGTTCAATAGCTCTTTCTCTGTGTCCAGTAAACGGAGTCTTTGTCATCTTACCTTTGAGACAGGACTGGCAAGTGTCATAATATATAAATTCAAACTGATTCAAATATGCATCTTTATGCAACCTAGCTAGCCTTGTCGCATTGATATGACCTAGTCTACAGTGCCACAAGAAGGCTTCATTCATTTCTGAACCTTTTCTATTGTTTGTGTTCTGTATGTTAAGAACTGTACTTTGATTCAGAACGTATATACCGTTACATAACGTACTAAATCTAATCAACACTTGATTTTGGAAAATGTTCATAACATTATCCTCTAATGTGAGATTATATCCTTCTTTAGTTAGCAAAGAAACTGATATAATGTTGCACATCATCTTTGGTACGTAGTAACGGTCGTTCAGAATCAATGTATTACCAGTTGGTAATACAAGGTGATATTCGCCAACTGCCTTGGCTGCAAAATTTGCACAATTTATCACCATTTCCCAGTTCTCTACCTCTCTTTTGCCCATGTAACAAATTACAAATGTAGGATCCAGATCCGGTATCTAATACCCAGGACGTAGAACAAACTGAGAAACAGTTCTCGGTAACAAACACACCTGAAGAAGATGTATCAACATGTGGTTTCTTCGTACGGGTGGCCTGGGAATCCTGATATTCCCTTATTCCTACGGAACCAAAGTTCCCCAGCTTAGTATAATAAGTGGGTTCGATCAATACATCCATATTATTATCTTGATTAAAGCGTGCCATTGGTTGCTGCCTGGAGAGCGAGAGAGAAGGAAAGGCATTAGCGTAAGCTCTTTGCAAGATTAGATTGGTTATATCTTATCTAATCAGGATGGCTCCCACCGTTTTTTATCAAATCTTCCTTCAAACCATAAAAGGTAAGATTAGCCGGGATTAATTACACCTTACAAGTCCGCCAATATTTCAGCCAGGCAGGTATCGGTACCCCGTGCTTTCGCACGGACCTAATTAAAATAAACCTCGTTTCCTTAGAGGCATAACCCCGTTTACACCCTTCTAGACACCTACTGGATTAGCTAATTGTAAAGTGCAAAACTCTCCCAGTAGTAACTCTTACTCGCAGTGGGTATCGGGATCCAACTATCATATAGAAGGTATGCAATCTCATTGCAAATTTCAACACTTGAAATTCCCGATAATGTTTTTACCCCTAGCTTCCTATGACCTTGACGGAGGCCAACAAACCATAGGCTGCTAGTCAAGTTCAACTCATTCATTTCTTGATTGAATTAAACCCATCCACACGACCCTTGACGGAGGCCAACAAAGTCACACGACTACCCTAATCCAATCGCATCACATGCTGCAGATAAGTACTAATCAGCTACCGCACACTACGTCTTGATAGAGGCCAACAAATGCAGCACGAATACTAAATAGTACTTATCTGAAACGACGGAGGGCTACGCGGGTTTTTAAGAAAACCATGAGCGTAATGAACTTAATATCGTTGTAGAATCTAATGATTTTGAAAAGGAGTGTTTTTTAGGCTTTTGCTAGTTTCGCTAAAGAGGTCACTCCCGGTGAAGGGATCTCGGCTCATTCCCCATTGAATGAGGTGTTGGATATTCATCAAGGAATACTACTATGCAAAGCAAGTACTAAAGAAGCTATCAAAAACAAAACCGTGTGAGTTGTAGAATTTGCTAGTTTCGCTAAAGAGGTCACTCCCGGTGAAGGGATCTCGGCTCTTTCCTCATCGAATGAGGTGCTGGATATTCATCAAGGAATACCACTATGCAAAGCAAAAACCAGAGCCACCCTTTTTGAAAATTTGATTCTACAACATCTTTAGGTTTATTTCTTTTCATTAATCTGATTAATGAAGTCCCATCATTTAATGTTTCCTAAATATCACAGAAAAATGAAACGAAAATAGAACGTACACTTATGCCACCCGCATTTGCCACAGGGCCCCGTCATACACCGTTAGGTTACTTAACTACCGACAGAGCGGAGGCTGGACTAGCGCGGGTGCAAAACATAAGTAACGTTTATTATATATCATATATATAATATAACATTCATCTCACGCAGTTATATGATCACATCACAGAACCAAGCAGCAGAAGCAACATATGAAATATTGGATATACTAGGATTTCTATATTTTAAATTTAGCCAGTAATGTAAAATACGGATTCTACGGTTGTGAAGAATAGCCAAACCCACATCTCTTGACCCCTACGAGAGTGGCAAGTAACTCTACCAATTCTAGAGTTAGGAGATCCGGTCTCAACTCCTTGAGATGGTCTCCCACTGAACTCTAGAACCCGGTTACTTATGCTCCCCATCTTGGGTCTATCCTAATGCGGAAAAGTAAATAATATACATCAATGGTGGCATCATCCTCAACCCAGAATTACCCCAATAAAAGAATATTACATACAGATTTTACATGAATGAAAATAAAAACTCTCATCTCACATTAAAAAAACCCGGCTATTCTTATACGACGATCCAATAAATCATTCTAGGGTTCCTAAGCACCCTCACGGTGTTTACTAGGGTATCGAACATGCCATTTCAAAATTTTCTAGAGTGCTAAAGAACCCAAACGAGGATCGAACTAGAGACTTAGGGTTTTCTAGATTGTAAACACTTTACAAACTAAAAAGAAGAAGGAATACAACCTTTGTAGACCGGTCCTTCACTTCAAATGCTCCGTGTAGTAGTCCCTTCGTTCCAAGTAATGAACTCCTCGGACTCTAGAAAGGCTCCACGAGATGTACGAAACAAGTTTGGTTGATGTCATCGAGGCCGAAGATGATCTACGTCGAGGAGACTCAAGCTCATGCTTCCTCTTCACTGATATATGAATTAGAGAAGCAAACACCCTAAACTAAATAGCTAATAGTAGAGGATGATGAAGTAGGAAGTGGGCTCACTTTAGATTTATTTTTCTCACATTATTTTCTCACATGAAGAAAAGCTAGAAAGCTTTTTCAATGAAGAAGAAGATGAAGAATCAAAACACATGAGAGAGTGAGAGTGTAGCAACCATGGGTGAGTTAATATCCCATATTAACCCTTGCAGAGACTTAACTAAGGATAATGGTAATGGTTAGGTTAAATAAATATCTATAGTAAAACAAATTAGTGGACTTGGTCAATGGTTCCATAGGCTTCTACAAGCTTCTACCATTTGTCCAATATCCACTAATTATGTGATTTACTTTGATAAATAAAAACTTAAGATTATCATAGGCTTTGTGTAAGTCTCATACACCCATGTTGCATGTAGCATCTAACATGACACAATAATATATATCACATATATATTTTGTGTGCAAAAAGAAACCAATACATTTAATATATATCACATATATATCAATATATCATAAGTGAGAAAAATAATTACTTAAGTGAGATAATATTAGTTAATGTAATTTAATATATCAAATATATAATTCTACATTAAATTATTAAATCAACCCTTGATTTAATAATCCGGCTATGTCTCATATAGCCGACCAATATCAAATGTATCCTTTTATCGAATCAACACTTGATCCGATAACCCGGCTATAACACATCTAACCTATCGATACATATATCGCGAGAATAGAATGTGGTATCACATACACACATTAATCTCTGTCCCGCACATATCACATATGTGCTCCTACTCCGTTTCGCATGAACCAGGAAACCTCTGTGTAGGACTCAAAAGACTCGTCAATACGCCGGCAGTAGGTGATGATCATATCAAATACCCACAAGCCGCAAGTGGTCTACTATACGTAACGGCCACCCAGGTATTGAGCGATCAGAAGACCAATAAGCAAGCCTGCTCATACTCCTGCAAATCCAATCAGTAACACTACTGTACAGTCCGGTATCTTCGTCTGATATGTCGCATATCACAGCCTGGTGGTGGTCATGCCGATGCAAGGTCCATAACATTTTGAGAAACTACTGATAACACTTACCAATAAATCTCAGCAACCCTGGCTAAGGATTTCCTGTTATGACCAATCGAGCATAGCGCAACATCAACAACCAATACTGGGAGAAACGAAACCCCTCCTATCGCTCATTGCTCCATGTGACTCAGGACTGTACCCAAAAACCACCTTTTTGCATGATCTCTTGACCGTGGTATGGTGGAAATCAAAGCACAGTGGGAATCACACAAGTCTCTATGACGATCTCGGGTCTACATACTAACTTGTACCAGTGTCACCAGAGAACTGCTATCCGATGATAGGTATAATACCATCTAGGAGTTCTTGGCGAGTCCGTCCAGTGTACCCAGTCTCCACTGAGCACCTGTATACCTTCTCTGATGTCAAACACCAATGGATGGGGATCATCCATCGCCCATCGTATAGGTCGAGAAGCATATACGCTAGTCTACTCTGGAATATCGATGGCTTGTCTCGATACTCCTACGACTAGGAACTTTTGAAGGATGTACTTACATACTACCCTGTCCCCATTAGTATGATCTGCATCATAATCCTGGTAGTCAAGTACGCATCCTAAGGGCTTTATCAATATGTAATAGAGAGACAATAAGTGTACATGTTAAAATAAAGAGCAACCAGATAGCATACTATCTTATCGAGCAAGAAAGTCCTCCCTATATATGTCCATGAATCCACTACAATATACATCGCATGTACAGTAATGGCCTTTTGGGCATACATATAACTAACAATCTTCCACTTACACTAGGGCCATCTGTTGTAGTATCCAATACCCAACAATCAGCAGTGGTTGTAGTATCCATACTCAACCATCCTATAGAAGTCTCTCTAGGGGCAAAGCCTTTGTGAGTGGATCCGCTATGTTATCTTTCTTGTCTACTCTCCTTACCTCGATCCTCGGGAGATCAACCATCTCCCTGATCAGGTGATACTTGCCTCAGAATATGTCTGGAATGTTGATGGGACCTTCGTTCCTAGCCCAAATCCACAACTCCATTGTTATTACAATAACAGTTATTGGACGCTCAATGGTAGGAACCTTGTTCATCTCATGAACAAGAAAATGCCCAGACAACCACTTTGGCAGCATCATTGGTAGCAAGGTATTCAGCCTTTATCGTCTAGTATGTTACGGTATCTAGCTTGGAACTCTTCCAACATACCGTCCCTGTACTGAGGGTAAAGACAATGGCTGTGACTGACTCTCAGTCATCCTTATCACTCTGGGAGCTCGAACCAAGAACTTTCTTTTAGTGCTTTTCAAGTACTTAAGAATGTCCTCCACAGCTGTCCAGTGGTTCTCCCAAGATCCGATTGATCCCTAATCACTACGCCCAGTGAGTTATCTACATCTTGTCTGGTACATAACATCGCACACTCTGATAGAGCCTACTTCCAAAGAATAGGATATCCCTTGGACGCGAGCTCTCTCCAAATCAGTCTTGGAAGACATCTTTTTTGAGTGAGTGATCCATGAGTAAGTGGGTGAACCACTACGCTTAGAATCCTCCATACTAGAACCCTTTAGTATGGTGTTAATGTACCTGGATTTGGTACACTCCCAACATCCACTTAGATCTATCTCATAGATCATAATCCACAAGATATAGTAGGTATCATCCAGATCTTCCTTTGAGAATCCTCGTGATAAGAGGAGCATGACCGAGTGTAGCATAGGAAACCATTTCCTATCAAGAGTATGTCATCTACGTACAATACGTGGAAGACAACCTTACTCTCTGCAACCTTCTTGTATATACAAGGATCATCTACCATTTTGATGAAGTCAAACTCTTTGACTATCATATCAAAACAGATGTTCCAACTCCGCGATGCATTGATCCTGATGAAGTTAAACATAGCTTTGAAAGTCTCAACTTTTCTATTTACACCAAGAAGCTTCTCAAGATCCAATTGCTCCCAATGGGTTTTACCCCTTTAGGTGCAACATGCAAAGTCATACTTTGTTGGTGTACATGGATTCCATCTTTGATCACATAGCATCCAGCCATTTCATAGAGTCCCCACTCGTGATGGCCTGCTTGAACCTAGTTGGGCCATCATCAACCATGATGCAATCCTCGCTCCCACTGTCACCGAGAAGACCGTAGTATCTCTCAAGTGGATGAGGAATCCTACCAGATTCGCGGAGAGGCTGAGGCTCATTAGAGACTATTGAATCCTTTGGTTTCACCAAATCATCAGCTGTTAGTTTGTCTAGCTGGAACACCTTCAAGTTCTACCTTATGACCACAAATTTCATCACAAGAAATACCTTTTCTAAAAAGGTGGCATGCTGAGAAACAAAACACCTTTTACTCCTGTAACATTCTGAAAATTTAGAAATAAATAAATTTAATTAATTAAATAATAAAATGTTAAATTAAAAAGTTATTAAAACCAAATAAGACATTGTCATAAGTAGTATGTAAAACAAATTAAATTAAAAATTTAATATGTAATATAAATAAATTATAAGGGTTTTAATGAGAAATTTAGCTTCATTTTAATTAAAATAGTGTTATGCAAATAACATAAGTAGTGGGGTGTTTATGAAAAGTTTAGGAAATTGTGCAAATTGGAATTTTAAGGGAGTAAGTAGAAAAGTGGTTAAAATGAGGTTTTGTTCAGAAATTTTATCAAAAGATAAATCAATTTGGAAAAGAAAATTCATTGCCACATCCTTCTTGCATGCACACACACACACTACACCTCCTCTTTGCATGAAGATGGCACCCTTTGGTCTTTGACACCTCCTCCTCCACCTCACTCTTCCCTTTATCACATATATATCATGTGTTCAGATCTGTAGCAAATTTAAAATCTGAAAATTTACAAAGAAAAATAAAACCAAACCAAAACAAAGAAGAACAAGAGAAAGGAGAAGAAAAGAGCTAAGTCTAGGATTTCCTCACCATCAAGCTAGGACTAGGAGCTTGTGCATCTTGGAGGAAGTTCTTCCAGCGACATCCTTAGTAGGTAAAATTATTAACTCAGTAGATTTTGTTCTGAAAATTTTAAAATTTAGGAAGTCCTATATCCATAATATCGTATTTTAGGCAAAACTGAACACTGTTGTAATCTGCTATAATTTAGATAAATATCAACTTAACCAAACAGTGCCAAAATGTTGTATATTGAATCTAGAACAAACCATATGAGCAAGAACCCAAGGGGCTCGGATTTGGCTGTCGACCAACTATAGAGTTCCGGTGTCGCCGGAGTTTTGAAGAGGTTTGTTGTTTTGGCTGTTTGGGTAGGTCTCTGTGTAAGTGTTTGGTTATTTTGGTATTGTTTAATCAAGTTAGTTTAACTGTATATAAAATCTGGGAACTAATATCCGGAAAGAGATCAAAATTCTAACATACGATACGGGTAAAACGTAACGCATTCTGTTTTCAGTCATGATGCAGCGTTGGCTTAAATTTCAGTGAGGTTAAGTGTTAAATCGGTTGCAATAGTCGTACGTAATGTAATTAGAACGTACAACTTGTGTTTTCTTGATTGTTGCCGTATCGGAATGTAGCCGTTTTCTTATACAAGTTATTTAAATGTTAGATTTGAGTGCGGGAATTTCGGAGGCCGCAACAAAAGGAAAAGGATTGGCGATTCCTGACTAGTTACGACATATTCCGGTGAGTAGATTTATATCTACGGGAGAAGTCGGGTGGATGGCGTATAGCACCCCCGCAACCTTATAATTATTATTATGATATCTAGTTAAGTTTAGTTCTTTTTCAAAGTATTGATATAGTATTGCATCTTGTATGCCCTCCATTTGCATAAAGTATCATATATAGTTTTTAAATGAGATATACGTGATATTTGGTCCGTACGATATGGATATAGTTTGATGGGTTTGTACGAGGGATCATGCCGTAATTGAGATGGTATGGATATAGCTATATGATGAGATATAATACAAGGGTTGATACGTATTGGAAATGATGAATTTGTATGCCGAATGATGACCAATTTATCCTTTGATTCGCAGAGTTAGATAATATTCTGTTTTAGGATGTAATTCTTATGTGAGCTATATTCTTTTAAAACCTACGATTTGTTGCCTTCTAATAAATTACTAGGATGCGGTGCCGATTTTCAAAACGAATATCTATTTTAAATCTAGGGCGTTTCCTTATTTCAAACTTAGTGTTTCGTTTCATTTCTAAAGATAATGATATAGCTCATAGCAAGTGATTACAATAATTGTGCTTAAATTAATTTATAGGGTTGCATTACATTATCAATATTATACATTTCTGCGATATACACACTCTGATAGAACACTGCACAAATACCAATGATTTTCATGATGCACAAGCATGTAAATATATGTTACAGTACACCTCATTGGTACTGCCATGTCACTGTAGAATCGTTCTGTTATATATGTGTTAATATATAGATTGTTACACCGTAGAACACTTGCACAAATACTATTGATTTCCAGGTTGAACGAGCACAGATGTGTATGCTATACTATACATCATTAGTAGTGCCATGATACATTAAAATTGAAATCATTATGTTATGTGATATGATTACATAGTCTTTTCCAATTCATGTTGTAGTATTATAGATGCTGTATTTGATTTCTTGGGATTTCTGGGTATTTTACTCCTGATGATATATATCGGTGGTATGGGACATTGTTATATATATATATATATATATATATATATATATATATATATATATATATATATATATATTCGGATTTGCGTGAACTAGCGGACCGATCGCTAAGTGGGATGCCCCCTCATATATATATATATATATATATATATATATATATATATATATATATATATATATATATATATATATATATATATAGTATATCATCAATACAATCTATGCAATTATTCTTATTCCTTACTTGATATTTTGATATGATGAGTAAAACGTCCACCATGAGTTTTATGTTTTCTGGTTTTATTCCGGACCGAGTGGGGGAGATATACGGTCGTGGATTTTTACGTTATCTAGACTGAGTGGGGGAGATATACAGTTGTATACATGGTGGACCCAGTTCGGGGCCGAGAAGCAGGATAGCCGCAGTTTAGGCAGGGAGCCTAACGAGGATACCCGATACCGGAGATAGAATTGAGCACGACAGATATCCAGGAGATACTGACCGGAGATTGAGATGAGCACGGCAGCTATCCAGGAGATACTGACCGGGGTTCGATTTGGTACGGCAGATATCTAGGGGATACTGATCGTAGCCAGGATATCGGGTGGCGATCATCTGTTGAGATGGTGGCGACGATATCTGCATTTACGTGTCGATGCTGGACACGAGAGATTTCGGATTTCGATGTCGATGTTGTACATCTATATGTATTGATACGATCATTATCATGAGGTACACCATTAGATATTATTTATTGGATTCCACCAGGACTGATCCGGGCGACGGTACCTGCATATGTTTGTACAGACATTCATAGACAAAAAGGGAATTCCAATACGGATTATAGATTCATGATTTTGACCCATATGACATTGAGATATTATACTTGGGATTGCAGGATAAATAGTGTTGCACATATGCATATCATAATGTATATCGGTACAGATTATGATAGGATTATACTTATGACCTAGGTATCATCATGTATTTCGATTTCTACCTTTAAATGTACTTTTATTCACTGAGTTGGCAACTCATCCCCGTTGTGCCACAGTTTCTTGCAGGTTTCACCGCTTAGATTATCAGCGGCTTGGACACACATTCTTTTTCAGGGATTGATTGGTAAGTGGGTTATAATTATGTTATACACACTCTTGATTATCCATATATTCTTGTATCTAGTGGAAACTCCATCAACTTAGAAATGGTATATTATGGACTTAGAAGAAAGACTTAGAGTTTATGTGTTGTGATGTTGCACTCTTTGGAGTCGACTTCTGATTTAGGTTAATTAGTTTCTTCATTGTTTGGACGTGGAGACTAGCTTCCGTTGGGATGCTATTTTATTATGTTGTATCGGGTTTTATTAAAACACAAAGGAGGTGATGTTAAGTTTTCAAAACGTCATAAATGTTTTTCAACATACTTAGTTAAATCTAGATGTTATTTTAAATGGATTTTATCGGATGATTATTTAAACCTCATCTCAAATATTTTCAAAAAGGGTTTAGATTCCGGGTTTCGACTTACTTAGATTGCGTCGATGTCTTTTGATGTCACGTGTTTTAAGTGCCGGTCACGTGCCACATTTGGGTCGTGACAAAGTTGGTATCAGAGCATTTGGTTTAACCTTTGTTCGAGTTTAGGTTGACTATATGGAGTCTGGGAATACATTTTGTTACCTGGACCTAACCTTATAGGACGTAGACTTGACTTTGGGGGTCTTATACTCGAACTTTCGTTATATAGGATGCCTTTGTTGATGGAGTAGGTACTAAGTAGAGTGACGTACCGTACATATGTTCCGCGGAATATTTACGATATGATACTCCGCCTAAGATAACCTAGGATTTATATCTTGAGATCTTCCTTCTATTCCTTCCGTTGATCTATCTTCGTCAGTGCATGATTGATTGTTCGATCATCATGTTATGAGGGCCGTGAGGGCTGCAGTTAGAGATACGGTCAGAGAAGACTTGTCTGGGACAAGGACTAACTGGGGTGACTCTTCGATGATATAGAGACACGTCGTTTATTCATTTATGATCGAGTTCAAATAGTGAAGTAAGTTTTTTCGGGATCCGCACCAGATGGTAGAGTCATTGTTAGAGATCAGACAGACTTGAAACGTGATGTTTTTCTCCTCTCTGAAAATCATGGTGTCACGTAATGTTTAGACAGCAGTAACAATCATTGCTGAGGTTATCGAGATGTTGCTTCCCGAGTTCATGAAGTTAAATGGTTGACGACGTTACCAGCATAGATGGATCAGCAAGATTCATAGCCGTTCAGATGTGAGATGGTTAGGATTTTTAATCCGTTGTGGCGCTTCGATATGAGATCGGTGAAATTGATGTACTTCTTTCGATAGAGTTTGTTCCGACCAGATGCAAGTAGTTCAAGAAGGAGATCGTGTAGTAAGCATTCCTCCGACAAATTGTGTCACGCCCCGCTTCCCAAAATACGGAAAACGAGGGATGACTAGGCCTGCCATGCTCCTACGGTCAAGGAATCATCTCGCCGTAGTCACACTTCGGCTTCTAGCATTACATGGTAATCAGTAAATAAAGCACAGTAGTAAAGGAATCACATCACTAATTTATTACATTAAAATTTCCATTGTTCACAAAGTACAGATAACAAGAACAATTACTAACCAAGTTCAATTTCACGATCACTTTTATGGAA
Source organism: Agapanthus africanus (assembly GCA_030015575.1). Lineage (NCBI taxonomy): Eukaryota > Viridiplantae > Streptophyta > Magnoliopsida > Asparagales > Amaryllidaceae > Agapanthus > Agapanthus africanus. The sequence continues at coordinate 159,491,091 of CM057350.1, forward strand.
AGCTGTAAATGAAGAAGGTACACCAAACTATATCTCCGTGAACTCGAAGGGTAGATCCATCTCCTGTGATGGTCCTCCCGCGGAATCTGAGCATGCATACTCAGGTCGTCAGAGCGACACAATAACAATATTATTATAATAAGATGAAACAGGTAAATGAGGTAATACTAGTGTAAAAACAATGCAAGTAATCATTATGTCACTATATGATGCAGAATATGTTCTGTGTCCCTATCGGTCTCTAGGTCGTGTTTGAAATCGCATAGTGGAAGGAGGATCATGTTTAACAGGAGTCTCGTACATACCCGAGACAACGGCCCACATGCTCGGGACATAACCATGTCAGCCGGATCGCTAGATCCTACCTAATATATATATCAGTGCTCGAATGATCATCCTTTAAAACACGGTCCCGCTAAATACGATTTTCTTTCCACTTCGATTTCCCCTTTATCCCAAGGTTTTCACTATTTATGATCTTGATTCAGTCGTGTACAAGTATACCAATGGCATGGTTTTATCACTGTTCACTATATCAATCACTGTCACGAATATTCACTTTCCATTGGTGTACTCGTCACTCCTAAACCAACATCTATCACGCACGATAATGCAATATCCACTGATCCTAACACGCACTGACACTGAGTATATGGCAAATGGTATGATATAGGTATGTATGCTATCAAAAAGCTATGTATGTTATGAATCAACATGCATGTCATTAACTTACATAAATTGCATAAATTTATATGTTAAGAATTCAGCAAAATGATACAAGTAAGATAAATAGAACACTCAGTCAGCAATTCATCAAAATTTATTTCAGTTCAATCGGGATTCCGGTTTTCAAGATATAGCTGTTTAATTTTAAGTGCTCGCGGCTGGAAATTCAGTTTCAGAACTGAACGTCCGTTTCGCGACACGAATTGCACCCAGTTGGGTTCAGATTTTAGCAATGCTCCAGTTGAATAAAATCTAGGGTTTTCAATAGAGTATTCAACGCAGTAGACAAATCCTCAATCGCCTCTGTATGTTGAAAGTTATACACAGTTTAATATCAGTATATCACTTCTGGATCTGTTCTGGACAGTTATACTTCTGCCATTTATTTACAGTTTAAAATAGCAAATGGCAATGAAACGGAATGGAACCACTTGTTTTGTTTAGCTAACAGAATTATCTTTAATCTCCTGCAGAGTTCCGTAACATACGACTTCAGGAAACACAGTGACACACATTTTGGTACAGTACACGATAAACAGAGTTGCTCTGGACTGCAGTCCAGAGTCGCACTCCGATCTAAATATCATCGCAGTTACAGAACAGAAATCATCAGAATTTTACATGGGGTTAAAGTTCGTCGAGTCGTCTTCGATTTAAGCCCTCGAACGCATCATTCCAGTATGTATATAATCTACGGTGATTTTATTCATTTTCAGATACGAGAAAACTTCTAGTTTTAACGGCATATTTGGGGGTATCAATTTTAGTCTCTAACAATCGTATTTTCCAGCGATATTCATACACGATATTTATCATCATATGGGCCAACAGAAAATATCAGTTTCCGTCAAAATAAACAATTATATTCATTGGAGACTAGTATCGAACACTTAGGTCTCATAATATATCGGTAATCGGCAAATTTGTAAACTATATAATTTAGATTTATAACACAACTATATTAGCATGAAGCAAGTAAACACTTGCCTGGAAACGTCTCAGGGTCGCACGGCAGCAGCGGCGTCACGAACGCGTGACGTACGCCGTGAAACGGATTCTCGCGAGCTTGGCTCGAGACACGGGTTTGACGTCAGAGCTGTCCGGGGAACGACTCGTGGTCGCTGGAAGCGGAGTGGTGCTCTGTGGGTCTCCCGGGGTATGCTGGGGTCGACGTCGGTCGGCGGCGGCGCTCCGACGATGGACAGCAGCGGGGTCGAAGCTCACAGTGATCACTTTTGGTGTGGGTTTTGGAGAGAGAGGGGGAGCAGTGGGGGTCGGGTTTGGAGTGATGATGATGATGCTGAGGATGTAGAGGGTCGCAGAGGTGGTTCAGGTCAGAGGGGCTCGCCGGCGTTGAGTGCAAGGGGGTGGCCGAAAGGATGTGCAGAGTGGGTTGGAACTCGAGTGAGGTGGCTGAGTTGTTGAGGTGAAGGTGAGGGATTTATGAGGAGGTTAGGGTGAGGTGATGAAGGAGGGGGTCGGAGGAGGTTCGTCGTCGTCGTCGTCGTCGAGGGGAGCGGCGTGAAGTTGGGGTCGATGTGGGTTTCGAGAGGGAGAGAGGTGAGGGATTTGGAAAAATGAGGGGAAGAGCGAGTGCGAAGGAGATAATGGAGACGAGGGGGTTGCGCGTCGCGGTTGTAACGGCAGGAACGAGGGCGTGGGCGTGGGCGTGAGGCGCGGCGGAGGAAGGGGATCGCGCGCGGGAAAGGGGGAGAGCCGTTGGGGGAGAAAGTGAATAGGAGAAGCGGGTCGGGTCTGGTGAGGAGGCGGGTCATGGGCCGCGGGAGTGGGATTGGGATATTTAAAAAAAATAATTCCTTTACAAAAATTGTGGGCTGAAGGAGATTGGAATGGAAAGGGCCGGGCCGAAAAATAATTAAAGGATTTATTTAAAATCCAGAGTGGGCTGAGGGGAAAAAAATGGGCCGGCCAAAATAATTTATTTGTTTGAAAAATAATTTATTTGTTTGAATAAAGGGTTTGGGGTTTTGTAAAATATTTTATTTGTTTTTAACTTTTGGTTTGTGTTTGGTTTTCCAAATCAGTTTTAAATCTTGGGTTTTAACTTTTAGGGTTTGGAAAAAAATATAAATATTAAGCTTAAACAACGAATTCAAATATGAAGGAAAAGAAAAGAAACGACTGAAATTCAGAAAATAGGAAACTTTTATTAAAATGGAAGCGGGAATTTACATCATACCCCCCTTAACAAAAATTTCGTCCTCGAAATTTATCAAGGATACAAGGAGACAATGTACTTAAACAAAGAGATGTGGATAACGATCACGGATATCTTCCTCCCGCTCCCAGGTGGATTCTCCTGGGGAACGACCGTCCCAAGACACTCAGACTAAAGGAATAATCTTATTCTTCAGCACTTTCTCTCTGCCGTCGAGGATGGTAGTAGGCTGCTCTTCGTACGATAAATCGGTACCCAAAACTAGTTCCGAATGGTCCAGGACATAGGTCTCATCTCGAACATAACGACGTAACTGTGACACGTGGAAGGTATTGTGTACACCAGCTAACGATGGAGGCAAGGCAAGTCGATAAGCCACCTCTCCTACTCACTCTAGCACCTCAAAAGGTCCGATAAAACGGGGACTAAGCTTTCCCCGACCTCCGAACCTGATAACTCCACGAGTAGGGAAAATCTTCAAGAACACATGATCTCCGACTTCGAATTCTAGTGCCCTCCTGCTGGTATCTGCCCAACTCTTCTGTCGATCCTGAGCCGTCTTGATACGCTGTCTGATCATTTGGACCTTGTCGACTGTCTGAACAATGAGTTCGGGGCCCAGTAATCTTCGTTCTCCCACATCATCCCAACATACTGGGGATCGACACTTCCTCCCGTATAGTGCTTCAAAAGGAGCCATCTGAATACTAGCCTGATAACTATTGTTGTAAGAGAACTCGACTAGATGCAGATGGTCCTCCCAGGAACCCTGAAAGTCCAACATACAGGCTCTCAACATATCTTCGAGCGTCTGAATCGTATGCTCGGATTGTCCATCCGTCTGCGGGTGATACGCCGTGCTGAATTTAAGGCGGGTACCTAAACTCCCCTGTAGGCTCTTCCAAAAGTGTGACAAAAATCTGGTGTCCCGGTCTGACACAATGCTGACTGGAACACCGTGAAGTCGTACAATCTCCTGCATATATCTTTCTGCCAGTGATTCTGTCGACTGCCCCACTCGGAAAGGTAGGAAGTGTGCAGCTTTTGTGAGGCGATCGACGATAACCCAAATGGCGTTATTGCCCCTAGGGCTTCGTGGTAAGGCCGTCACGAAATCCATGGTAATGTGCTCCCACTTCCATTCTGGTATCGGCAGTGGTTGCAACAATACTGCTGTCCTCTGATGTTCCGCCTTCACCTGCTGACATACCAAGCACCTGGATACGAACCTCGCAATCTCCCGCTTCATTCCGTTCCACCAAAAGTGTTGCTTTAGGTCCTGATACATTTTTGTACTTCCTGGATGCACAGAATAAGCTGAACTGTGTGCTTCAGCCAAAACTTCTTCTCGAACACCTCCCTTAGGTACGCAGAGTTTGCTACCAAATCTCAGAGAGCCATCTTCATGTATAATTAAATCCGTTCTCAGTCCAGCTTCCACTTGTTCTCTGAACTTTTGCAATCGGGGATCATCCGCTTGTGCAATCTTGATGCGATCCACCAGAGAAGATTGCACCTGTAGCTGCCAAAGTTGACTGAATGCGTTCGGCGTAACGACTTCAAGTTCAAGTCTCCGGAAGTCCTTAATAATGCTCCTCTGATCGGTCAACATCATGACCGCTGGCTTACGACTGAGCGCATCTGGTACAACGTTTACCTTCCCCGGGTGATACTGAAGGTCCAAGTCATAATCTTCCATCAACTCTAGCCATCGGCGCTTCCTCATGTTCAGTTCTTTCTGAGTGAAAACATACTTCAAACTTTTATGATCTGTGTACACCTCCACTTTCTCACCCAATAGATAGTGCCTCTAAATCTTCAACGCAAAGACTACCGCAGCTAACTCCAAGTCATGCGTAGGGTAGTTCTTCTCGTGGTTTCTCAGTTGTCGAGAGGCGTAAGCAACCACTCGGCCGTGCTGCATTAGAACACAGCCTAATCCCTTCCCTGAGGCATCACTGTGTATCACCAAACCACCGGAATTATCTGGTACTGTATGAATAGGCGCCGAGGTTAACTTCTGCTTCAGCGTGTCAAATGCCTGAGCGCACTCCTCTGTCCACGTAAACGGTACGTCCTTCCGTGTCAGCCTCGTCAATGGTTCAGCGATTCTTAAGAAATCTTGGACGAATCTCCGATAATAACCTGCCAATCCCAAAAAACTCCTGATCTCAGCCACTGACTTCGACGTTGGCCAATCTCTGACAGATTCTATCTTTGCCGGGTCCACCGAGATGCCTTCGCCCGAAACGATATGTCCCAAAAACTGAACCTTGTCAAGCCAGAATTCACACTTGCTTAGTTTCCCATACAAATTCTCTTCCCGAAGCGCAAATGTTCAGCGTGCTCTTCCCGGGTCTTCGAGTAGACAAGTATGTCGTCGATAAACACAATGACAAACGTGTCCAAGTACTTTGCGAACACCCTGTTCATCAAGTCCATGAATATTGCTGGGGCATTGGTAACACCGAACGGCATCACAAGAAACTCGTAATGCCCGTATCGGGTCCTGAAAGCCGTCTTTCATACATCCTCGGCTGCTACTCTGATTTGATAATATCCAGAACGGAGGTCCAACTTCGAGAATACCTTGGCTCCACTTAGCTGATCGAATAGGTCGTCAATGCGCGGTATTGGGTACTTGTTCTTTATTGTGACCTTGTTCAGCTCCCGATAATCTATACACATTCGCAGCGATCCATCCTTCTTCTTTACTAACAGGACTGGTGCACCCCACGGTGAAGCGCTTGGCCGAATAAATCCCTTCTCCAATAGTTCTTCAACCTGCTTCTTCAATTCCGCCAACTCAACTGGTGCCATTCTGTATGGGGCTCTGGATACTGGGGCTGTACCTGGAGTCAAATCTATTGAGAACTCCAAGATTCGAGGAGGTGGTAGACCTAGTAGATCTTCAGGAAATACGTCCAGAAAGACCCGAACAATTTCTGGGACTGGGCTCTTATCAATCTCCATAGCTGTCAGCTCCTTAGGCTTTGCTCTGTACTTGGCTGGTTCCAAAGATTCGCTTCCGCCCTCAAAAGTAAACTCCGGGTGATTGGGGATGCGGAAGATCACCTTCCTTGCACGACAATCGATAACTGCATGGAAAGTTCTCATCCAATCCATCCCGAGAATTGCGTCATAATTGCCTGTCCCAATCAGAAGGAAATTCGCATAGAATTCCCTGCTACACACTACAACCGGGCATAATCTACATTCTCGACTAGATATTATGATTCCATTACCCGTATGAATTTCCCATCCCTTGGTTAGTGGTTCATGTGGTATTGAGTGTGTATCAGTGAAATGCTCAGACAAGAAACAATGCGATGCTCCCGAATCAAATAGTACTCTAGCTGGCAAGGAATGTACGAGTAGAGTACCTGTAACCACGTCTCCTGACGCCTCTGCCTGCTCGGCGGTCAAGGTGAAAGCCCGTCCCTGACCGCGACCTGTAAATGGTTGTCTCTGCTCCTGCGGCCTCTGCTGTGGCGGTCCAGAACCTCCCTGTATCTCTGCTCGCTCAGGGCAACTGTTAATCTCGTGCTGACTGGACCCGCAAATCAAGCACTGTCCCTTGGCACGGCGACAGTCTTTCTGGGTATGCCTACCTCTACCGCAAACTACGCCCTGTCTCTGGGGGCGATGCTGTGGTACGAACGGGCGCTTCATTTGTGTCGTTCCTGCTCTGTGAACCGGTATGGCTCCTCGAGAAGGCGCGTGGGTACGTGCCGGAACGACTGAGGGTCTTCTGAACTTGTTAATCAATTGCTCCTGAACTCTCGCCGCGTTGAGTACCTGTGTGAAAGTCTGCAAATCCAATGATGCAATCAACTGCTGCAACTCAAAATCTAACCCCTGAAGGAAGCGTCTGGCCCTGGTGGCCTCTGATTTGACCATGTATGGAGCAAAGCGGCTCAGACGGTTGAACTCTGCCGCATAAACGTCCACTGGGCGTCCATTTTGCTTCAAAAGAATAAACCTCTCCTCCATTTTTGCCTTGGCTGTGGAAGGAAAATAATTATCTAGGAAGCACTCCTTAAACTTGCTCCATTCAATCGGCCCGTCAAGTCTGCTTTCTTCCACCGACCACCATGTACGGGCTTCGTCTTCCAATTGTATCTTTATCACGTCCACCCTATCTTCCTCTGGAACCCTGGCGGCTGTCAATAAATTCTCTATGTTCACCAGCCATTGCTCAGCCTCATGGGGTTCAGCTAGCCCTGTGAATGCAGCTGGATGTAACCGTCGGAAGTCTGATACGGTACCAGCCCTATCATGATAAGCTGGTGGAGTAGCGCCCTCGGGGGCGGTAATGAGTGCAGAGGGTCCTCCTGCGACGGTAATCGCCCTGAGTCCCTCAGTGAGTAAATCTGTCTTCCTCACCTGAGCTTCCGCGAGAGTGGTCAGTGCACTAAGTATTCTTTCCGTGCGGTCCTGAGAGCTGGAGTCCGAGGAGGGGTCGTTCGGGGACGTCATATCACTGGAAGATTCAAAAGGATAGGATCATATTCAAGGATGAAAATCAAGAGTAGTGAAACAAGAATAACGTAATACAGTATATTTAATGTTATCCCTTGATACTAAACCTGTCTCTGATACCAACTAAACCATGTCACGCTCCCAAAATACGGAAAACGAGGGATGACTAGGCCAGCCATGCTCCTACGGTCAAGGAATCATCCCGCCGTAGTCACACTTCGGCTTATAGCATTACATGGTAATCAGTAAATAAAGCACAGTAGTAAAAGAATCACATCACTAATTTATTACATTAAAATTTCCATTGTTCACAATGTACAGATAACAAGAACAATTACTAACCAAGTTCAATCTCACGATCACTTTTATGGAAAGCAGTAAATGAAGAAGGTACACCAAACTATATCTCCGTGAACTCGAAGGGTAGATCCGTCTCCTGCGATGGTCCTCCCGCGGAATCTGAGCATGCATACTCAGGTCGTCAGAGCGACACAATAACAATATTATTATAATAAGATGAAACAGGTAAATGAGGTAATACTAGTGTAAAAACAATACAAGTAATCACTATATCACTATATGATGCAGAATATGTTCTGTGTCCCTATCGGTCTCTAGGTCGTGTTTGAAATCGCATAGTGGAAGGAGGATCATGTTTAACAGGAGTCTCGTACATACCCGAGACAACGGCCCACATGCTCGGGACATAACCCTGTCAGCCGGATCGCTAGATCCTACCTAATATATATATCACTGCTCGAATGATCATCCTCTAAAACACAGTCCCGCTAAATACGATTCTTTTTCCACTTCGATTTCCCCTTTATCCCTAGGTTTTCACTATTTATGATCTTGATTCAGTCGTGTACAAGTATACCAATGGCATGGTTTTATCACTGTTCACTATATCAATCACTGTCACGAATATTCACTTTCCATTGGTGTACTCGTCACTCCTAAACCAATATCTATCACGCACGATAATGCAATATCCACTGATCCTAACACGCACTGATACTGAGTATATGGCAAATGGTATGATATAGGTATGTATGCTATCAAAAAGCTATGTATGTTATGAATCAACATGCATGTCATTAATTTACATAAATTGCATAAATTAATATGTTAAGAATTCAGCAAAATGATACAACTAAGATAAATAGAACACTCAGTCATCAATTCATCAAAATTTATTTCAGTTAAATCGGGATTCCGGTTTTCAAGATATAGCTGTTTCATTTTAAGTGCTCGCGGCTGGAAATTCAGTTTCAGAACTTAACGTCCGTTTCGCGACATGAATTGCACCCAGTTGGGTTCAGATTTTAGCGATACTCCAGTTGAATAAAATCTAGGGTTTTCAATATAGTATTCAACGCAACAGACAGATCCTCAATCGCGTTTGTACGTTGAAAGTTATACACAGTTTAATATCAGTATATCACTTCTGGATCTGTTCTGGACAGTTATACTTCTGCCCTTTATTTATAGTTTAAAATAGCAAATGGCAATGAAACGGAATGGAACCACTTGTTTTGTTTAGCTAACAGAATTATCTTTAATCTTCTGCAGAGTTCCGTAACATACGACTTCAGGAAACACAGTGACACACATTTTGGTACAGTACACGATAAACAGAGTCGCTCTGGACTGCAGTCCAGAGTCTCACTCCGATCTAAATATCATCGCAGTTACAGAACAGAAATCATCAGAATTTTACATGGGGTTAAAGTTCGTCGAGTCGGCTTCGATTTAAGCCCTCGAACGCATCATTCCAGTATGTATATAATCTACGGTGATTTTATTCATTTTCAGATACGAGAAAACTTCTAGTTTTAACGGAATATTTGGGGGTATCAATTTTAGTCTCTAACAATCGTATTTTCCAGCGATATTCATACACGATATTTATCATCATATGGGCCAACAGAAAATATCGGTTTCCGTCAAAATAAACAATTATATTCATTGGAGACTAGCATCGAACACTTAGGTCTCATAATATATCGGTAATCGGCAAATTTGTAAACTATATGATTTAGGTTTATACCACAACTATATTAGCATGAAGCAAGTAAACACTTGCCTGGAAACGTCTCGGGGTCGCACGGCAGCAGCGGCGTCACGAACGTGTGACGTACGCCGTGAAACGGATTCTCGCGAGCTTGGCTCGAGACACGGGTTTGACGTCGGAGCTGTCCGGGGAACGACTCGTGGTCGCTAGAAGCGGAGTGGTGCTCTGTGGGTCTCCCGGGGTGTGCTGGGGTCGGCGGCGGTCGACGGCGGCGCTCCGGCGATGGACAGCAGCGGGGTCGAAGCTCACAGTGATCACTTTTGGTGTGGGTTTTGGAGAGAGAGGGGGAGCAGTGGGGGTCGGGTTTGGAGTGATGATGATGATGCTGAGGATGTAGAGGGTCGCAGAGGTGGTTCAGGTCAGAGGGGCTCGCCGGCGTTGAGTGCAAGGGGGTGGCCGAGAGGATGTGCAGAGTGGGTTGGAACTCGAGTGAGGTGGCTGAGTTGTTGAGGTGAAGGTGAGGGATTTAGGAGGAGGTTAGGGTGAGGTGATGAAGGAGGGGGTCAGAAGAGGTTCGTCGTCGTCGTCGTCGTCGAGGGGAGCGGCGTGAAGTTGGGGTCGATGTGGGTTTCGAGAGGGAGAGAGGTGAGGGATTTGGAAAAATGAGGGGAAGAGCGAGTGCGAAGGTGATAATGGAGACGAGGGGGTTGCGCGTCGCGGTTGTAACGGCAGGAACGGGGGCGTGGGCGTGGGCATGAGGCGCGGCGGAGGAAGGGGATCGCGCGCGAGAAAGGGGGAGAGCCGTTTGGGGAGAAGTGAATAGGAGAAGCGGGTCGGGTTTGATGAGGAGGCGGGTCATGGGACGAGGGAGTGGGCTTGGGATATTTATAAAAAATAATTCCTTTACAAAAATTGTGGGCTGAAGGAGATTGGAATGGAAAGGGCCGGGCCGAAAAATAATTAAAGGATTTATTTAAAATCCAGAGTGGGCTGAGGGAAAAAAAAACGGGCCGGCCAAAATAATTTATTTGTTTGAAAAAAATGGGCTGAGGTTTTAATAAAGGGTTTGGGGTTTTGTAAAATATTTTATTTGTTTTTAACTTTTGGTTTGTGTTTGGTTTTCCAAATCAGTTTTAAATCTTGGGTTTTAACTTTTAGGGTTTGGAAAAAAATATAAATATTAAGCTTAAACAACCAATTCAAATATGAAGGAAAAGAAAAGAAACCACTGAAATTCAGAAAATATGAAACTTTTGTTAAAATGTAAGCGGAAATTTACAAATTGGGACGAGTCTTCGAAGGTGAGATTAGCCAGATTTCTCTACAGGGTATCAGAAATAACAGATTTGCTAAATTCTCCAAGTGTGCTTTCTGGATGGATAGTGTAGATTTCTTAGGTCATGTAGTTGCAGGAGATGGGATACGTGTGGACCCAAAGAAGATAGAAGCGGTACAGCACTGGCCCAGACCTGTATCAGTTTCAGATGTTTGAAGTTTCTTGGGTCTGGTCGGTTATTACAGACGTTTTCTGTAGGATTTTTCTCGGATCGCTGCACCGTTGACCGGATTGACTAGGAAGGAAGTTCCATTTCTTTGGACAGATGCATGTGAGCAGAGTTTCCAGTAGTTGAAGACTCGCTTGACGACTGCACCTGTCTTATCGTTACCTTCCCGGTCAGGTGGTTTCATGGTATATTATGATGCCTCTCGAATGGGTTTAGGCTGTGTATTGATGAAGCACGGCAGGGTTGTAGCTTATGCTTCTTGGCAGTTGAAGAGGCACGAGCAGAACTACCCCACTCATGATTTAGAGATGGCTGCAGTAGTTTTCGCACTGAAGATTTGGAGGCATTACTTGTACGGTGAGTCGTGCCAAATCTTCACAGATCATAAGAGCTTAAAGTATATTTTTCAGCAGAGGGATCTGAATCTAAGGCAGCATAGATGGATGGAACTCGTGAAGGATTACGATTGTGAGATCTTGTATCATCCAGGAAAAGCAAATGTTGTAGCAGATGCTTTGAGTCGAAGACCTGGAGGTAGCCTATCTCATTTGTGCACCTTGCGGAGACAGTCTTTTACAGACTGGCAGATTTTATGTGATAGTCGTATACAGTTTGAGTTCACCCCGACAGGAGGACAGTTAGCACATGTTCGCAACCGACCTCAGTTATTGGATCGTGTCCGAGAGACTCAACCCGCAGATGCTCGTATATCGGAGATTATGGATCAGGTTAGGCAGGGCAGAGAGTCGGAGTTCGTGATAAATGACCATGAAGTGTTACGTTTTGGGACTCGTCTTTGTGTGCCAGATTCGGATGGACTGAGACGTGAGATCTTAGAGGAGGCCCATAGAGCAGCATTTAGTATTCATTCTGGTTCCTCCAAGATGTATCATGACTTGAAGGATGTTTATTGGTGGGAAGGAATGAAGAGGGACGTTGCGGAGTTTGTTTCGAGATGCTTGACTTGTCAGCAAGTCAAGGCCGAGCACCAGAGGCCGGCAGGAGAGTTGCAGCCCTTGCCCATTCCGGAGTGGAAATGGGAACAGATTTCTATGGATTTCGTTGTGGGTCTACCCAGGACTAGCAGAGGGTATGATTCCATTTGGGTGATTGTAGATAGATTGACAAAGGTAGCTCATTTTCTTCCGGTGAAGATGACGTATGGGTTTGCTTAGTATGCTCAGATTTATATTGATGAGATTGTACGATTACATGGAGATCCGACGTGCATAGTTTCAGATAGGGGTACCCAGTTTACCAGTAGGGTATGGCAGAAACTTCAAGAAGCTCTTGGTACCCGATTGAGTTTTAGCACGGCTTTCCACCCACAGACAGATGGTCAGTCAGAGCGGACCATTCAGATGCTAGAAGATATGCTTCGAGCTTGCAGCCTTGATTTTGGTGGTAGTTGGGATCGTCACTTACCTTTGATAAAATTCTCTTACAACAACAGTTTTCAAGATACGATCCAGATGACACCCTTTGAAGCTTTGCATGGGAGGAAATGTCGATCACCCGTTTGCTGGACGGAACTGAGTGAGAGTGGCATTTTGGGACCGCAGATAGTACAGGAGACTACGAAAAAGATTCAGCTGATACGAGATAGAATGAGAGCGGCCCAGTGCAGGTAGAAATCATATGCAGATCGACGATGTCGTAGACTCGAGTTTGATGTGAGAGATCATGTGTTCCTTCATGTGTCTCCGATGAAAGGTGTATTGCGTTTCGGGAAAAAGGGGAAGTTCAGCCCCAGATATGTCGGACCTTACGAGATTCTGGAGAGAGAGGGTGCTGTAGCTTATCGTTAGCACTTCCACCGAGTTTTCCCGATGTGCATCCGGTGTTTCATGTATCGATGCTTCGCACGTATCTTCACGATCCTTCTCACGCGATCCAGCATCAGATCTTACAGCTTGAGCCGGATTTATCCTACACAGTGCAGCCTGTAGCTATTCTAGATCGGCAGGAAAAGAATCTGAGATCAAGGGTACTTCCAATTGTAAAGGTTCTTTGGCAAGGAAAGAATCGCGAGGAGATCACTTGGGAGACCGAGGATGCGATGCGAAAGAAATTTCCCCAGCTTTTCGAAGGTACGTCTAGTTAAGTTTAAATTCGGGGACGGAATTTTCTTAAGGGGGGAATATTGTAACATTCTGAAAATTTAGAAATAAATAAATTTAATTAATTAAATAATAAAATGTTAAATTAAAAAGTTATTAAAACCAAATAAGACATTGTCATAAGTAGTATGTAAAAAAAAATTAAATTAAAATTTTAATATGTAATATAAATAAATTATAAGGGTTTTAATGAGAAATTTAACTTCATTTTAATTAAAATGGTGTTATGCAAATAACATAAGTAGTGAGGGGACTTTATGAAAAGTTTAGGAAATTGTGCAAATTGGAATTTTAAGGGAGTAAGTAGAAAAGAGGTTAAAATGAGGTTTTGTTCAGAAATTTTATCAAAAGATAAATCAATTTGGAAAAGAAAATTCATTACCACATCCTTCTTGCATGCGCGCACACACACTACACCTCCTCCTTGCATGAAGATAGCACCCTTTGGTCTTTGACACATCCTCCTCCACCTCACTCTTCCTTTTATCACATATATATCATGTGTTCAGATCTGTAGAAAATTTAATGCATCCCATCAATTAATCCTACCATTGGTTTGTTTTCTTTGCATTAATTGTTCCAACGATTTAACTTTGGTTTGTTTTCTTTGCATTAATTTAATGCATCCCATCAATTAATCCTACCATTGCAGAAAACAACGAAAATATGACGTACGCTTATGCCGTCCGCATTTGCTACTGGGCCCCATCATCACCCGTTAGGTTACTTAACTAACGACAGAGCGGGGGCTGGACTAGCGCGGATGCAAAACATAAGCAACGCCTAGTAGATATCATATATAGATATATACATTCGTCAGATGCAATGATAGCCATTCCAGATCACAGATGAACACATTGGATATGCTAGGAATCCGCGTTTCGTTCGAGCCTGCAACGAAAGACGGATTACACGGTCGCGATGAATAGCCAAACCCCACCCTAGACCCCTACGGGTGCGGCAAACTACCCGCCAAGTATCCGAAGTGAAGCAACCTCCCTCAACAACGTTAGTAGGCCACTCGGCACTTCAAAGTACCCGGTAGTTTATACACCCCACCTTGGGTCTATCCTAGGAGCAAAAACAGTAAAAGAATAATATACAATGGCGGCTACAACCTCAACCCGGATGTGCGGCCATAAAAATAATATTACATCAATTTACAATTTATATCAAATGAAAGATAAATAAACTCTCATCTTATAAACCCCGGCTATTCATCCGCGACAATCCAACAAGTTCATATACACAATCCAACATCACAGATCACAGATATGTACAACCCCCACTAATCGACGTATAGCGATTAGTCGACGTTCAGCACATATATCACATTACAGATATAATCAATTAGCTAAAGTTTATAGAACTTCGATCAATATTTCAATTTGAAACTACCCCAAACACAACACTGTTCTCAGAAGAATCTGGGCAGAAACAAAGCATCTAAAAAATCACAAAACATCAGTCTGAACACACTGCAGGAAAAACGAGTCGCGACTGAGTCGACTCGGCCGCGGATCCGCGGCGAAACGCTTGGTTTCGCCGCGCTTCCGCGGCAGTCTGATCGAGTCATGGGCTCAGTTTTCTTGGCTGTTCCTAAAAAAACCTGCATGTATTTTTTAGGTGTGTGGAAATAATTTTAGACCTGTTTTTAAAAACGGCAGAAAGCATAAGATTTTGATGTATATTGCGAATTTTTTTTCGGATCGAAGTTCTAAACACTTTGCTAACATGTTAGTTATTGTTTAGCCAGGCTATGATACCACTGTAAGTCCACGTTACCCACCCCAGTGCTTACGGGGAGGCGGAATAGGTAAAAAACGGATTTTTAACACAAGGTAACATAGACTAAAATTAAAGGATCTTATCGAAACAAAAACTAACAAACTAACTACAAATTCTAGCTATTAGGTTAGATGGTTATACCTAGATCTTGAACTCCTTCTCTTCTTGTAGTGGTTCTCCTTCTTGCTTGCTCCTTGTAGTGGTATAGACGGCTCCTTCTCTTCGTCTTCTCTTTGCCGAAGAATGATCCACACGAAGGCCTCTACCTTGAGCTCCTACCTCAACCAAGAGATAACTAGAGTGCTTGGCTTGCTAGACTAAGAACCCTAGAATAAGTAGAGAGTTGTCTTGATGGTTTTATCTCACAAATCTCATGTTTTTCAACACATGAAAGAAGAGAGGTTTGAGAGAGGAAGAGGGAGAGCAAAGCCTGAGAGAGAAAGAGCAAGAGAGAGTGAAAGAAGAATAACAACCATGCTCTCATATGAGAAAATATGAAAATAATAATAATAATTAAACAAAATTGTGATGGTTAGTTGAAGTGACCATTATCATTTCACATTTAATGCAAATTGCAAGCTTCAAGAAGCATCTTGCAAAAGAAATGATCATGGTCAAATGGTCAACAAAAGTCAAATGGTCAACCCAAGCTCAACCATGGCACAATTATCCTTAATTAATATTATTAATCATATTTCTCATTCTCATTAGGGTTTAGAAAAAGTCAACGGTCAACAACCCTAATGAGGTTCCTCTGCCTCTGTCAACTGTGCATACACACCCGCATCCGTGTTCCGAGGAACACGAATACAATGAGACAAAACCAATACCAAAACAAATACTAGGATCTGACTTAAACCAAAGCCCGCTAGTAATAACTGTCCGGACACCAAAACGTGCATAAGTGCACGGATGTGAACGAATCTCGTCGCAAAACCATGCGACCTCTACTCAGTTTTGCCCAAAGGCGAACAACCCTCTGTGTGGGACTCTAAAGACTCGACACTACGCTGGCAGTAGGTTTAACCACAGGCCGCAAGCGGTACTAGCTGTACGTAACGGTCCCCAGGTAGATGCCGATAAGAAGACCGATGAGCTGAACCCATCCGAACTCCAACTGAGCCTGAATGTGACAATCTCCGTACAGTCCAGTCTGTTCGTCTGAGAGTATCGCATGTCGGGCCTAGGGGGCGGTAAACGTCAGTCCCCTAATAGCGGTACAAGTCGTGTCGGAGTGTAGTCCAGAACACCCTGAGAAACTACTGGAAATACTACCAGCAAATCTCGATTGCCCTGTCCAGGGACTTTGTGTAATGGCTCTCCTACACACAGCGCGATATCAACTCCCAATACCGGGAGAGACGAATCCTGTCTAATCGTCACTGCCTACAAGTGCTTCGGGACTGCACCCAACTACTACCTGTTTGCACGACTCATTTGAGCCGTGGTAGTGTAGTAATCTAAGAACAGTAGGAACACACTCGAGGCGAAGTGACAGTGTCAAGTCAACGGACTAAGCTGTACTCATGTCACCTGGGAACTGATAACTGACGATAGGTATAATACCAACCAACAGTTCCCAGCGAGTCCTGTCCAGTGTACTCGTAACCTAACGAGCACCTGCATACTGTCTCCAGTACGACGTACTAATGGCTGTGGGACAGACCATCTCCCCTGCTGGGATGAGAAGCGTATACGCTAGTCTACTCCGGAATATCGATGCCCCGTCTCAATAATCCTACGACTAGGGACCTGTACAAGGATGTGCTTGAAGATTACCCAGCCCCCACTAGTGTGACTGCCATCACAATGCTGGTAATCAAGCAAAGATCCTAAGGGCTCCACTAATATGTATAAGCGATATGCTAAAAGAAACACATGCACATATTTAAGTAGAAACAAACCAAGTAGCATACTACCATTTTTGAGCAAGATTGTATATACAACTGTGAATATCCCAAGCTTCCATTAAGTAATATACAAACTAGTATGATACAGTAATGGCCTCTAGGGCATATACACTAACAAAATGTACGAGTTGAACTTGACTTGCGATTTATGGTTTGTTGACTTTGTCAAGGTCATAGATCGCTTGGAGCAAAATATTATCAGGAATTTCAAGTGTTGAAATTTGCAATGAGATTGCATACCATCTATGAGATAGTTGGATCCCGATACCCACTGCAAGTAAGAGTTACTCCTGGGAGAGTTTTGCATATTACAATTAGCCAATCAAAGCAGGTGTGTAGAAAGGTGTTAACGGGGTTACGCCCGTGGGAAAATGAGATTTATTTTAATTAGGTCCGTGCGAAAGCACGGGGACCTCCCTCAAAGTACCGACACTAGCCTGGCCGAAAGATTGGCGAACTTGTAGGGTGTAATTAATGTTGGACTGCGGCAGCGCCCCGGCCGTCTTTCCGAGGCCAAATGCGGAACAAAAACTTTTTATGAACTGGCGCTAACCGCATCCGAATCTCGGATCGTTCTATTAACCGTAAACTAGAATACTGTAAAGGGGGTTTAGAGATTATACCGATCGATCCGTGTCCTTCGGTCTTTAACCTCTGTCCCTAGCATGTTGTGGATGCACCAACGAAGATCGCTCTCTGATCTCGCTCGATCTACGATCTCATCCTCACGGAAAACTGCGCCACGTCAACGAATCTTTATACGGGCTCCTGCCTCTGAACCGAGGAAACTCGGACACGAAGTTTGCTAGCCGACGTGTCCAAGGTTGCTGTAGACTGAGTGTAGAACAGTTTGTCTCGAGTCACCCAACGAATCGGGTGAGGGTTAATTGAAGTTGCCATTTTGGAAGGAAGATAAAAATGAGCAACGAAAATGAAGCTTGAGAATTTTGTAGCAATCTAAAATGAAATCAATCCACACTCACACCTAAAATGGGGCAGCCCAAAAATGGCTCGGCCACAACCAGTGGAGGAGTGTGAGTGCAAGGTTCAAGTGGTGATGATATAGCCAAAATATCACAAAAGATCACGCACAAAATATCCTAGCTTTTCCAAAAAGCAATAATCCAAAGAATGAGTCACTCTCATCTAGAAAGCACAAGAGAGTGCTGGAATAGGCTGGAGCCCCTGGACCACAAAAAAACCCTCCATTTACAAATTGCCGCTTTTACAAATAAACCCCTCACACTAAAATTCACCCAAAGAAAGATAGAACTGAAATTTGGCCAAAAGAAGATACAAACTGGCAACTTCAAAAAGAGATCCGGTAACAAAATTACAGGATAACTCCGCAACTGTATATACATACCCGCATTGGTATTACGACCGAATGCAAATGCAATGAGACAAAATCTACACAGTATAATACTAGGATCCGTCTTAAACCAAAGCCCGCTAGTATTATCCGTCCAAACCGTGACACGTGCACAAGTGCACATGTACGTTCGAACCCTGCCATAAAACCATACGGTGTCTACAACGTTTCGTCCGAACTGGGAAACTTTCTGTGGGGGACTCTAAAGACTCGTCAATACCCTGGCAGTGGGTTTAACCACAAGCCGTCAATGGTACTAGCAGTACGTAACGGCTGCCCATGTACTGAGGGAAAGGGAAACCAATGAGCGAACTCATCCTGGAACCCTACTGAGCCTATGTGTTACAATATCCATACAGTCCGGTCCGTTCGTCTATGAGTATCGCATATCGGGCCTAGGGAGCTGGTAAACGTCAGACCCCCAAAAGCGGTATAAGTCGTGTCGGAGTGTAGCCCAAAACACCTGAGATACTACTGGAATACCTACCAGTAAATCTCGCTTACCATGGCCATGTATTTTATGTAATGGCTCTCCAGACACAGCACGATCTCACTCCCAATGTAGGGAGAGACGAATCCCCTGCCGATCCGCTCACTGCCTCCATGTGGCTCAGGACTGTACCCAACTAGAACCTGTTTGCACGACTCCTTTGATCCGTGGTAGGGTAATAATCAAAGTACAGTAGGAACTCACACGAGAAAAATGACGATCTCAGGTTGATAGACTAACCTGTACACATGTCACCTGGGAATTGCTATCTGACGACGGGTTTCAAAAACCAACTAGCATATTCCCGGCGAGTCCTTTCCGGTGTACTCATAACCCAATGAGCACCTGTATACATCTTAGGTGAACCAACTGACACCAATGTCTTGTGAGACCGGCAATCGCCCCTCATCGGGGTCTCGACTGTATGCACTAGTCTACTCCGAAGTATCGATGCCCTATCTCGAAACTCCCGCGACTAGAGACCAATTTTAAGGATGTGCTTATAGACTACCCAACTCTCACGTATATGATCGCCATCATACTGTTGGTAGTCAAGCAAGAATCGTATGGGCTCTATCAACGTGCAATAGTGATATATATCATGTCAACTAAATCAGTACACGATGATAAAGATAAACCAGAGAGCTTACTATCATCTCGAGTAAGACTGTCCTACCGGTATAGGTCCTCCCTCAATCATTGCAATCACGTGCCTGCGATCCAATAATTGACTTTGAGGGCACTATATCCAACAATCTCCCACTTGCACTTAAGGCTAATTATTGCGATGCCGCATACTCACAGCCTGTGTGATACCGAACACCCAACTCCTCTACTAATCAGTGTCACAAAACTAGTCTGTAAAACTATTGTGTTCGAGAAATAGCTTCAGTGAGTGGATCCGCTCTGATGTTTCTTTCTATGTCTCTCTATATCTCAAGTTCGCGGAGAAACCCATCTCCCGAAAATGAGCAATACCTATCTTAGAATATGTCTGGATATATGATGGGACCTAGTTCACGAATGAACTCCAAATCCAAACTTCTTAGACTGTATCGTCAACTGAGCTTAATCAGTATCCTGCGCAATGCCTCCCTTAGTATCCGCTTGGACCAACTGTCCAAACTACTGCCCCCCTCGTCGGAGGAAAAACTATAACTCTGACAGTCACTCTGTCAACCAGGTCACCTTGGAAGCCTGGAATGATAACTGTCTCCCGAAGGAGGCTACCGTTATCAAATCCTTAGAATATCCACTTATGTTCTAAATCTGCTTCCGAACGTTTCTCCAGGATTTGACCAATATCAACTTATTGCATCTAGTGCAAAAACAACACCTGGTGTGGTACTTGACATCTCATGATCAACTCAATTGCCTAAGCAAGTGATCTGTCAATCATGCACATCCCTCTCCCCTTTAGTCCGTAAGACACGTTTAGAGAGGGTGACTCCATCACCTGCTGGTACACCACCATGCTAGGAATCGTCCATTCTAAATACCTTTAGAATGCTGTCTAAGTACCCAGATTAGGAAACTACCCAATTCTAGATCTAAAACCATAGATCTAGTAACCAGAATGTCTGATATAATATCCATATCCTATATGGAGAAACCACTGTGTGACAACCACAGTATAACCGATCGTAGTATAGAAATTTTACTTCCTACTCTGTGTATGTCATCCAAATACCAGGACATCACACCCTACTACTTTCTTAACAGATCCATTCCCTATTCTGATGAAGTCAAAGCCTATGACTATCACATCAAAAATAGATGATCTATCTCCGCTATATCTGCTTTAGTCTATAAATAGACATAAGCTTTTTGCCCACTATGCTTCCGCTGCTCCCACTGACTACGACAACCCTCTGGCAGAATAATATACACGTACACTTCTAAAACTAGTTTAGAACGACGCTATACTTATCCTCCTGCCGGGTTTCATAGTCTTGAACAGCAGTAATGGCAAGTCTGGGTAAACAAGAACCTCCCTGTCACCGTCCTTAAGGCTACCAGAGTACCTCTCAGGTGTCTTAGGTTACCCACCATATCTGCGGAGTGGCTAGTGAAATGTCAAACCTGATTGAATCTTTAGGTCCTATTAAATTTTCTGTAATCGTTTGCGGTTCTGGAATCTATTTCAGTTCTACCATACTCCCACTACCGTTTTCTGAAAAAATCCATTTTACTAAAACTGTGGCGAGTTAAGAACAATATCACTATTGATCTTCCAGATGGTAGAAAGTCAACCCTTGTCAAAGCTAGGGTCAACCAACAAACTGCCATTACAGAAACGTGCCTTGAGTTATCCTTTGGTTTTAAGCATAAGCCGGACAACTCCATATACCTTAACATCGTTAAGATATGATCCATTCTATATATAATATAGAAACAGAGCCACTGATTTAGTTGGAACCAGATTCAAATCATGCAGCTGTCTCCAGTGCATGTCAACTAAATGGAGAGAGGCCGATCAGCATTACTCAACTTAGGAGTGAATCCAATTATGAGTAACCTGAAAGAGAAGCAAGTTCTCAAAAACATTACTATCAACTGAATACCATACACAAGTATCTACATCTTCGATCACCTTGAAGAATCCCGATACTTGCTACACCTGGTTCTCTACTTTATTCTTATACCTATAACTTCTCAAACTTGGACCTTGTATTTCTACGAAACACATGTCTAAAACTAGAGAAGTCACAAGTAAACAAAATATAGTACGAGGACCAACCCTTTTGTCCTAATGGACACTGGACAACATACAATACTTTGTATGAGTCCCCTGAGTTGAATAACTCAAACCCTGTGCGTCGTATGTTGAAAACTGTACCCAGGCGATTTTCTCAAATATCACCAATTACAACGAATTCCGATATAATGAGGATGATCACCTAATTCCCAATAACTTACTCCCATTCATCATCTGTAAAACCATACAGATGTGAGAATCATACCTGGTAAATACATACCCTGGAGTAAGGACTAATTAGGAAATCAGTTTTCTATTAACAATACACAGTGAAACTGAAACATGAATATGTTTCGAAGGGTATCCAGGGTATTTCCTAGTAATGCTTCTTCCATTATCTAGATTCATGACTATAACCGTGTATTTTCTTGCCATCTCTCCAAATCCCTTTATTTTTCTTTAGTCATTACCTTCTGTTCACCATCGTTAGGCTTAATGGTTTTCTTCCTTCCATACCGTTCGGCACCAGCCTATGGTTTGGAAGAAGACTATCCAATAAGCATAATAGGTGTACTCTCCTAATTCTAGGAGTACTCGCAACCTGAGAGAAGGTGGTGATAAAAGACAACTGAATAAAGCTTATTCTATTTCTCCTGAACCAGAATCCATCCCCGAACTGGAACAAGTTCCATCGAGTTCGTATATAACCATACGATGGATTATCCAAATAACTATGGATCTTCATAGTGATACGGGGTGTTCTGGAGAAATACAAAGGTGAAGTAGGAGTGGCGATGAAATACTTGGTTTGGTCGTGAATAGCAATCGCAATTTACTTTGCCCTCTTTCTAATCCCTCCATATGTCTTTACTTATTACCTTCTGTACACCACCGTTAGGCTAATTGGTTTTCTTCATTCCGTACCTTTCGGCACCTGCCTATGGTTTGGAAGAAGACTATCTAATAAGCGTAATAGATGTACTGTCCCCTAATCCTAGAAGCCCTCATAACCAGAGAGAAGTTAAAAGGAAAAAACAACTGAATAGTCCTATTCTATCTTTCTAGAACCAGAATCCATCCTCGAATCTGGAACAAGTTCCTCCGAGTTCGTATATAACCATACGATGGATTTATACAATGGAAGTGGATATCCGTAGTGATACGGGGTGTTCTGGAGAAATACAAAGGGTATAAGAAAGAGTGGCAATCATGTATGCAACTCAGACAATCCAAAAGCCAGTGTTTTAAGAAAGTTCGGTTAACTTGGTTACTGAGTCATAGTCTAGGGTCGGGTCATGGTCGCAGCCAAAGAGAGAGAGAAAAGAAACACTCCGCGTGCACTCTAACCTAGATCAAAATGGTTATCACTTTATCTGATCAGGAAACCTCCCACTGTATCCTCAAATTCTCCTCCAAACCTGAAAGAAGAATTAGTTGGGATCACCCGAGAAGTAAACTAACTCATCAGTGGGAATCGGGATCCAACTATCATTGCATGATAACATGACGGAATCCACTCACGTTATCACACTCCAGAAGGTATGCGCATGCCTGGAAAGTTTCAGTTTCTTTAGAAACTCCCGATGTGATTTTTACCCCAAGCGGCTCATGACCTTGACAGAGGTCAACATATCATAAGTCGCAAGTCAAGTTCTACCCGTCATTGTCCTTGATCAAATTATACCCACCCGCACGTGCCCTTGACAGAGGTCAAAATGACCGTGCGACTGTCCTAAATAATCCCATTTATGCAACAAACAAGCATTACCCAGCTACCAAGCACTGTGCCTTAACAGAGGTCAACATACACAGCATGAATACTAAGTAATACCTGTAAGAAATGACGGAGGGCTACGACTGGTTTTTGGCGAAAAACCTTTAGCGTAATGAACTTGATATCGTTGAAGGAACTGCATAGTTTTTACAAAATATAGTGGTGAAAACTTTCGCTAAAGAGCTCACTCCCGGTGAAGGGATCTCGGCTCTTTCCCCGTAGAATGAGGTGCAGGATATTCCAAACTGAATACCACGATGCAAAGCAAAAAGTAATCGACTATAGTGAAGTTATTACCCTGACGCAGACCTCTGTCCAAGGGGTCACTCCCGGTGAAGGGATCTCGGCCCTTGCCTCGTCGAATGAGGTGCTGGATATTCTAAACTGAATACCTCTATGCAAAACAAATGAAAACGTCCTTGCAATAGCAGTTTTTTGAAAAATTGTTCCAACAAAATCTGTATAGGTCTGTTTTCTTTGCATTGATCCGAATCAACGCAATCCCATCAATTAATCACACCAATAAAGAACGAAAATAAAATGTACGTATATACCATCCGCATTCGCCACTGGGTCCCGTCATCACCCGTTAGGTTACTTAACTAACGACAGAGCGGGGACTAGACTAGTGCGGATGTAAAACATATACAACATCTACTAGTATATATATCAATATACAATAATCGCTCCAGGCGTGATAAAAGCAACATTACAGAAAAGTAATAAGCATCACAGAACAATACAGATATACTGGGAGCCCCGAGTTTCATAGAGCCACAAATGAAACCCGACGTTCCCCTGGTCGTGTGGATAGCCTGTGCAATGAAAACCTATAGCCCCTACGAGTGCGGCAAACAGCCTGCCAATCCTAGAGTGAGGTCCCCTCCCTCTTAAAGCCATGAGATGCGGACCCGTTGCCCTCCAGAACCCGGCTATCCGTGCACTCCACCGCGGGGTAAACCTAGTACAGAAAAGAAAATATATGCAACAGGTACATCGACCTCAACCCGGTCGTGCCGTAAAAGAATATACAAACAGGCAGTGACGGCAGTCCATATGTCGGACGCTCGCCCCGCGATATCAAAAGTACAAACATCAAAACTGTACTACCATTGCACAGGAGCTATCCACCACGACAAATCCACAACATCACAGCACAACACAGAACATCAACGTGAATGTCACGTTCGCAAAACCCGTCTAAAAGAACTATAGCAATTAGACAAGTTTTACAGATCGAATGACATTCACGGTCACAGATAATAATGTAAAGCACTGCAAAACTTAAGCAATATTAGAAAATATCGACTCCGAAATAACCCCCGAATAGCCCAAACATACTGATAAAACTTTATCCAAAATGGGCCAAATAAACAACACCACAGAATCAAATCCCCAGAGACCAAAACAACACCCGAAACACAAACCATATTCTCCATGGTACAGCCGGCGATGCCGAAATCCCTAGGCAAGGGATCGGCCAAATTCCGAGATCAAGGGTCCGGGTTTGGGGTGTGTTCATGTGTCATCTAGAGTAGTCTTCTGCACAAGTTTAAAAAAAATTCTGAAGAAGTTTAAAAACAACAGAGAACAGCACGATTCCATGGCATCGTTTGGGTTTGTTCCGGTTTCGATACTTTAACATTGTCTAAACCAACTAGTAGACGGTTAATAGTTTGGCTCTGATACCATGTTGGGCTGTGGCAGCGCCCCGGCCGTCTTTCCGAGGAAAAATGCGGAACAAAAACTTTTTACGAACTGGCGCTAACCGCATCCGAATCCCGGATCGTTCCATTAACCGTAAACTAGAATACTGTAAAGGGGGTTTAGAGATTATACCGATCGATCTGTGTTCTTCGGTCTTTAACCTCTGTCCCTAGCATGTTGCGGATGTACCAACGAAGATCGCTCTCCGATCTTGCTCGATCTACGATCTCATCCTCGCGGAAAACTGCGCCACGTCAACGAATCTTTATACGGGCTCCCGCCTCTGAACCGAGGTAACTCGGACACGAAGTTTGCTAGCCGGCGTGTCCAAGGTTGCTGTAGACTGAGTGTAGAATAGTTTGTCTCGAGTCACCCAACGAATCGGGTGAGGGTTAATTGAAGTTGCCATTTTTGAAGGAAGATAAAAATGAGCAATGAAAATGGAGCTTGAGAATTTTGTAGCAATCTAAAATGAAATAAATCTCACACTCACACCTAAAATGGGGCAGCCCAAAAATGGCTCGGCCACAACCAGTGGAGGAGTGTGAGTGTAAGGTTCAAGTGGTGATGATATAGCCAAAATATCACAAAAGATCACACACAAAATATCCTAGCTTTTCCAAAAAGCAATAATGCAAAGAATGGGTCACTCTCATCTAGAAAGCACAAGAGAGTGCCGGAATGGGCTGGAGCCCCTGGACCATAAAAAAAACCTCCATTTACAAATTGCCACTTTTACAAATAAACCCCTCACACTAAAATTCAGCCAAAGAAAGATAGAACTGAAATTTGGCCAAAAGAAGATACAAAATGGTAACTTCAAAAAGCGATCCGGTAATAAAATTACAGGATAACTCCGCAACTGTATATACATACCCGCATTTGTATTACGACCGAATACAAATGCAATGAGATAAAATCTACATAGTATAATACTAGGATCCGGCTTAAACCAAAGCCCGCTAGTATTATCCGTCCAAACTGTGACACGTGCACAAGTGCACATGTACGTTCGAACCCTGCCATAATACCATACGACGTCTACAAAGTTTCGCCCGAACTGGGAAACTTTCTGTGGGGGACTCTAAAGACTCGTCAATACCCTGGCAGTGGGTTTAACCACAAGCTGTCAGTGGTACTAGCAGTACGTAACGGCTGCCCATGTACTGAGGGAAAGGGAAACCAATGAGCGAACTCATCCTAGAACCCTACTGAGCCTATGTGTGACAATATCCGTACAGTCCGGTCCGTTCATCTTTGAGTATCGCATATCGGGCCTAAGGAGCTGGTAAACGTCAGACCCCTAAAAGTGGTATAAGTCGTGTCGGAGTGTAGCCCAAAACACCTGAGATACTACTGGAATACCTCCCAGCAAATCTCACTTACCATGGCCATGGATTTTATATAATGGCTCTCCAGACACAGCACGATCTCACTCCAAACGCAAGGAGAGACGAATCCCCTGCCGATCCGCTCACTGCCTCCATGTGGTTCGGGACTATACCCAACTAGAACCTGTTTGCACGACTCCTTTGAGCCGTGGTAGGGTAATAATCAAAGTACAGTGGGAACTCACACGAGACAAATGACGATCTCAGGTCGATAGACTAACCTGTACACATGTCACCTGGGAATTGCTATCTGACGACGGGTTTCAAAAACCAGCAAGCATGTTCCCGCGAGTCCTGTCCGGTGTACTCAAAGCCCAATGAGCACCTGTATACATCTTAGGTGAACCAACTGACACCAATGTCTTGTGAGACCGGCCATCGCCCCTCATCGGGGTCTCGACTGTATACACTAGTTTACTCCGGAGTATCGATGCCCTATCTCGAAACTCCCGCGACTAGGGACCACTTTTAAGGATGTGCTTATAGACTACCCAACTCTCACGTATATGATCGCCATCATACTGTTGGTAGTCAAGCAAGAATCCTATGGGCTCTATCAACGTGCAATAGTGATATATATCATGTCACCTAAATCAGTACACGATGATAAAGATAAACCAGATAGCTTACTATCATCTCGAGTAAGACTGTCTTACCGGTATAGGTCCTCCCTCAATCATTGCAATCACGTGCCTGCGATCCAATAATTGACTTTGAGGCACTATATCCAACAATTAATCCTGGCTAGTCTTATCTTTTAGGGTTTGAATGAAGATTTGATAAAAACAGTGGGAGCTGATTGATTATCGAGGATGTGATTCGCCGTTTGATATGAAAAATGTAATCACAATCAAAGAATTTATAGCCGCAATCAATAACGGTGTTGTTATGGTTCGTTAATGAGAACGGGTCATCCACTGAGATTCGTGTATTTATTCGTTTTTGCTTTAGTTGAGTCGAAAGAAATTAGTAAAGAAAATTCAAGAAAATGAATCAAGATTTATTGGATGAAATATTTTCAAGAAAGATCAAGAAAAAGTTTAAGATTTAGTAATCAAGAAAATGTCCAAAATCAATTTTAATTATCAAGAAAATTGAAGAATAGCTTATAAGATTCGATAGGAATTAGTAGCAATGATGAATACTAATAATGACTTATCTTATCTATTGATGAATTATAGCTAAAACGATGGTGATGAATGAAAATTAGGGATCTTTTGGAGAAACTAGGGTTTCTCCTTCACTATCCCTTGTCTTTTCATTAATCATCATTCAAATCTAGCCTTTAGCAAAGAGAATCATCAATCATTTAATCCCAAATTGCAACGAAATTATCAAGAACGGTGATCTCGTTCCAAATTTGGTCATTGACGATTCTTTTTCCTAAAGTTCATAATTCTCATAAGACTTAAGATGCGTATAGGATTTCATCACCATTTGATCTACCGAATTCCTTCGAATCCTTAGCAAGCAGAGATTTACTCACGCATCATGAAAATAAAAGAATCAAGAATTAGAAATTTCATAATGCAAGAATTTAAAGAAAGCGAGAATTAACAAATGATCACCTTTATTAATCAACTTCTAATTACATTCCTTCAATCCGAGGTTACAAGAATTGCTCTCGATCGCTCCCTTGAAAAGGTAATTATTCCGTCGAATTTTGCTTTGCTCGATCTCCGTGAAACTTAGATCTATCGAGGATCACGTGCTCGTTGATGATGATCGGCTTCGCGTAAAGGATCTTGAATGTCGTCGCTCGATGTTGTTCTCAACGATTCTTAATTTGGATCTTGATTAGGAATTGAATTGGATTTGGTTTTGGTTTGTGTGCTAGAAATCGACTACCATCAACAACCTCATTAATGTAGGCTAAGGTCCCTTTTTATAGCCCTTCACTAATCTTCCACTAGAAGCTAGATCAATCTTCCGCAAGAAGCTAGGTTGTTATAGGAAAACTTCTAGAATAAGGTAGTTATCAAGCTTCCTCAAGAAGCTAGGTTGTTGTAGGGAAGTTCCAGAACAAGGTTGTTATAATGGAGCGTCTTCAACAAGCTAGGTAGTTGTAATGGAGCATCGGGAGAACTTTCATCACCGACGCCCACAACTCGGCCACGGATCCTCGGCGACTCGGCCTGACTCGGTCGTGGTTCCGCGGCCGTTTACTGAGCTTGTTTCTTCATTTCTCTTGTGTAGTTTGGTGTTGGCCTATTGGTGTTAAGGTGATATCTGGAATCTTCTTATCTCTTCTTAATCTCTTCCATATTTTAACTCTTTGACTTGTTGCATTTTTCGGCGAATTTGCGATTCCGATATCTGTCCTAAAATAATTTTCTGCACAAAATCTCACTGAAAATTGTTGAGATATACAATATCATGCGTGAAATAATTAACACAGAATTTTGTTCCAGAATGTTGATTATAATGTATAACACGGGGTATTTGATATTTTCCAGACGAACTTATAATACGTGTTATATTTATAACAAATATCCTTAGATGGTTAGAAAAGTGCGGAAATTGTTATGTTAAAAATTGCAATATTTTCGACTGAACAAATTCCGCCAAACTTGACTTTGATCGTCTCGAGCAAACTTCTTTTATTCAAGAGAAGGAGAAAATATAAAGAAAAAGAAAAACTAAGTAGCACATTTTCGTAGGCAACACGATTATACTGAGCACGTGCAACAAGCCTTTAAACCTCTAGGTGTCCCTAGTAGGAGTAGTGTTGTCTCCTGAGGGTTTTCAGCGGATTGCACCCACAAAATCCCATAATAAAAGGAAGACCGTGAACATTACATATAAAGATAAGAATTGTAAAAGAAAGACTTTGAAAATTAGAGTTTCCAACTATACTAGCTTTTCGGTTGTCATGGGCCATATCTTAATAGTCATGAAAAGATGTTAGAAATCACATCATCCTTCATTAAAACATCATCTTTATTCTTCATTCCTACCTTTCATCCAAACATCGATCATATACCCCTACGTGTGTGTAAAAGACATCCCTACACTCGGAGAATTCAATTCAAGTTATCATACTCTTGTCCATCTACCTCAGTACTTTTTAGTCGGTGAATAGAATTGCTCACACATTCTTCAAGCGACCGTTAATACTTCTTGAGGTATTAACCGACCGATTACTAAATATGCTCACATATTAGGCGTAATTAGCAATTTTCTAGTCTTACAAAACCTAAATCTTAGCAGTGACTCCCAAACCAGTTGGTCTAAGGCACTGAGTGATGAAGCACCCTCGCAATATTTTTTATGCTGCCTTGGTGATTACAAAACCAGTGTTCATTTTTTCCTTCACCATTTTATACTTTTATGCTTCATTTATTATTTTCTTCGTACTTTGTCTTTTAGACAAGAGCATTTCAAGGTATCCTCTACTATCCCGAGTTTCAAGACGTGTGTAAGTGCGTATAGTAGGGTATCAACGTTCAAATGTTTGGCCTCGAGAATAGAAACTATTTTTCAGACTTATTTTTATCCTCAAATTAGTGACTTCTTTCATCTTACTAACTCTTGGGACAACGGCTCATAACTACTTATTACTAGTTTCATTTAAAAAAAACTTCTAACTTTCTTGATTTTCTTAAATTTTTCCAATCTTTTAAATGTAATTTCTCACTTTCTAATCTTTTATTATAAAAGAAATTTTTTGAAAATTTTGTGCTTATGCAAAGTGATGCGTAAATAAGCACAAACCTCCCCCAATCCTATTTACAGCGGTGTCCTCACTGTTGTGAACTTTTAAATCTCAAAAACCTGTAGGCTTGGGAGGAAAAGTTATTAACGGGGGCAAGAATAAATGAAAGTGAAAATCTTCCCCCAAACTTATTTTTGGCTCACAATTTTGAGGACAACTTTTATTTTCAAGAGCCAAAAATATAAACCCCCCCCCCAAACTTGAGTTAAACAATATTAAGCATTTTAAGAGGGGGTAAAGTTATTTGGTCAATATAAGACTTTACACAGACCAAAAGTTAATACCAACCATTCCAAGATTTTATCGATGTAACGTATAGGTTGGTGGAAGAACATGTTCTATAGAGCCAAGAAGAAGTGGGGAAGAAACAAGAGGTGGTATGGAATGGAATTGCATCTCGACTTGGAGAGACGACACAATGATAATGATGGATTACTCGCATTCTCATAATTATCAAGAAGAAGGGGTGGTGGTTCAACTTTTTTTTTTGGAGTTTGTTCATCAAAACTCCCGTATCTGCTAAGAATGCGAGTTCATCAGCGAAAATTTCTTCAAAGTTTTCACCGATATCCTAAAAAAATATTCGCATTTGAAAGAACGGGCTGATACTCAGACTCCATAACAGGTTCATAATAAGTGTTAGATGTTGACCCGGACAACTCGAAAGAAGGGTCCGTATGTGTATAATGCATCGCTGGGTCAAACAACAACGTACTGAGGGAGTCTGGATTAGTATCGTGAAGCTGTTCAAATTCGCTGCTGTCGACATCCATTAATTCGACAGAATATAATTGAGCAAAAGGTTCGGAGGGTTCACTTCCCAACTTGTAAATGTTAAGCTCAATTGACATCTTCCCGAAGGATAGGTTCATAGAGCCGTTTCGACAATTGATTACAGCGTTGGAAGTCGCTAAAAAGGGTCGACCTAAAATCACCGGAATTTGGTTCCGTGGATTTGCTACAGGCTGTGTATCTAGAACAATGAAGTCTACATGGAATATAAATTTCCCGACTTTTATCAACACATCCTCTAACTTACCCCTAAGTTGGGTTATAGATCGATCTGTCGTCTGTAGAATGCAGTGCGACGGTTTTAATTCTACGATACCCAATTGCTCATACACAGAATATGGAAGCAAGTTAACACTAGCGCCTAAATCGAGTAAAGCGCGATTGATATTTTTACCTCCAATAGAAATTAAGATTTAAGGACAGCCAGAGTCCTTACGTTTCTTTGGTAACTGATGGGTAAAAGTTGTGCTAATATTACTCGTCATGAAAACTTTTTTCTGCAGTTGAGACTTTCTCTTCCTAGTGCATAAGTCCTTAAGTATTTTCACATAAGTCGGAACTTGTTGGATAGCATCTAGGAGAGGGATATTTATGTTAACTTTCTTAAACATTTCCATAATCTTCTTCATTTGTGCGTTAGGTTTGTCGGGCCTCAACCTATCTGAAAATGGAGCTTTATCAATAAGTGTGGGGTCCAAAATATGTGGAGAAGTTTGTAGGGGTGAAAAGGATGAAGTGGGTGGAGGGTTCGAGCCTAGGGGAAAACGGAGAATAGGCTCGGAAGAAGAAGGTAGATTCGATGGAGTAGAATAAGAAGAAGAAGAAGCCGGGGTATCATTTATTGATTCCTCAATATCAATATCAGTATCAACCTATTCACTGACTTGGTTATTCAGCACTCTTCAAGATCTCAACGTGGTAAGTGCATTCACATTATACTGTGAGTACCCTATATTCGGTAAGGGTTGAAATGGAAGTTTCCCTTTCTCTCTAGCACTCATCGCGGCATTCAACTGTGCAATTTGTACTTCTATCGATTTAATACTCTCACCGTGGGAGACAGTGTTTTGAAGTAACGTTTGGATAGAAGACGTTAAAATATCATTCGTTTGCATGGAATGTTTAATGAACATGTCGACTGCAGAGGGTTTATCGGTACCAGCAGAAGAAAGAACAAAGTTGTTGACCGGGTTTTATAAAGGTTGTGGCTGAAAGGAGTGCCGACTCAGTTGTGGTGGTTGCTGTTGTTGTGGAGGAAGTCTTTGATAATTGCTTTGGAACTGGTTTTGATTTTGGTGTTGGTTCCAAGCAAAATTAGGGTGATTCCTCCAACCCTGATTATAAGTGGATAAATAAGCATCGTTTCTAGGTTGCTGCTGAAAAGTAGCATGAGTGTGCTCTTGACCTTGAAACGGAGAATTCAAAGGACATTCTTCCGTCAAATGTGATGGGTTAGAATAGCAACCACACACGGTTTTGGGGAACGTGAATTGGTTTAGGGAGGCTGAAGAGAATTTGTTTTCTATAGCATCGAGTTTCCTTTGTATCGCAGCCATTTCGGCTCTCAATGCGATGGAAACATTGAGCTGATGGTTACCTTCCCCAGACGATGGCGGTCTAATGCTTTCCCATTGCATAGTGTTTTCAGCAAAATCTTCCAAGAATTTCCAAGCTTCACCATCATCTTTAGACAGGAACTTGCCTTGACACATGATTTAAAGCATCTGCTTTGTCGAAGGAGTAATGCCCTCATATATAATGCGGCAAAGATCCCATCTACTGATTCCGTGATGAGGACATTTGATAAGCAGTTCCTTAAATCATTCAAAGCATTACCAAAATGGTTCATTAGGAAGTTGGGTAAATTGGTAGATCTAGCTTCGAACGCGGGCTGTCTTATGATTGGGATTAAATTTCTTAAGGAATGCTATAAAGAATTCATCCTATTTTGAATAGAATGTGCGGGTGTGTTATAAAGCCACTTCTCGGCTAAATCGCACAAAGTAAAAGGGAGTAGACGTAAACGCATAGCATCCACAGAAAGTTGTGAAGTGCCCATCATAGTACATACGTTATCAAATTTGTTTATAAAAATGTATGCGTCTTCGAATTCAAGCCCGTGAAATTTTGGCAACAGTTTGATGAATTGAGATTTGATTTCGAAATTATCCCTATTGGCTGGTGGAATAGAAAGACAAGTAGGAAGGGGACCACGTAAAGGATAGCATCTCTCCTGGAGAGAAATGCACGGTGGATTCTGCGCACCTTCGGGTGGTGGCAAAGTGGTGTTAAAATTTGATGGAAATCCGTCCATCTCGGTCGATGATGTGGGTGGTGGGAAAGAAGACAAAGAATTACCGACTTTTGGGTCGATAAAAGAAATACGGACAAGACGGGCAATAAAATCCCGTGTCCATCCTAGCATGAACTAAACGGTTTAGCGCAAGTGGCGGCGTTTGTGATAATTAGAGAAAGTGGTTTGTTTTAGTGTTTGGTTTGCTTTTGAAAAAGACGGATTTTGAAAAATCACACAAAAAATGCACAATCAACCCTAGATCTACAGTCACATAGGTCAAGTCACTAGACCGCTCCTAGACTTCCAGAAGAAAAATCGCAGGATAAATTCTCTACTACCTCTTTATCCCTCCTGTGGCCAGGTAAGTGGGAGGTATCCGCTACGTAAGTAGCGGGCCTAATTAAGTAAGCACTTGCTTTAGACACACTTTCCTTAGACATCACAAAAGAAATGCGGATAAGCAATAGATTACCCACGACCTTCTGCTGTCCTAATTGAGCGCGACAGTCCTTAGAGTCTTATTTAAATAATTTTTTTAGTTAATGAGGGTGATGCGGATGCTAGTTTTGTGATTTGCGGGGCTTAGGAAGGGTAATGAAATCCCCACCTAATCTGAATTTGGTCTTTGCCACTAAATTTCCGTATTAAAATATGCGAAACAACCAATATCAAAACACGCAACAAGAATTTTTTTAAGCAGCGAATTTTTACAAAGAATCCTGCAGAAAAGTGTTATTGGACAAGATCAGAGGAGAGAGAAGAAAGTATAGAATATACCAGAGAATTTTTAGACACTGAACCACCTAAATGGCGGAGGAACCGCCGCAAAACCCTAACTCCACCGCGATTCCGCGGTGGAATGGAGGAGTTAGGTGATTTACTTTTTACTGGAGCTTCCTTTGCTCCTCTGGAGTCTTTAGGATGTCTCTGAATCTTGATCTCTCTGGTACAGTGATGCCAGATTCCCTCGCAAAAATTCAAACACTAATCGTTAAGCACACGATGCGATTTTGATTTAAAATTTTGATGGAATAATAATGTTTCAACTTAAATAGCAAGAACAAAAAAATTACGCACGTATCCCTGGCAACGGCGCCATTTGATTGATTATCGAGGATGTAATTCGTCATTTGATATGAAAAATGTAATCACAATCAAAGAATTTACAGTCGCAATCAATAACGGTGTTGTTGTAGTTCGTTAATGAGAACGGGTCGTCCACTGAGATTCGTGTATTTATTCGTTTTTGCTTTAGTTGAGTATAAAGAAAATAGTAAAGAAAATTCAAGAAAATGAATCAAGATTTATTGGATGAAATATTTTCAAGAAAGATCAAGAAAAAGTTTAAGATTTAGTAATCAAGAAAATGTCCAAAATCAATTTTAGTTATCAAGAAAATTGAAGAATAGCTTGTAGGATTCGACAGGAATTAGTAGCAATGATGAATACTAATAAAGACTTATCTTATCTATTGATGAATTATAGCTAAAATGATGGCGATGAATGAAGATTAGGGATCTTTTGGGGAAACTAGGGTTTCTCCTTCACTATCCATTGTATTTCCATTGATCATCATTCAAATCTAGCCTTTAGCAAAGAGAATTATCAATCATTTAATCCCAAATTGCAAAGAAATTATCAAGAATGGTGATCTCGTTCCAAATTTGGTCATTGACGATTCTTTTTCCTAAAATTCATAATTCTCATAAGACTTAAGATGCGTATAGGATTTTATCACTATTTGATCTACCGAATTCCTTCGAATCCTTAGCAAGCGGAGATTTACTCACGCATCATGAAAATAAAAGAATCAAGAATTAGAAATTTCATAATGCAAGAATTTAAAGAAAGCGAGAATTAACAAATGATCACTTTTATTAATCAACTTCTAATTACACTTTCCTTCAATCCGCGGTTACAAGAATTGCTCTCGATCGCTCCCTTGAAGAGGTAACTATTCCGTCGAATTTCGCTTTGCTCGATCTCCATGAGACTTGGATATATCGAGGATCACGTGCTCGTTGATGATGATCGGCTTCACGTAAAGGATCTTGAATGTCGTCGCTCGATGTTGTTCTCAACGATTCTTGATTTGGATCTTGATTAGGAATTGAATTGGATTTGGTTTTCGTTTGTGTGCTAGAAATCGACTACCATCAACAATCTCATTAATGTAGGCTTAGGTCCCTTTTTATATCCCTTCACCAATCTTCCACTAGAAGCTAGGTCAATCTTTCCCAAGAAGCTAGGTTGTTATAGGGAAACTTCTAGAATAAGGTAGTTATCAAGCTTCCTCAAGAAGCTAGGTTGTTGTAGGGAAGTTTCCAGAACAAGGTTGTTAAAATGGAGCATCTTCAATAAGCTAGGTAGTTGCAATGGAGCTTCGGGAGAACTTTCATCACCGACGCCCACAACTCAGCCACGGATCCGCGGCATCTCGTCCTGACTCGGACGCGGTTCCGCGGCCGTTTAGTGAGCTTGTTTCTTCATTTCTCTTGTGTAGTTTGGTGTTGGCCTATTGTTGTTTAGGTGATATCTGGAATCTTCTTATCTGGCAGATTTTAACTCTTTGACTTGCTGCATTTTGTTAGCGAATTTGCGATTCCGATATCTGTCCTGAAATAATTTTCTGCATAAAATCTCACTGAAGATTGTTGAGATATACAATATCATGTGTGAAATAATAAACACACAATTTCCTTCCAGAATGTTGATTATAATGTATAACATGTGGTATTTGATATTTTCCAGACGAACTTGTAATACGTGTTATATTTATAACAAACATCCTTAGATGATTAGAAAAGTGCGGAAATTGTTATGTTAATGATTTCAATATTTTCGACTGAGCTGGAGCCATCCTGATTAGATAAAATAATAACCAATCTGATCTTGCAAGAGCATACACTGAGTGTTTTCTTCTCTCTCTCTCCTGGTAGCGACCGTGACATGCCTTAATCAAGATAATAATATGGATGCATTGACCGAACCTGCTTATTATACTGAGCCAGGGAACGTTGGTTCCGCTCTACCTTATAATTGTTATAAGTCCGAGCAGGAAATAGGGGAATATCCGGATTTCCACCCAACCCAAACGAGGAATGATACATGGTTGATGCATCTTCTTTGGGAGTGTTTATTACCGAGAACTGTTTCTCAGTACACTCTATGTCCTGGGTATGAGATACCGGAATAGGATCCTACATATATAAGATGTTACGTGGGCTAAAGACAGGTAGACAACTGAGAAAATGTGATCATTCTCTAGAGTAGAGAATGGTACAAGTGTTGCAGCCAAATTTGTTGGAGAATATCACCTTGTGTTACCAAATGGTAAATACAATGATTCTGAACAAAAATAATTACATGCCGAACCTGATATACAAAATTACATCAGTTTCTTTATTAAAGAAGGAAATAATTTTGTATTGCTGGATAATGTTGTGAATATTTTCCTTAATCAAGAGTTGATTAGATCAGGCACGTTATGTAATGGCATGTACGTTCTAAATCAAACCACAGTTCAAAGTATATAGAACACACACAAGAGGAGTAGTTCAGAAATGAACAAATTCTTCTTGTGGCATTGTAGACTAGGTCATATCAATGCGAAACGACCAGCTAAGAATTATAAGAATGAATATTTGAATCCATTCGAATTTTCATTTTATAATACTTGTCTGTCTTGTCTCAAAGGTAAAGTGACCAATACTCCGTTTACTGGAAACAGAGAAAGAGTTACTGAACTCTAGGGACTAATACATGGTGATGTATACAGTCATATGTCTACACATGCCAGGGTTAGTTCTTTGTACTTCATTACATTCATCGATCATCTCTCAAGATTCGTACATATGTTCTTGTTGAAACACATGTCTGAAACTTTTGAGAAATTCTACGAATATAAGTTTGAAGTTGAGAACCAGACGGGTATAAGTATTAAATACCTTCGATGAGATCGGGGAGGAGAATACTTGAGCACGGAGTTCCTGGATTATTTAAAAGAGAAGAGGATTCTCTCTCAGCTTACTCCTCCGCGTACACCACAGCACAATGGTGTATCGGGGTGGAGGTATCGTGCCCTATGAGATATGGCACGCTCTATGATGAGTACTGCTGAGTTACCTGTTTCCTTTTAGAGTTATGTACTTGAGAAGTTAGAATGGGGTCCCATTCAAATCAGTGCCTACCACTCCATATGAGATATGGAATGAGAAGAGACCATGTCTTAAACGAGTTAAGATATGGGGTTGTCTGGCCTATGTTGAAAAGAAAAATCCTGACAAGCTCGAGGCAAGGTCATTTCTGTATAAGTTTGTTGGATATCCTGAACATTTGCGAGGGTATATCTTCTACCAAACTGAGGAGCAAAAGGTATTTTGTTTCTCAGCATGTCACCTTTTTAGAAAAGGAATTTCTTGTGAAGGAATTAGTGTTCATGAGGTAGAACTGGAAAAAGTTCCAGCTGGACAAACTAATAGCTGATGATTTGGTGAAACCAAAGGATTCAATAGTCTCCAATGAACCCCAGCCTCTCCGAGAATCTGGTAGGGTTCCTTATCCACCTGAGAGATACTACGGTTTCCTCGGTGACGGTGGGAGTGAGGATTGCATCATGGTAGATGATGACCCAACTAGGTTCAGGCAGGCCATCACGAGTGGGGACTCTGTGAAGTGGCTGGATGCTATGCGATCAAATATGGAATCCATGTACACCAACAATGTATTACTTTGAATGTTGCACCTGAAGGGGTAAAACCCATTAGGAGCAAGTGGATCTTGAGATGATTCTTGAAGTAAATAGAAAAGTTGAGACTTTCAAAGCTATGCTTAAGTCCATCAGGATTAAAGCAGGCATCGTGGAGTCGGAACATCTATTTTGATGTGGCAGTCAAAGTGTTTGACTTCATCAAAAACGTAGATGAACCTTGTATATACAAGAAGGTTGTAGAGAGTAAGGTTTTCTTCCACGTATTGTACGTAGATAACATACTCTTGATAGGAAATAGTTTCCTATGCTACACTCGATCAAGCTTCTCTTATCACGAGGATTCTCCATAGAAGATCTGGATGATACCCACTACATCTTGTGGATTATGATCTATGGTGATAGATCTAAGTGGATGTTGGGAGTGTCCCAAATCCAGGTACATTAACACTATTTTAAAGGGGTTTAGTATGGAACATTCTAAGCATGGTGGTTCGCCCACTAACTCATGAATCAATCTCTCTAAAAAGATGTCTTCCAAGACTGATTTGGAGAGAGCTCGCGTGCAAGGGATATCCTATACTTCGGCAGTAGGCTCTATCATGTATGCGATGTTATGTACCTGACCAGATGTACCTAACTTACTAGGTGTAGTGATTATGAATCAATCGGATCTTAGGAGAATCACTGGACAGTTATGAAGGACATTCTTAAGTACTTGAGAAGCAGTGAAGAAATGTTCTTGGGGTTTTGGTAACGGTGAACTCCAGTGGGAGTCCTTTACCAATTCGAGCTACTAGAGTGATAAGGATAACTAAAAGTCAGTCACAGGCTTTGTTTTTACCCTCAGTGGAGGGATGGTATGTTGGAAGAGTTCCAAGCTAGATACCGTGGCATACTAGACGATAAAGGCTGAATACATCGCAACCAACGATGCTAGCAAAGTAGATGTCTGGGTATTTCTTATTCATGAGATGAACATGGTTCCTACCCTTGAGCGTCCAATAATTGTTATTGTGACAACAATGGAGTTGTGGTTTTGACCTAGAAACGCCGGTCCCATCAGCGATCCAGACAAATTCTGAGGCAGTATCACCTGATCAGGGAGATGGTTGATCTCCAAGGGATCGAGGTTAGGTGAGTTACAAAAAAGGACAACATGGTGGATCTACTCACAAAGGCCTTTCCAGAGAGAGACTTCTATCGGACGTTGAGTATGAGATGCTACAACAACTGGCCCAAGTGCAAGTGGGAGATTGTTAGTTATATGTATGCCCTAGAGGCCATTATTGTACATATGATATATATTATAGTGGATGCTTATATAGGGAGGACTTTTTTGCTCGACATGATAGTATGCTATCTGGTTACACTTTATCTTAACATGTACACTTATTGTCTCTCTATTACATATTGATAAAGCCCTAAGGAGGAGTACTTGACTACCAGGATTATGATGCAGATCATACTAGTGGGGCAGAGGTAGTCGGTAAGTACATACTTCAATTGTTCCTAGTCGTGGGAGTATCGAGACGGGGCATTGATATTCCAGAGTAGACTAGCGTATACGCTTCTTGACCCATGTGATGGGTGATGGGTGATCCCATATCCATTGGTGTTTGACATCAGAGATGGTATACGGGTGCTCAGTGTAGACTAAGTACACTGAACGGACTCGCCGTGAACTCCTAGATGGTATTATACCCATCGTCAGTTAGCAGTTCTCAGGTGACACTGGTACAGGTTAGTCTGTCGACCCGAGATCGTCATAGAGTCTTATATGATTCCTACTGTGCATTTATTTCCACCTTACCACGTTCAAGAGATCGTGCAAAACGGTGGTTTTTGGGTACAGCCCCGAGTCACATGGAGGCAATGAGCGATAAGAGGGGATTTCGCCTCTCCCGGTATTGCGGGTTGATGTTGCGCTATGCTCGATTTTCCATAACAAGAAATCCCTAGCCAGGGTTGCTGAGATTTACTGGTAAGTGTTATCAGTAGTTTCTCGAACCGTTATGGGCCTCACATCGGCATGAATTATCAGGCTATTGGGGTCTGACGTTTACCACCCCAGGCTGCGATATACGACATATCAGACGAAGAGACCGGACTGTACGGTTGTGTTACTTATTGGATTCGCAGGAGTATGAGCAGGCTTACTTGTTGATCTTCTGATCGCTCAATACCCGGGTGGCCGTTATGTTTAGCAGACCGCTTGCGGCTTGTAGGTGACTGATATGATCACTACCTACTGCCGGCGTATTGACGAGTCTTTAGAGTCCTACACAGAGGTTTCCTGGCTCAGGCGAAACGAAGTAGGAGTACATATGTGATATGTGCAGGACCGAGATTAATACGTGTATGTGATACCGTATTCTATTTTCGCGATATATGATATCGGTCGGTTATATGTGATATAGCCGGGCTGTCGAGTCAAGTGTTAATTCGATAATTTGATACATTTGATATTAGTCGGTTGTATATGATATAGCCGGATTATTAAATCAAGTATTGATTTAATAATTTAATGTATAATTATATATTTGATATATTAATTTACATTAACTAATATTTTCTCACTTAAGCATTTCTTTTTCTCACTAGTGTACACTTAATATATATGTGATATATATTATTGTGTCATGCTTATTGCTATATGCAACATGGGTGTATGAGACTAACACCATGCAAATAATAATGAAGGGTTTATTTATTTAAAGTAAATCAAAATTAGTTGGAAATTAGTCACATGGTTGATGCTTAGTGGAAGCCTGTAAAACCCATTGACTGAGTCCACTAATTTTGTCTCACTCTAGATATTTATTAACCTAACCATTATTGTTAGCCATGGTTTAGTCTCTACAAAAGTTATATGAGATATTTCTCACCCATGGTTGCCATTCTACACTTGTTTTCATTCCATGGATGCTTTTCTTCATCTCCTTCCTCAAGCTCACTAGCTTTATGGGAGGTGAAGAAAATGAGTGAGAAAATAATTTCTAAAGTAAGCAAAATTTCTACTTCATCAACCTCTTCTAGACTAGCCATTTAGATTGGGTTGTTTCTTCACTAGTTCATCACTTAGTGAAGAGGTAGCTTGGGTTAGTGTCTCCTCAACGTAGATCATCTTCGTCCTTGAAGACTTCAAGCAAGCTTGTTCCTTTCATCTTATAGAGCCTTTCTAGAGTCCGGGAGTTCACTACTTGGAGCGAAGGGACTACTACACGGAGCTATTGAAGTGAAGGACCGGTCTACAAAGGTTGTATTTCTTGTTCACTTAGATGTAAAGATGTTTACATTCTTGAATTCTTATTGCAACCTAAGCAGCTCCTTTTGTTTCGTCCGATTCTCTAGTTAAGATTTTAAGTTAGAGTTCTCTAGCGCGCCAATTTTTTTGAAAACGGCATGGTCGATGCCTCCCGAAACCCAGCGGCCGCCCTAGGGAACCCTACACACGCGACTCCACTAGGCCCCTCTTCGAGTTGAACAGGCCTCCTTCGTGATCTTCGCGCCAAAGACGATCTACCCGAAGTCCCTCTAGCTCAAGCTATCTCTACACTAAACTCTTTTAGTGTAGGAAACACGCTACACTAGATCGCTAGTCAAGTGTAGGATGATGAAGTAGAGGTTTTGAAAGCTCACTAAGGATCTCACAAGCTCAATGATTCACATCACATGTGAGGGTTTTGAGCTTGGAGATGAGGTGAGAATTTTTGGAGAGCAAGAGAGTGCAAGAGCTCTGTTCCCCTCCGAAAGATGCGGCAGAGACGCGGTGAACGTCTCTGCCTGAGATTCGGGGCAGATGCTAATTGGTGCTATCCGTCCACCTCTCCGAAGATGCCAAGTTGATTTATGGCACCGTGTATCGAAGGTTTAAATGGATGCGTCCGATGTAGCAGTCTTCGTCAGATTCCCCCTCGCTTGAGGTGTTTTTGATTATGGGGACGCTCTTCCCTGCAGGCGGAAGCCCCTGCAGTTAATTACGCTACCGCATCGCGGTAACAACTTTCTCCTTCTCCATATGGTCACTTCGTGTCGTGGATGTTTGTTTTGTGTTCGGTTGCCCATGGATTGTATACGGAGACTAATTTGTGTTGTCGCCCGTAGGACATGGATTAGTCCAAATCCGTATCTTTCTTAGATTTGGGTTTGGGGGTGTGTGTTTAAGGATACGTTAGCCTTATTTGAGGCTAAAATCGACTTAAACGTTCGTTAAGGACACGTTAGTCTAATTTTAGACTAAGATCGACTTAACGGGATCGTTTAGATCCGACAAGAGAGCAATTGGGGGGCTCTATCATTTAGTTTAGGGACATTGCGGTCGATAGTTAGTTTAAGGATATTGCGGTCCAATGTTAGTTTTAAGACGTTGCGGTCAAGGTTAAGGACGTCATAGTCCATGAGTTTAAGGACCTCACAGTCCGGTGTTAGTTTTAAGACATACGATCGAGGTTAAGGACATCATAGTCCGTGAGTTTAAGGACCTCACAGTCCAATGTTAGTTTTAAGACATTACGGTCAAGGTTAAGGACATCATAGTCCGGTATTAGTTTTAAGACATCACGGTCGAGGTTAAGGACATCATAGTCAATGAGTTTAAGGACCCCACAGTCCGTAGCAGTGTGTGGTTGTCGGGACCCGTCACCTCTCTGACGACGTTGAGGGATTACAACGACAGATATCAGAGGAATAAAGAGTTGTACCCTCGAACCGGGTGTAAATTGATTGGGAGAGCGGTTGTGCTCAGTTCAATTTAAATTGAGGACTTATGGCCAGAATTGGGCTAAGTCCAGTTGAAAATGTTTAACATTTGTTCATGTTCTGTCTATTAGGCTTTTGCTTGGGCTCTGCCCCTTTTAAATAATACATAGCATTGGGCTTTGTAATTAAATGCATAGCATTTATAGTTGGCCTGTTAGGCCATTATTTGGGCTCTGCCCTATTTAAATTGGTCTGATAGACTTTACTTGGGCTCTGCCCTTTTTGTAATAATGCATAGCATTTAGTGGTCTGACAGTGCGCCACGTAGCTTGTCAGGCGCTTTGCGCCAATTAAAGAGCGCAAGACGCCAGCGCATGTGGAGGTGACACGTGTCATGCTCTGCTAAGCGCAAGTACGCTGCGCTAGTGCGCTGCGCCAGTACGCTGCGCTAGTGCGCTGCTGACACGTGGCACGCTCTGGTGCAGTGCGCTACGCTAAGAGCGCAGTGCTCTGTTTTAGGAGCGCAAAGCGCAGATTGTTCTGTGATTGACACGTGGCGCTCTCTGGCGTAGTGCGCCAATCCAAGTAGCGCAAAGGCGCATTTCAAAAGTGTAAGGCACTGTCCAATAGCGCAGAGCGTAACTTGATCAAATTAAGATCAAAGAACAAATTGTTTGTTCTCTGAAAGAGGTTCTACCTCAAGATTCAAGAACCAATGGTTCTGTTCTCATCTAAAGGCTGTGCCTTTATATAGATCAAAAGATCTAGGGATGAAGTAAATTACTTCTTTAATCTTTTATGATTAGATCTTTTTTGATCTTTTTCTTTTTTATATTGAAGATCTTGATCTTGTTCTTAGATCTTTGATCTTTTTAGAAGAAATTCTTCTTATTGTGAGGTGTTTGCATCTCTGTTCTTCAAGAATCAAATTATTTTACCTTCAAAGATGAAGAAGATGATCTTCTTTATTCAAAGGCTTGCCTTTCAAATTTTTTCAGAGGGTTCTCTCTTTCTGTTTGTCTATATCTGTGAGACTTGGAGTCTAGGGGCCTTTATATAGGGCCAATTGGTTTGTTAGATTAGTTACAGAGATCTTTCTCTGATTGATCTGGGGATATTTCCCAACCGTTGGATCTTTGATCCTAAGACTTCTGTTTTACAGAAGACAATCTTCTTATTTTAATAAGATTGGAAAGATTTTTCTAGAATTTTAATTCCGATTAATTAAATAATTTAATATTTAAATTCCAGTGCTGGCGCAGTTGGCGCTAGCGCACCTGCGCTTGACACGTGTCACACAGCGCAGAGCGCAGCTCAACTGCGCTAGCGCGTCTGCGCTTGACACGTGTCGCGCAGCGCAGAGCGCAGCGCAACTGCGCTAGCGCGCCTGTGCTTGACATATGGCGCGCAGCGCAACTGCGCTAGCGCACCACTGTTTGACACGTGGCGCGCAGCGCAGAGCGCATTTTAATTGAAGCGTTGCTTCCTTTTTTAAAAATTTGAATTTCAAAGCAGATCTTTGCTCTGATTGGGGAAAACAGAAGCGTTGCTTCTCCTCCCGCCTTGGAACTTGAACAGAGCTCTGCTCTGATTGGGGGAAACAAATACCCCCCCCCCCCCGCCGTTGCGCTTACGTGGCCCCAAACATGAGCGCAGCGGTGGCAGAATCTCAACCGTTGGGTCAACTTTTGGAAGTTGAAACGGCTCTCAATGCCTATAAATAGGACCTTTGGTCCCTTAGATGATTTTCATCTCTTTTCTTGAGAA
This sequence comes from Agapanthus africanus, assembly GCA_030015575.1. Classification (NCBI taxonomy): domain Eukaryota; kingdom Viridiplantae; phylum Streptophyta; class Magnoliopsida; order Asparagales; family Amaryllidaceae; genus Agapanthus; species Agapanthus africanus. Next base: position 159,535,226 of record CM057350.1, read on the forward strand.
TTTTTATTCAGAGCCTTGCTCTTTCGTTCAAGGACATTTAAGAGTTAGAACTTTAGAAAATTTTTAGGTAAAAATTAAATTAGATTAAATTAGATTAATTTTAAGAGCCTTGCTCTTAATAGATCCCTGATCTAAAGAAAACCCATTTAGGGTTTCACTTAGCAGAGCTTTGCTCTATAGGTCTAAAGGGATCTAAAGAGAACTAAAGAGAACCCTATTAGGGTTCCATTAATAGAGCTCTGCTCTCTAAATATTTTTCTTGTATTTTCTTAATTCATCAATGGAGCTTTGCTCCTTCCAAATCATATAGAAGAACTCTTAAGAGTTTTTCATGGATCTTGGAGGTTAAAGATGGCATTTTTATTTTTTGATGAATTATATCGTCTTGCTTAATCAGTCTGTCTGTTTTGTTGATTTTATTTTACAGGAGTAATGGACGCCCATATGTATGACCTTGATGAAATCATCTCTTACGGAGACATCCGCCGACTCGGCCGTCCTCAGAATCGAGAATTTACAAACGCCGAGTATGCCGAAATTATGAGTCATTTCGACGCATATAACGGTCAACTGCTTCCTCGACGCACCCCTCTCCTGAAGCTTATTGTGGGAGCAATTTGGGAAGCACTTCCCCTATTCTTTACCGGTGTGCCGCTTAGGGCATTGGATACCGCTGAGGATAAAGTGCACTCGGTGTATCTGATGAACTTAATTTCGAAGAGACGGCGAGACAATCTTGTCGATCTCCTGCACCAGGCCTTCCAACAGTCCGGCATACTTTCTGCCTATCGGAGGGTGGAGGACATCAGTGGGGATCCCGACGCTCGTGCTTGCAAAAGAAAGCACACTAGGATGGTTCGCCAGGCTTGGAAAGTCCTGGACAAGGTCACTTTCGAATTCCTCAATCCATGTCCTGGATTTGAGGTTTTGCCGTTGTAATCATTTGGATAATATCTTTGTTTATTTCTTTATAATTGTAAGAACCTTTTGCAATATGAATGGAAAATTTCTCGTTTCAGCTTGTCTTATTCCACGTACTAAATATTTTGCACACGCATGAATGGGTATGTCTCGAACGCTTAATCAAATGCAGATCAGATGCTCTTTCTGTTGCTGTGTTGCTTGCCATGCGATTTTAGCAAGTGCGGTCTATAAATAGCGTATAGCTGTCAGTCTTAGGCTTTTTGTAGAGTGGCGACGGCTTAGAAAATAGGGTTAGGATCTGTCACCTAAGACTTTTCAACTTTATGAGCCGTGAGGGTCTCATAAAGTATTTTCTCCCTACGGGTCGAGAGGATCCCGTAAGTGCGTTTTCTCCTTAGGAATCGGGAGGATTCCTAAGTGTGTTTTCTCTTGAGAATCGTAAGGATCTCACAAGAGAATTTACTCCCTTACGAGTCGTAAGGACCCGCAAGTGATGGGTGGAGTCGCCCTTATCCGCATTTCACGGAGTCAGGGGTTGCTGTGAATGCTTTCCGGGGTACCGCAGTTTAAAGACATCGCGGTCGAGGTTAAGGACATCATAGTCCGTGGATTTAAGGACTCCACAGTCCGCTGTTAGTTTTAAGACATTACGATCGAGGTTAAGGACATCATAGTCCATGAGTTTAAGGAGCTCACAGTCTAATATTAGTTTTAAGACATCACGGTCGAGGTTAAGGACATCATAGTCCGTGAGTTTAAAGACCTCACAGTCCAATATTAGTTTTAAGACATCACGGTCGAAGTTAAGGACATCATAGTCCGTGAGTTTAAGGACCTCACAGTCCAACGTTAGTTTTAAGACATCACGGTCAAGGTTAAGGACATCATAGTCCGTGAGTTTAAGGACCTCACAGTCCAACGTTAGTTTTAAGACATCATGGTCGAGGTTAAGGACATCATAGTCCGTGAGTTTAAGGATCTCACAGTCCAACGTTAGTTTTAAGACATCACGGTCGAGGTTAAGGACATCATAGTCCATGAGTTTAAGGACTCCACAGTCCGATATTTGCTCTGGATGCTTCCCACGGGTTTACTGCCGTGTTTGGCGAGGACTAGGCTCCGCTCTGGATGCTTCACACGGGTTCACTGCCGTGCTCTGCGAGGACCAGGATCCACTCTGGACGTTTTCCACGGGGTCAGAAGTGACGTTATCCGTGTTCCACATGACCAGGAATTTGCACTAGATGCTTCCCACGGGTTCACTGCCGTGCTCGGCGAGGACTAGGCACCACTCTGGATGCTTCACACGGGTTCACTACCGTGCTCTGCGAGGACCAGGATCCGCTCTGGACGTTTTCCACGGGGTCAGAAGTGACGTTAGCCGTGTTCCACGTGACCAGGAATTTGCACTAGATGCTTCACACTGGTTCACTTCCGTGCTTGGCGAGGACTAGGCTCTGCTCTGGATGCTTCACACGGGTTCACTGCCGTGCTCTGCGAGGACCAGGATCCTCTCTAGACGTTTTCCACGGGGTCAGAAGTGACGTTATCCGTGTTCCACGTGATCAGGAATTTGCACTAGATGCTTCCCACGGGTTCACTGCCGTGTTCGGCGAGGACTAGGCTCCGCTCTGGATACTTCACACGGGTTCACTGGCGTGCTCTGCGAGGACCAGGATCCTCTCTGGACATTTTCCACGGGGTCAGAAGTGACATTATCCGTATTCCACGTGACCAGGAATTTGCACTAGATGCTTTCCACGGGTTCACTGCCGTGTTCGGTGAGGACTAGGCTCCGCTCTGGATGCTTCACACGGGTTCACTGCCGTGCTCTGCGAGGACCAGGATCCGCTCTGGACATTTTCCACGGGGTCAGAAGTGACGCTATCCGTGTTCCACGTGACCAGGAATTTGCACTAGATGCTTCCCACGGGTTCACTGCCGTGTTCGGCGAGGACTAGGCTCCGCTCTGGATGCTTCACACGGGTTCACTGCCGTGCTCTGCGAGGACTAGGATCCGTTCTGGACATTTTCCACGGGGTCAGAAGTGACATTATCCATGTTCCACGTGACCAAGAATTTGCACTAGATGCTTCCCACGGGTTCACTGCCGTGTTCGGCGAGGACTAGGCTCCGCTCTGGATGTTTTCCACGGGGTCAGAAGTGACGTTATCCGTGTTCCACGTGACCAGGAATTTTTTTGATTATATCCGCATTTCATGGAATTAGGATTTGACTCTCGGTCATCTGTACACCGTCGAGTCATGGAACTGGGTGTTGCCGCTGTTCCGCTTTGTTTGATGTTGTGTCTACTAGGACGAATGTTGAGATGATCTCCAGGCTATCTGTGATTCATCGAGATTTGGCCTCTTCTTCTGATGAAACCTGGAGGAGGAGGAGTGCGATTCCTTCTTTGTTTGCGCCCCTGGATTGTATACAGAGATTGACATGATATCACCTATAGGGCATAAATTTCATTTTATATATTTATTTTATTTCTTTCCGCGATGTCTATCATTTCTGCTTTTATATCGCGAAGGTCGCGATTGCCCTATCATTTCGGCTATTTTTCGCGGTGCCCAATCATTTCGGCTATTTATTTTATTTTTACTCACTATTTTTTATTGCGAGTTGCCCCATCATTTCGGCTATTTTGCATGCATACCTCTTTTACTTGCTGATTTTGTCGCAAGTTGCCCCATCATTTCGGCTATTTCGTATGCATGTATGACTTGCTGGCTTTTCGCCGCAAGCTTGGGATTAGACACCGATTTCGGCATCAGCACCGCTACAACTGGGATGTTTCCAGGAGCAAATCATCATTTGCCCCTGTCGATGTCAGACAAAGGTGGCTTAGCGAACAGGGTTAGGATCCTGTCGACTAAGGCTTTTGACTTTATGAGCCGTAAGGGTCTCACAAAGGTATTTCTCCCTACAAGTCGTGAGGATCTCGTAGGTGTGTTTTCTCCTTAGGAATCGTGAGGATTCCTAAGTGTATGGCTCTTTGTAAGTCTTAAGGATCTTACAAGAGAGTTTTCTCCTTATAAGTCGAGAGGACTCACAAGGGTTGTTCATCGTGCGAACATATCCCTAGTCACGGATGGGACTCGGTTAGGGAAATGTTTATTCGCGCCCGTGGATTGTATACAAGGGTCAGTATTGAGCCGTTTGTAGGGCATTATTGGAAGTTGTGGGGGTTGCTTAAGAACAAGTTCAGGTCTGTATAACTTAAGACTTTCAAATCTTATGAGCCGTGAGGGTCCCATAAGAGAATTCTCCTTACGAGTCGTGAGGATCTCGCAAGTGTAATTTCTTCTTAGGAGTTGTGGGGATCCCTAAGTGTGTTGCTCCCTTGTGAGTCGTAAGGATCTCACGCGGGTGGTTTCTCCTTACAAGGTCGAGAGGACCCTGTAAGTATCTTTTAACGAGGTTGCGCCCTTTTGGGTTTTCACAAACACTCGCCGGTAGCCCTGCTGTTTTTACTTACAGAGCCCTTTCGGATTTTCATCCGTGCCCACTTTGCTTATGGACATACCGTTTTTTTTTCTTTTTTATTCTTTTCTCCTTCTTTTTTTAACGAGGTTGCGCCCTTTCGGATTTTCACGAACACTTGCCGGTAGCCCTGCTGTTTTTACTCACGGAGCCCTTTCGGGTTTTCATCCGTGCCCATTTTGCTTATGGACATACCGTTTTTTTTTCTTCTTTTTTTTTTGTATCAGCTTTGGGATGCTGCAATCCACCATAGTTTCTCGACGTCTCGATCAACAGCTAGTTTTAGGACGTAGTGGTCCGTCGTTAGTTTAAGGACGTTTCGGTCCATTGTAAAGTAAGCCGGTTACTACTTGTAGAGTTTGGGCTTAGGAAGATAGCGAGCGGACATAGTCGTCGTCATTTATCATTGACCTAGGCCGTGACTCGTCAAGCGTAGTACTTTTTCAAGAAGCGATCGTTTATTGGCCTGAAAGGTCTTTCACTGTGCATGTCCATGAGTAGATAGGCTCCACCCTGGTAGACCTTGTCTATAATGTACGGGCCTTCATAATTCGGCTCGAATTTTCCCCGTTTGGCGCGATTGGGGATCATAGGTCTTTTGACCACTAGCACGAGTTCGCCTTGGCGGAATGTCCTTGGCCTGGTCAATCTTTCATATGAGCGCGTCATCTTTGCTTTAGAAGCTTCCAGATTTTGTTGCGCCAGGAACCGGGTTTCATCAAGGGCATCAAGCTCCTAAAGCCGAAGGTGAGCCTGGCCCTAACCGAGTCCCATCCATGACTAGGGATATGTTCGCATGCATCAAACGCATGTTCGTCTGGCAGTTTGCAATTCATGGGAGAATCGGCTGGTATTGGGTGTTCGGCGAGGAAGTCAGCGATGGCCTGGCCCTTCACTGCCTTAAGAGGTTGATAGGTTATTGAGAACTCCATCAAGAGCAGGGCCCACTTAGCGAGCCGACCTGTCAATATGGCCTTTGACATCAAATATATGAGAGGGTCCACCTTCGATATGAGACGGACTTCATGCGCCAATGCATAGTGCTGGAGTTTCGTTATTGGGAAGATCAACGCCAGGCAGTGTTTTTCGATGGGAGAATAATTGCTTTCTGCCCCCATGAGAACTCGACTCAAGTAATAGAGAGCTCTTTCTTTCCCTTGGTCGTTCTCTTGTGCCAATAATGCGCCTAAGGAACCTTCGAGGGCGGTTGTATAAAGAATGAGAGGCCTTCCCTTGACCGGAGCAGGCAGCACTGGCGGGTTCTGCAGATATTGCTTGATTTCGTCCAGTGCGCCTTGGCATTTGTGATCCCAGATGAACGGGGTTCCTTTCTTCATCAGGTGACTATAAGGACGACACTTGCCAGAGAGATTGGCTATAAATCGCCGGATATACGCGAGCTTCCCTTGGAGAGACCGCAATTGCTTGAGAGTCCTTGGCGGGGGCATCTCCATGATCGCTTTGATCTTTGACGGATCTATCTCGATACCTCGGTGTCGGACGATGAATCCTAATAATTTGCCCGAGGAGACCCCGAACGCGCATTTAAGTGGGTTCATCTTCAAGTTATATTGCCGAAGGCGTTGAAATACGATTTTTAGATGTTCGAAATGCTCGTCGTATGATTTGCTTTTCACCACGAGGTCGTCGATATAGCATTCGACGATTTCATGTATGAGGTCATCGAAGATCTTCGTCATGGCCCTCTGATAGGTGGCGCCGGCGTTCTTTAGACCGAAGGGCATCACTTTGTAGCAGAATATACCTAAAGGGGTCTGGAAAGCGGTGTGCTTCTGGTCTTCGGGATGCATCTTTATCTGATTATATCCTGATGAGCCGTCCATGAAGGAGAAAACTTCGTGAGTGGACGTGTTGTCTATCATCAGCTTAGTGACCGGTACTGGGAAATCGTCCTTCGGGCAGACTTTATTAAGATCCCGGAAGTCCACGCATATGCCCACTATCCTATTTTTCTTCATCACCGGGACGATATTAGCGATCCAATCAGGGTACTGGACCTCTTGGATGAAGCCAGAGTCGATTAGCTTCTTGACCTCGGCGTTGATACTCATCTCAAGCTCGAGCCGCATTCTCCTTGGCGCTTATTTGATTGGCTTGATGTCCGAGGATATTGCCAGTTTATGGACAGCAATCTCTGGATCTAGTCCTTGCATCTCGGAATAGTTCCATGCGAAGCAATCTTTATGCTGCATAAGCACGTCTTTTAGTGTATCTACCCTTTCTTCAGACAGCAACTCACTGACGAATGTCGGTCGCAGGTCACTTGTCGTCCCTAAATCAATTTTCTTGAGGTTATCTGCAGTAGTATATATTCCATCTTCCAGCTCTTTTGGCGCCGGTAGGAACTCTGAGATCACCTCGTCATCGTTGTTTTCGAAGCACCACAGGAGGTCATCCATATTCTCGGGTTCTTCTTTTGATATCTTTATCATATGACAAGTACGAGCTCGCTTCCACGACCGAGGTTGATCTGGTTCTACTCTCGCGGATTTGGATTCATGCTTCTGCGGCGGTGTTACCCTCCAACTGCTGGATAGAGTGAATTCGCCGAGCTGATATTGGTCTTCGACCCAGTTCTTGAAGGTAAAGCAGTCTTCGAGAGGGTGTCCTATTGCTCGGTGATAAGAGCAATAGTCTAGATGAGAGATCTCGTTAGCTTGCTCGGGGTGCTTGGGCTCCGGGGGTATAAGCATTTGATGTCTTATGGCAAGATCAAGTATCTTCTTTGTCTTGTCTTAAGGAAAAGAGTATGCTCGACTCATCTTCTTTATAAGGGACAAATCCGGACCGCTCGATTCCCGATCGCGTGATTTCTTGGTCCCGCTTTGTCGTTGTCGAACGCTTTTTCCGCTCTTTGACTTGTTTCTGCATCTGCGTCGAGCCTTTTGTATGACAGGTTGACAGGGAGGGACATTTTCATCTTTCGCAGCCTGCTGAAGAAGGCGTTGCGTCCTGGCTTTCTCGTAGATGGCCATTTCACGATTATGGTCCTCTCGAACCTTTTGACCTGCTTCCCTTATAAGCTTGTCCATTTGTTCTTCGAACGACGGACTGGGCATTTTCATGTCGGGGGCTCTTTCTGGTTTAGGATTAGCATTCTCCCATTGAGCATCTCCTTCTTCATCAAAGTCATGTACGACATAGCAGTCGCGGAGTAGCTCCCGTTTCTTAGACCGAACATATCCAAGCCCAATTGCTTCCATTCTCCCATTGGGCAACTTGCGCTGAGTTCCGGGAACGTTCCAGATCCTGTCATAGAACTTAGCTTTTCGAGCGGTCTGTTTGAAGGGTATCCCTTGGCGCTTCAATAGCCTTTTCAAGCCTTCTGTGTAATATCTAGGCAGGCGAATGGGCTGGAGCCTGTCAAGTGTAGAATCCACGCCATGCCAAACTTCTTTCTCCACTCTTGTTTCCGTGGATCGGTAGAATAGGATTGCCTGTTTGCCTTCTCGCCTGGGAGGGACATAGAACGTCTGCAGCTCTTCCACACTGTAGGTATCAAGCGCGTCTAGTTCTTTATGATGTTTGGGCGGAACCATGGCAACTTGCAAACTTTGCTCTTCATCAGCGAATGTTTGTATTGAAGGCCGAGCGGAGAATATAGCATGGACCTCATCTTCCGAGTCACTGCCAAAGGTCAACATGGGAGCGGACGGTCCTGGCTTGTTGTACTGGGACTGGCCTGGATAAACTATCTCTTCCTCTTCCTCAATATCACTCCTGAAGACAGGAATGGTGGTGATAGCTTTGTTCTCCGTCTTGCGACATCTCTCTATGTCTTCGAAATCCGGTAAGAAATATTTTGCATCTTCATACTTGCAGACTTCGTTTACGGAGAATGGATTCAGCTCTCCTGTTATGGTATACTCGAGACCATCCTTAAAGTATTTCATACACTGATGTTGTGTAGAAGGGATGATGTTGTACTCGTGTAACCAAGGCCGGCCGAGCAAAGCGTCATAGCATGTCTTGGCTTCAATGACATGAAATTTAACATCCGTGACAAGTAGCCCAAATCGTAGTGTTAATATCACAGACCCGAGAGTCCGCGATGACTGGGAGACAAAACCAGAGATGGTGATTTTATCATGAGCGAGATGCTGGACGCTCATGCAGATTTCCTTCAACACTCGCACGTTGAGAAGACTGACAGAAGACCCATTGTCGACCAGGATTTTACCTATCTTTATATCGTGGCAGTATCCTGAGACATAGAGGGGACGGTTGTGCTCGCACGTCCCAAAGAGGAGGTCTTCGTCGCCAAAAGGTGATATCGGCTGTGTGTACTTCCTCTAGCTCGTCCTTCATCTTCTCTTCGACGAGAAAAGCTTGGAATTGCTCTGGCTCTTATAGCGCCTTTATCAGTGAATCTCTCGCTTCTTTGGATAGTAGAAAGGCGTTGAGAATACTGAGTTGCGAGGGTAACTTCCTCAAGTGCGCCAGAACGTTATAGTCCACCTTACTCTTCTTTGGCGGGTCCTTGGCAGTCAGTTCTTTCATGACTTGGTTGTCCAGGGCGATATCCTCAGAGACCTTTTCTTTTCCCTTATCTTTTCTACTCGTGGATCCGAGATTCTTTTCTGGAAGCGTGCGATTGCGCAGCTGAATGTTTTCACAGGCCTTCGGTTCCTCATCTTTCCCCAAGGTGGATTCTTTAAAGAGGGGGTCAAGAGCCATTTCTTCATCAGAGTCGCTTTCGAAAGTGAGAATTTGCGATCCCCCGGTATTGACCATGCGACAGTCACCGGTATTTCTTTTATACTCCTCAGTCACGGTTCTTCGCTCCCGCTGAATTTTGCATTTCATCCGCTTAAAATGCTGCCAGTGAGCAACATATCCCCGCCACCATCTTTTACAAGCATTGCACTCCTCGGTAGGGTGCGAAATCTTTCGATGATATAAGCAGTAGTTAGGATGCATCTCTGCTTCACCGGGAGTGTTTCCTTCGGAGGGCTGTAGCTTCATCCCCATTGATATGGCTTTAGCAAACCTTTTCCTCATCTTGAACTTGTTTTTATCCGTGACGGATGTTCGTTGATTCGGCGGGAGTGCCTTGACTCTTTCGTCCAGTCGTCGATGTTTGGCTCTTTCAAATATGGCCATCTTATGCTCCCGATCGGCTTTACTTTTCAGATGAATCTCATTCAGGAAGGCGTCGATCATTTCATCTGACGGCCATAGAAGTTCCGGCTTGGGATCTGCCCCCGGTCTCTCTGTGCAAGGAGCTTCTTCATCGGCTGTATCTGAATGAGAGATCACATGGCAGCTTGCTGCGTAATCCTCAGATCCGTCCGACGATTCTTCTCCATCATCTTCGTCTTCAAGAACGTGACTGAGGAACTCTTGGAGCGTGATTGGAGTCCGTGCCTTCTGGTTATACTCTTCCAGCGTGTCAATCTGCTTCAGTAAGTACATGCGCTTGTCGCTAGGCTTCACGGGCTTCTTGGATTTCTTCTTCTTTTTCGAAGATTTCGACGGCTGGGTGTATGTGCTTTGGCTATTACCACCGATTTTTGGAGTCGGGCGCGGTTTTAGCATCCTCTCGATGATCTCAGGCTCCAACGGATTCTTCCACCTGATCGCCAGGCATGTCTGGAGATCATTCAGCATCCTTTTGGTTTTGGCCAAAAGAACGACCTCCCATGGGGCTTCTTCAACAAAAGAGCATGTTTCCCCCGGTGTGTCCGTCTTCTTAGGAGTGTGCGGTTGTGGTGGGTTTACTTTCCACTTCTCAGACAGCGCAAACTTGCCTTGTAGGTACTGATCCTCGATCCATCCCCTAAAGACGAAGCAATCCTCGATCGAATGGCTTACCGTTTGGTGGTAAGAGCAGTAATTGGGGTTATTCACTTCGCTGGATTGCGGCGGTCGCCTGGGATTCGGCAAACTGATAAGCCTGTTGCGCATAGCTAGCTCGAACAGCCTCTTCGTCTTGTCCCGTAGGAATGAGTAAGGACGCTTCATTTTCTCATTGTAATAGCGTCGTCTCTCCTCCAGTTGATCCGCTAGCTTTGGGGCACTGGGCTGCTGTTGGGTGTTCGCAACGAAGGTCGCCTTTCCTTTACCCTTGTCATTTCGAGGTTCTGGCTTCGGAGGAGACGGTCTGTGACCCATTTGATCCATCTGGGCTAGCTTATCGATTAAATCCTGGAACGTGGTCGGTTTAAAGAACATCATGAACTGTGAAATAGTTGCATGAGGGTCTAGAGTGCCTACGAACATGCCCACCGCTGGTGCTTCTTCGATGCGCTGCTCGCACTTCGACCACAAGTTTCACAATCGGATTGCATATTGAACCCATGTCTCGCCCGGCTTCACCCTTGCATTGATCAATGCCGTTATTGGGGTGCGTTCGCTGGTGCTCGCGAATCGCTGGGTGAACAGCAACTCCATCTCTGCGAAAGTTTTGATGGAGTCATTTGGAAGCTCGGAGTACCACTCAAATGCCATCTCCGATAAGCTGCCGACGAATTGGCGAAGCAAGAGTTTGTCATCGCCGCCGGTGTTGCCACAAAGAGCCCTGAACTGGGCGACATGTTGGTGGGGATTGCCTGTCCCCTTGTAGACATGGAATTTCGGGATCATGTAGCCCGGCGAGTACTTTATCTGATCATACCAGCTCGGATATGGTCGTCCCGTTTTGACAACTTGGCCAGCTGCCTCAATTGCCTGGTGAACTCGTATTTGTTGAGCAATGTAGTCATCCAGGGCAGCTTTGGAAATTGTTTCCTCTTTGGCTGTTGAAAGAGCCGGAGGTGGATTCGACGTTTCTCCTCTGTCGTCTTCAAGGGTAATCGGAGGATCTTCGGCTGGAAGGTCCGGCTGTATCATCATACCCACCATGTCTTGGAACAGAAGAGCCATTTGCTTTATATTGGCCGGTTGCTCCGTAGCCTCCTTGTCCTTCTTCTCGAGCATTCTTCAAAGGAATTCAGCATCAGTTTCGTGTTCGCGACGCTCCTCCGATGACGCCTCTGGGCTTTCTTTTGTTCCGGTGAGTGCGGCCATCACAGTCAGCATCTCCTGGAGCTTTTGCTGCTGTTGTTCCTGGGGTCTTGTGATGGATCGAGTAAGCGGTCGGTGGCCCATAGAAGCGCGGCTATCCTCCTTCCGGGATGCCATGTAAACGGTATGGACCACCATGCCCCCGGACTTAGGGCGTTTGGGCTCAGTGCCTCTAACATTTGTTGTACGCATGGGGGTCTTCTCCGACTTTTTTTTCTTATGAACGGTGGAAGTTGAGGGGGCCGTTGCGGTGGGCACCCAGATAGCTTTTCGTGGCTTAGCAGGATAGCTTACTTCCTGTTGGACCTTCAGCTTCTTGTGCTGGTGGGAGAAATTTGGATCGATCACTGAGCCTCGGACCTGCCGCCAGACTTAATAGATCTTGGAGGACAGACGCTGAGGGGATTGGGGCTGTTCTGGCTTTGCTTCTACAACCTTTTCCAGTGGAGGGGGAGACCTTTTCAGTATGGCAGTAGGAGAATTCCTACGCACCTTATTTAGCAGCTCAAAGCTGTTCTCGGTTGGAACAACAGCATTAATTTCCGCCGTCGGGGCTGGTGGAGTTAGCCCAGAAAGGGAGTTGCCTCCTGACTTCCTCACTCGGCGCCAGTGGCGACGTCGAGCATATCGTGCTAATGGAATTGGCTCGGTGACGGGGATGGCCTCGTCTTTCCCCCTGTTCAGGTGAGGGGCTGTTGCCAGTGTCAGCCTATTAAACACCGATATCTTTTGAGTAGCAGGAGCGGGAGTGGGAGTTGGTGTAGGAAACCCTTCATGGTATCAGAGCCAAGCTAGAACCTTAGGCGACGTTTAGGCGAAGTTAAAACTCCGATCGAACCAAAAAATACGGATTTTGACCCTTCTCTGGACTTTTTTTTAAACTGTTTTATTTTCTAAATTAAAAATACTTAAAAAATTCAGTAAGGAAATATAGGCAAAACTGTAAAAGACGAAGCCATAATCCGTACATACCGCCGCGGACCCACGGCCAGACCTTGCTTGGGCCGCGGATCCGCGGCCGTATAGGAGTATTATAGCCTCGTTTTTGTACAGTAATGTTCTTAACTGCTTGTATATATTTTTGGGTATTTTTAATCAGACTCAAGTGTTGAGTGTTCTGGGGATTGTTTTGGATTCGTTGATTCGATCGGAAAATTTAATTTCGTATTTTTCCTGGGTAATTTAGAAAGTATTAAAACGTTCGAACGGATATCATTAACTCACTTTTTCCCGGCACGAAAAACTTTCAAGTGTTGAATTTTTTCTCGAGTTTAAATCTTTCGGAAATACGTGCAAATAACATGGTGGACACTCTGGAAGAACACAAACCTTAACTCGATTATGTGACCGTCTGAACTGCCTCTGAACCTTAGGGTTTGAGGCAGTACGGCGTGCCACATGTGAGGCATTGGCTTGACCCTTCTACGGCTGGACCACTGCTAATGTGACATGTTCCGGGATTTTTGAACTCCGCTCAAGTGTTGAGCTATTAAGGAAATCTTGGGTATTTGATTATTCGATCGGAAAATTTAATACTGTCTATTTATCTGGAATGTGATACAATATATGGAATTCATATAGTTAGGCATGAAATGCGAAGTATGTGATATTTCGGATTTATGATGTCTAAAGTGATTGTGGATTCCAAATGTTGTAGTTTTACACTTTCTTTTCGGTGACCGTAAGTGTAGTATGTCGCATATCGCCGGTTTCGTTGCTATATATCAACGACAATCGGGGTACGCATACTTACTTACGTTGATGATATATGATATTATGTGTTTCTGAGATATGATGTGCAGGATTGTCGTGATTGAATAGCCGGGGTTTTTTATGTGAGATGAGAGTTTTCTTTTCATTCATGTAAAATTCAAATGTAATGTAATATTCTTTTATTTGGGGCACTTCCGGGTTGAGGTTGATGTCACCAGTGTTGTATATTATTTACTTTTCCGCATTAGGATAGACCCAAGGAGAGGAGCACAAGTGACCGGGTTCTGGGGTTCAGTGGGAGGCCATCTCGAGAAGTCGAGACCGGGTCTCCTAAACTCCAGAATTGGTAGGGTCGCTTGCCGCTCTCGTAGGGGTCTAGGGGTGTGGGCTTGGCTATTCATCGCGACTGTGGAATCCGTATTTTCTATTGATTGGCTAAATACTAAATACGGACGTCCTAGTATATCCTGTATTATCATTTGTGTGTTTCTGCTGCCTATATTCTGTGATGTGATATCTGAGACGAATGATATATTATATATAAGATATATGTAGACGTTGCTTATGTTTTACACCCGCGCTAGTCCCGTCCCGGTATGCCGTTAGTTAAGTAACCTAACGGTGCATTACAGAATATTGCGGCGAATGCGGATGGCATAAGCGTACGTTGTATTTTCGTTTCTTTTCTGTGATTGGCTTAAGGACTTAAATGATGGGGCTACATTAATATGATTAATGTAAAGAAAATAAACCTAAAAGATGTTGTAGAATCGGATTTGAAAACCATTCGGCTCTTTATGAAAAAGCTACATTTCAAAACTGCGGAGCTCAAGCCACTCCTTTTGAAAACCATTTGATTCTACGACGATATCAAGTTCAAAGCGTTAAAGATTTTCTTAAAAATCATCCGCAACCCTCCGTCATTTTAGGAAGTAGAGTACATAGTATCCGTGCTACGTTTGTTGACTATAGTTAAGGCGTAGTGTACGGTAGCTAAGTGATATCTTCCTACACTGCATATGATGCAGATTAATTAGAACATTCATATGACTTTGTTGACCATAGTTAAGGGTCATGTGGGTGGGTCTAATTAATCAAGAAATGACGGGTAGAACTTGACTAGTACTTATGATTTGTTGACCATAGTTAAGGTCATAGGTACTAGGGGTAAAAACCGCATCGGGAATTTCAAGTGTTGAGATTTGCAATGAGATTGCATACCTTCCATATGATGGTTAGATCCTGATCCCACTGTAGGCAATAGTTGCTCCCGGGAAAGTTTTGCAGTTTACAATTAGCTAACCCATTAGGTGTCTAGAAAGGTGTTAACGGGGCTACGCCTCTGGGAAAACGAGGTTTACTTTAATTAGGTCCGTACGAAAGCACGGGGAACCTCCCTCAAGTACCGACACTGGCCTGGCTGAACGGTTGGTAGACTGTAATTAATCCTGGCTAGTTTTCTTTTTAAGGTTTGAAAGAAAAACTTGATTAAAGCAGTGGGAGACATCGATTAGACAAGATAATAACCAATCTGATCTTTGCAAGAGCTTTCGCTGAGTGTATTCTTTTCTCTCTCTTAATGGCAGATACCCATGACAGGACTCAAGCTTCTACTAGATAAAAATAAACTGAATGGGACCAATTATAAAGACTGGCTGAGGAATCTGAACATTGCCTTGACTTATGATAAAGTATCATATGTCCTCACGGCTCCAGCCCCGCCCGTCCTAGGTCCAAAATCCTCAGTTGCGGATATTGAAGTCCGCAAGACATGGGACGCTGACTGTGCCACTGCCAAATGCCTCGCGCTTGCATCGATGGACAACACACATCAAAAGCAGCACGAGAATATGGACATTCATGACATATTACCCTATACAAAAGAGTTGTATGGAGAGCAATCCCACGTATTATGATACGAAGTATCAAAAAAATTGTTTCAGATGCGAATGGCCCCTGGCACACCAATAGGAGACCATGTTCTGAAGATGATAGCTCTCATAGAAGAGCTTGAGGACCTTGGATGGACGATGGACAATGAACAATATACGGATATTATTCTGCAGTCCCTGTTAGTTATATGTATGCCCTAGAGGCCATTACTATACATAGGATGTATATTGTAGTGGATGCTTGGACATATATAGGGAGGACTTTCTTGCTCGACATGATAGTATGCTATCTGGTTGCTCTTTACCTTAACGTGTACACTGATTGTCACTCTGTTACATGTTGGTAAAGCCCTTAGGATGTGTACTTGACTAACTGGACTATGATGCGGATCATACTAGTGGGGACATGGTAGTCCATAAGTACATCCTTCAAGATCCCTAGTCGTGGGTGTATCGAGACAGGGCATTGATATACCAGAGTAGACTAACGTATACCTTCTCGACCCATACAGATGGGCGATGGATGATCCCATATCCATTAGTGTTTGACATCAGAGATGATATACGGGTGCTCAGTGGAGACTGGGTACACTGGACGGACTCGTCGAGAACTCCCAGATGGTATTATACCTTACGTCAGATGGCAGTTCTCTGGTGACACTGGTACAGAGTAGTCTGTTGACCCGAGATCGTCATAGAGTCTTGTGTGGTTCCCACTGTGCTTTGATTTCCACCTTACCACGTCCAAGAGGGCGTGCAAAACGGTGGTTTTTGGGTACAGTCCCGAATCACATGGAGGCAATGAGCGATAGGAGGGGATTCGTCTCTCCCGGTATAGGGAGTTGATGTTGCGCTGTGTTTGATTGGCTATAACCGGAAATCCCTGGCCAGGGTTGCTGAGATTTACTGGTAAGTGTTACCTGTAGTTTCTCAAACTGTTATAGACCTCATATCGACATGACTTATCGAGCTATTGGGGTCTGACGTTTACCACCCCAACGCGAGATATGCGACATATCAGACGAACAGACCGGACTGTACGGTAAGTGTTACTGGTTGGATTCACAGGAGTGTGAGCGGGCTTGCTCGTCGATCTTCTGATCGCTCAATACCCGGGTGGCCGTTACGTTTAGCAGACCGCTTGCGGCTTGTGGGTGTTTGATATGATCATCACCTGCTGCCAGCGTATTGACGAGTCTTTAGAGTCCTACACAGAGGTTTCCTGGCTCAAGCGAAATGAAATAGGAGCGCATATGAGATATGTGCGGGACCGAGAATAATAGCAGTATGTGATACTGGATTCTATTCTCGCGATTTGTATCATCGGCAGGTTATATGTGATATAGCCAGGTTACCGAATCAAGTGTTGATTCGATACATTGATACACTTGATATTAGTCGGTTATATGCGATATGACCGGATCATTAAATCAAGTGTTGATTTAATGATTTGATATATAATTATATATTTGATATATTACTTTACATTAACTAGTATTTGTTCGCTTTAAATGGATTTTCTCACTTGAAGTGCACCTTGTATATGTGATATATTTTTATACACTTGTTTGTATCATGTTTGATGATACATGCAACCTTGCGTGTGTGTATGCTATACACTATGTTTAGTTAATGGTTAGGGTTTCCATTGATTTATTTATTTATCTATTTATTTTAGTTAAAAGAAAAAGGAAAAACAAAATGGTTGCTTTTATACTAGAACTTTCTTGATGCTTCATGCATCTTTGACTAAGTGACCATTTTGTCTTCATCTCCTAAACCTAACCATGCAACTAACCCTAGTTCATTCTCTACACTTAACCAAGGTTGCATTATGATAAGAATGAATGGGATTTTCTTTTTAACTTAATCCTTTTTTATTCTTTCATCTTCATCTTCATCAAGCTTTATGAAAGCTTGCTAGCTTCAATGGCAACATGAGAAAAAGAGTGAGAAATCCAATTCTAAAGTGAACTCACTTCCTATTTCTTCATCCTCTACCACTTGCCAAGTAGTATGGGGTGTTTTCTTCACAAGTTTCATGACTTGGTGAAGTTGGAGCTTGATCTTGAGTTGCCTCGACGTAGATCATCTTCGGCATCGAAGTCGACGACCTAGCCCGTTCTTTTCTCCGATGAAACCACCGCGAGAGTCTAGGATTCCGATGGTTACAGCGGAGGGACGTCATCACGGAGCTAGAGAGGTGAAGGACCGGATCTACAAAGGTTGTAATCACTTTCCTCTTAGTTAAAGTTGTTAACTCGCATTGCATCGCCTTACCTCTAGTTACGATCTTGCTTAGGGTCACTTGGCACATAGAAAAATTTTGAATTTGGCATGTTTGATCTGTTGTGGAACATCATGGGTATGCCTAGGAACCCTATAGTGGTATCAGAGCCTAGCTAGAGCCTTAGGCGATGCGTAGACGGAGTTAGAAGTCCGATCGAACCGAAACCCTAATGCAAATTCCTTCTCTGTACATTTTTTGAAATCGGGGATTTTGGAGAATTAAAAATATGCAGAAAAATCAGCAGGAATTTCTAAGAATTACTGTGAAGCCCGTGCGCCTGAGTCAATCAAAGCGCGGCGGAACCGCGGCATTAGCATGGCTAATGCGGCGGTTCCGCGGCCACTTAGTCGCTTCTTCAATTGATTTTTGCACAGTAATTCCTATATTTTGGTGCTGTATTTTCTGGGAATTTTTAAATCTTACTCAAGAGTTGAGTTTTCTGGGTTGTATTGGGAGTTCGGAGATTCGATCGGATTGTCTAATTTTTTCTGTGTTTTTTCCGGGTATTTTTAGAGCATGTTAAAAAGTTCGACCAGATATAAATACCCACTTTTTCCCCTGCCGGGAAATTTTCAATTGTTGGAATTTTCCGTAGTTTAATGACGTTCTAAGTAGTGCAAGTAACGCGATGGTCCCTCTAGAAGACAACAAACCTTAACTCGATTATGTGACTGTCTTGAAATGCCCTTTGAACCTTAGGGTTTAGGGCAGTACGGCGTAACACATGTGAGGCGTTGGCTTGACCCTTCTACGGCTGGACCATTGGTACTGAGGCACGAAGTGAATGTTTTTTTAAACTTATTTCATGTGTTGAGCTGTTTCGGGAAAACTTGGGTATTCGATTGTTCAATCGGAGAGTTTAACATTTTCTATTTATCCGGAATGTGATACAACATTTGGAATCCACAAGTAGTTATGAGATAACTGAATGAATGTTATAAACGTAGCACTTTAGTCTCACTTGATCGGTTGCCACGGAATTTTGATGTGATCAAAAGTCCGTCGCAATCACGTAGCGTACGCAGATACTCGCCGGATAAACTTAATAGACAGCTACACCTCTTAGCCCCGACCAAGTGACTGTAGGAGAACCCCGTCGCCGTAAGCATCCGTTTGGGTGCTCGCGGTAGCGGTGTTCCGCCTTGGTGCACTTCGTCGACGGTATCGGGAGTGCGGCCGTCTACTAAAGTTTGCGACGAGCATTCGATCAGGATGTCGGGAATCTTGTTGAATTGCCCGACTTGATATTGAAAAGAGTTTTCGATAATGAGACTAAAATGTGGGGTTTATAATTGTTAGGCATGCGATGTCTAAGAAATTCATTTGTTTAGGCATGCGATGTCTAAAGAGATTGCAGATTCCAACTGTTGTAGTTTTACACTTTCTTTTCTGTGACCGTAAGTGTAATATGTGATATCGCCGGTTTCGTTGCTATATGTCAACGACAATTGGGATGCGCATATTTACTTACGTTGATGACATGTGATGTTATGTGTTGCTGGATATGTTATATTGGATCGTCGTGTTTGAATAGCCGGGGGGTTTTTATGTGAGATGAGTGTTTTTCATTTTCATTCATGTAAAAACTTGTATGTAATATTCTTTTATTGGGGCACTTCCAGGTTGCGGAAGATATCACCATTTGTATATTATTTACTTTTCCGCATTAGGATAGACCCAAGGAGGGGAGCACAAGTAACCGGGTTCTAGGGTCCAGTGGGAGACCAACTCGAGGAGTCGAGTCCGGGTCTCCTAACTCTAGAATTGGTAGGGTTGCTTGCCGCTCTCGTAGGGGTCTAGGGGTGTAGGTTTGGCTATTCATCGCGACCGTGGAATCCGTGTTTTATACTGGCTCGTATTGAAAACACGGACGTCCTAGTATATCCAATATTTCATATATTTCTTCTGCTGCGATATCTGTGATGTGATCATTTGATGTTCTGTGATAGATACTGTATATAGTATATACGATATATTATATAGATGTTACTTATGTTTTACACCCGTGCTAGCCCTGCCCTGCCCCGCTCTGTCGTTAGTTACCTAACCTAACGGTGCACGAGGGGACATCGAGGCGAATGCGGATGGCATAAGTGTACGTCGTATTTATCTGTGATGTTTAGGTACTTTAAATGATGGGACTTCATTAATATGATTAATGAATGTAAAAAGAAACCTAAATATGTTGTGGAATCGAATTTCAAAATTAAAACAGGTAGCTACAGTTCTTGCTTTGCACAGCGGTATATATGATATATCCTGCACCTTATTCGATGAGGAAAGGGCCGACGATCCCTTCACCGGGAGTGACCCCTTTAGCAATAACTGGCAGATGCTACACACTCGGTTTGTCTTTTGATAGCTTTTATAGTTTCTGCTTTGCACAGTGATATATATGATATATCCCGCATCTCATTCGACGAGGAAAGGGCCAACGATCCCTTCACCGGGAGTGACCCCTTTAGCAAAACTAGAAAAGCCTAAAAAACACTCCATTTTAAAATCATTTGATTCTACAACGATATCAAGTTCATTACGCAATAGGTTTTCAGAAAAACCTGTCGTAGCCCTCCGTCATTTCAGATAAGTGGTAGTTAGTATTCGTGCTACGTTTATTGGCCTGCGTCAAGGCGTAGTGTGCGGTAGCTAACTAGTATTTATCTGCTTATGCATATGATGCAGATAGGATTAGGGTAGTCGTGCGACTTTGTTGGCCTGCGTCAAGGGTCGTGCGGATGGGTTTAATTCAATCAGGAAATGACGGGTTGAACTTGACTAGCGCACTATGGTTTGTTGGCCTGCGTCAAGGTCATAGGACGCTAGGGGCAAAATTATCGGGAATTTCAAGTGTTGAAATTTGCAATGAGATTGCATACCTTCTATGAGATAGTTGGATCCCGATACCCGCTGCGAGTAAGAGTTACTCCTGGGAGAGTTTTACACATTACAATTAGCCGATCAAGTAGGTGTCTAGAAAGGTGTTAACGAGGTTACGCCTCTGGAAAAACGAGGTTTACATTAATTAGGTTCATGCGAAAGCACAGGGGACCTCCCTCAAAGTACCGACACTGGCCTGGCTGAAAGATTGGCGAACTTGTAGCGTGTAATTAATCCCGGCTAGTCTTTCCTTTTAGGGTTTGAAGGAAGATTTGATAAAAACAGTGGGAGCCATCCTGATTAGATAAAATAATAACCAATCTATTCTTGCAAGAGCGCACGCTGAGTGTTTTCTTCTCTCTCTCTCCAGGTAGCGACCATATCACGCCTTAATCAAGATAATAATACAGATGTATTGACCGAACCCGCTTGTTATACTGAGCTGGGGAACGGTGGTCCCGCTCCAACTTATAATTGTTATAAGACAGAGCAGGAAATTAGGGAATACCAGATTTCCCGTGCCGCCCAAACGAAGAAAGTGCATATGATGCATCTCCTTCGGGTGTGTTCATTGCAAAGAACTGTTTCTCTATATCCTCCACGTCCTGGGTATTTGATACCGGATCAGGATCCCAAATATGTAATCTGTTACATAGGGCTACAGAAAGGTAGAGAACTGAGAACGGGTGATAAGTTTCATGAGACAGAAAACGGGACAAGTGTTGCAGCCAAGTCTGTTGGTCACTATCACCCTGTATTACCAAAATACATTAATTCTGAACGAATGTTATTAGATACCGAACCTGATATACAAAATCATATCAGTCTCTTTATTAGTAAAGAAATGATAAAATTTTGTATTGCTGGATAATGTTTTGAACATTTCCTATATCAAAAGTTGATCGGTTCAGGCACGTTATCTAAAAGCATTGATGTTCTAAATCAAACTACAGTTCTTAATATACATAACGCACACAAGAGGAAGAGTTCAGAACTGAACGAATCTTTCTTGAGGTATTGTAGACTAGGTCATATCAATGCGACCCGACTAGCTGAAGTTACATATAGATGCATATTTAAATTAGTTTGAATTTACATCTTATGAAACTTGTCAGTCATGTCACAGAGATAAGATGACCACAGCTCTGTTTATTGGTAACAGAGAAAGAGTTAGTAAACTCTTGAGATTGATACATGTTGATGTATGTAAGGTCCCCCGTCTACACATGCCAGGACCGGTTCTTTGTACTTCGTTACATTCTCTGATGATCTCTCAAGATTCAGTCATATGTTCCTGTTGAAACACAAGTCCGAACCTTTTGAGATATTCACAGAATATAAGTTAGAAGTAGAGAACCAATACGGGTATAAGTATTATGTCCTATGATAAGATCAGGGAGGAGAATACTTGTGCATGGAAGTCTTGGACTGTTCTAAAGGAGAATGAGATTCTCTCTCGGTGTTACACCTCTGAATACACCACAGCACAACGGTGTATCGGGGCGGAGCAATCGCACCATATTAGATATGGTGCGCGCTATGATGAGAACTACTGAGTTACCTGTTTCCTTTTTGGGGTTATGCACTTGAGAAGCTGCATACCTATTGAATTAGGTTCGAATCAGATCACAGCCTACCACTCAATATGAGATATGGTATGGGAAGAGCCCATGTCTTAAGCTAGTTAAGATTTGGGGTTGTCCAGCCTATGTCTAAAAGCAAAATCCGGACAAGCTCGAGGCAAGGTCAGTCATGTAGAACTGGAAAGGTTCCAGCTATACCAACTACAGCAGATGATTTGGTAGAACCAAAGGATTCAGTAGATACCAACGAACCTCAGCCTCTCCGCCGATCTAGTAGGGTTTCTCACCCACCTGAGAGATACTTTTGTTTCTCTATGACAGTGGGAGCGAGGATTGCATCATGAGATGATGACCCAACTAGTTTCGAGCAGGCCATCGAGAGTAGTGACTCTGTAAGAATGGCTGGATGCTTAGTGATCTGAGATGGAATCCATGTACACCAACAAAGTATGGACTTTGGTTGCTATATCTGAAGGGTTAAATCCCCATCAGGAGCAAGTATATCTTGAGATGATTACTTGGTGTAGATGGAAAAGTTGAGACTTTCAAATCTAGACTTGTTAAAGGTTTTCGTCATCAACCAGGCGTGGATAATGATGAAACCTTTTCTGGGGCCTATGCTTAAGTCCATCCAGATCCTACTTGCCACGGCTACATACCATGACTACGATATCTGGTGGTTGGGTGCCATGACAGCTTTTCTAAATGATGTTTTAGAAGAGGGCGTCTATAAGTACACAGCCAGAGGGCTTCGTAAACAGTGGGAGCAGCGGAAACGTGTACAAGATGCTTTATAGGATAAAGCAGGCATCGCGGAGTTGGAACATCTGTTTTGATGTAGTAGTCAAATAGTTTGACTTCATCAAAATGGTAGATGAACCTTGTATATACAAAAAGGTAGTAGGGAGTATGGTGGCGATCCTCGTAGAGTACGTGGATGACATACTCTTGATAAGAAAGAAGTTTCCTATGCTGCGCTCGGTCAATCTCCGCTTATCACAATGATTCTCCATATAGGATCAAAGTGATACCTACTAAATCCTGGGTTTTGGATCTATGAGATAGATCTAAATGGATGTTAGGATTCTCACTAGTTGAAGAGAGATGGTATCAATTGATCCAGGGGAGAATTGTAGGGTTCCTAGGCACGCTAATGAAGTCTCACAAGGCATCAACCATGCCAATTTCAAATTTTAGGGGTGCCGAGAAACCCTAGACTAGATCGTTGGCTAGATATATATAGGCGATAACAATAACTAGTTAACTACTTAACTACAAGAATACGGAAATACAACCTTTGTAGATCCGGTCCTCCACCTCCACGGCTCCGTGATGAGGTCCTCTCCGCTGTCCAAATGCAATCCCGGGCTCTAGCGTCGGCTTCATCGGAGAAGAAGCGGGCTAGGTCATCGACGACGATGCCGAAGATGATCTACGTCGAGGCATCGCAAGATCAAGCTCCAACTTCACCAAGTCATGAAACTTGTGAAGAAAACACACTCTACTACTTGGCAAGAGGTAGAGGATGAAGAAAAAGGAAGTGGGTAGACTTTAGAATTGGATTTCTCACTCTATTTCATCAATCACCATTGATGGTCAAGCTTTTTCTTCTTTTAAGAAGATGAAGAAGAAGAAGAAAGAATGTTATCTTATGATAAGTATTATCCTCAAAGAAAATAATATGAATACTTATCATAATATAACCATGGTCAAGTGTAGAGAATAAATCATGGTTGAGTGGAATGGTTAGGGTTAAGCATGAGACAAAATGGTCACTTGGTCAAAGTCTTCATGAAGCTTCAAGAAAGAACAAAGAAAGCCACCATTTTTCTCTTTTGCTATTATTTTCCAAAACTAATAAATAAATAAATGAATGAATAAATAATCATAACCCTAACCATTCATATAACCATGGTTCAATCTTCACACAAACACAAGTAAACATGTATCATCAAACATGATACAATCAAGTGCACAAAACTATATCGAATATACAATGTGCACATCCGAGCGAGAAAATCCATTTAAAGTGAACCAATATTAGTTAATGCAAAGTAATATATCAAATATATAATTATACATTAAATCATTAAATCAACACTTGATTTAACGATCCGGTCATATCGCATATAACCGACTAATATCCAATGTATCGATTTATCGAATCAATCCTTGATTCGATAACTAGGTTATATCGCATACAACCATTCGATACATTCATCGCAAGAATAGAATACGGTATCACATACACGCATTATTCTCGGTCCCGCACATATCTCATATGCGCTCCTATTTCGTTTCGCTTGAGCCAGGAAACCTCTGTGTAGGACTCTAAAGACTCGTCAATACGCCGGCAGCAGGTGATGATCATATCAAGCACCCACAAGCCGCAAGCGGTCTGCTAAACGTAACGGCCACCCGGGTATTGAGCGATCAGAAGATCGACAAGCAAGCCCACTCACACTCCAATGAATCCAACCAGTAACACTACCGTACAGTCCGGTCTGATCGTCTGATATTTCGCATATCTCGCCTAGGGGTGGTAAACGTCAGACCCCAATAGCTTGATAAGTCATGTCGATATGAGGTCTATAACAGTTCGAGAAACTACTGGTAACACTTACCAGTAAATCTCAGCAACCCTGGCCAGGGATTTCCGGTTATAGCCAATCGAACACAGCGCAACATCAACCCCCTATACCGGGAGAGACGAATCCCCTCCTATCGCTCATTGCCTCCATGTGACTCGGGACTGTACCCAAAAACCACCGTTTTGCACGCCCTCTTGGACGTGGTAAGATGGAAATCAAAGCACAGTGGGAACCACACAAGACTCTATGACGATCTCGGGTCAACAGACTACTCTGTACCAGTGTCACCAGAGAACTGCCATCTGACATAAGGTATAATACCATCTGGGAGTTCTCAGCGAGTCCGTCCAGTGTACCCAGTCTCTACTGAGCACCCGTATATCATCTCTGATGTCAAACACTAATGGATATGGGATCATCCATCGCCCATCTGTATGGGTCGAGAAGGTATACGCTAGTCTACTCTGGTATATCGATGCCCCATCTCGATACACCCACGACTAGGGACTTTCAAGGATGTACTTATGGACTACCATGTCCCCACTAGTATGATCTGCATCATAGTCCAGGTAGTCAAGTACACATCCTAAGGGCTTTACCAACATGTAATAGAGAGACAATCTGTGTACACGTTAAGGTAAAGAGCAACCAGATAGCATACTATCATGTCGAGCAAGAAAGTCCTCCCTATATATGTCCCAGCATCCACTACAATATACATCCAATGTACAGTAATGGCCTCTAGGGCATACATATAACTAACAATCTCCCACTTGCACTAGGGCCATCTGTAGCAGTGGTTGTAGTATCTCATACTCAACCATCCCATAAAAGTCTCTCTCTCTGGGAATAGGCCTTCGTGAGTGGATCCGCCGTGTTGTCCTCTGAGTCTACTCTCCTAACCTCGATCCCTTAGAGATTAAGCATCTCCATGATCAGGTGACACTGCCTTAGAATATGTCTGGATCACTGATGGGACCGGCGTTCCTTGGCATAAGCCATAACTCCATTGTCACACAATGGGAGGAACTAAGTTCATCTCATGAACAAATATACACCCAGACAACCTCTTTGGTAGCCTCTTAAGTAGTGATGTATCCAGCCTTTATCGTCTACTATGCCACGGTATCTAGCTTGGAACTCTTCCAACATACCGTCCCTTTACAGAGGGTAAAGACAATGCCTGCGATTGACATTCAGTCGTCATTATCACCCTGGAACCCTTCCAGTGATTCTCCCCAGGGTCGATTGATACCTTCTCACTACAACTAGTGAGAATCCTAACATCCATTTAGATCTATCTCATAGATCCAAAACCTAGGATTTAGTAGGTATCACTTTGATCCTATATGGAGAATCATTGTGATAAGCGGAGATTGATCGAGCGTAGCATAGGAAACTCCTTCCCTATCAACAGTATGTCATCCACGTACTCTACGAGGATCGTCACCATACTCCCTACTACCTTTTTGTTTATACAAGGTTCATCTACCATTTTGATGATGTCAACTTCTTTGACTAATTCATCAAAACAGACGTTCCAACTCCGCGATGCCTGCTTTATCCTATAAAACATCTTGCACACGTTTCCGCTGCTCCCACTGTCTACGAGGCCCTCTGGCTGTGTACTTATAGACTCCCTCTTCTAAAACATCATTTAGAAAAGCTGTCATGACACCCAACCACCAGATATCGTAGTCATGGTATGTAGCCGTGGCAAGTAGAATCTGGATGGACTTAAGCATAGATACTGGAAAAAGGTTTCATCATTATCCACGCCTGGTCAATGACGAAAACCTTTAACAAGTCTAGCTTTGAAAGTCTCAACTTTTCCATCTACACCAAGTAATCTTCTCAAGATATACTTGCTCCTGATAGGGATTTAACCCTTCAGATATAGCAACCAAAGTCCATACTTTGTTGGTGTATAAGGATTCCATCTCAGATCGATAAACATCCAGCCATTCTTACAGAGTCTTACTCTCGATGGCCAGCTCGAAGCTAGTTGGGTCATCATCTCATGATGCAATCCTCGCTCCCACTGTCATAAAGAAACCGAAGTATCTCTCAGGTGGGTGAGGAACCCTACTAGATCGGCGGAGAGGCTGAGGTTCGTTGGTTTCTATTGAATCCTTCGGTTCTACCAAATCATCTGTTGTAGTTTGCATAGCTGGAACCTTTCCAGTTCTACATTACAGACCTTGCCTCGAGCTTGTCCGGATTTTGCTTTTCAGACATAGGCTGGACAACCCCAAATCTTAACCATCTTAAGATATGGGCTCTTCCCTTTCCATATCACATATGAAGTGGTAGGCAACTGATTTGATCTGAACCCTTTTCAATAGGTATGCAGCTTCTCAAGTGCATAACTCCCAAAAGGAAATAGGTAACTCAGTAGTACTCATCATAGAGCACACCTTATCATATAGGGTGTTATTGCTCCGCCCCGATATATCATCGTGCCATGGTGTATTCGGAGGAGTAATGCTGAGAGAGAATCTCATTCTCCTTCAGAATAATCCAGGAATTCCATGATCAAGTATTCTCCTCCTTGATCACATCAAAGGACATAATACTTATACCCGTTTTGGTTCTCTACTTCTAACTTATATTCTGTGAATATCTCAAAAGGTTCGGACTTGTGTTTCAACAGGAACATAGGTCTGAATCTCGAAAGATCATCAAAGAATGTAATGAAGTATAAAGAACCGGTCTTGGCAAGTGTAGACAGGGGACCTACATACATCAACATGTATCATCCCAAAAGTTTACTAACTCTTTCTCTGTTTCCAATAAACAGAGCTATGGTCATCTTATCTCTGTGACATGACTGACAAGTTTCACAAGATGTAAATTCAAACTGATTTAAATATGCATCTATGTGCAACTTAGCTAGTCGGGTCGCATTGATATGACCTAGTCTACAATACCTCAAGAAGGATTCGTTCATTTCTGAACTCTTCCTCTTGTGTGTGTTTCGTATAATAAGAACTGTAGTTTGATTTAGAACATCAACGCTTTTAGATAACGTGCCTGAACCGATCAACTTTTGATATAGGAAATGTTCAAAACATTATCCAACAATACAAAATTTTATCATTTCTTTACTGATAAAGAGACTGATATGATTTTGTATATCAGGTTCGATATCTAATAACATTCGTTCAGAATCAATGTATTGGTAATACAGGGTGACAGTGACCAACAGACTTGGCTGCAACACTTGCCCCGTTTTCTGCCTCATGAAACTTTTCACCCGTTCTCAGTTCTTTACCTGTCTGTAGCCCTATGTAACAAATTACATATCTGGGATCCTGATCTGGTATCACATACCCAGGACGTAGAGGATACTGAGAAACAGTTCTTTGTAATGAACACACCCGAAGATGATGCATCAGCATGCACTCTCTTCGTTTGGGCGGCATGGGAATTCTGGTAATCCCCAATTTCCTGCTCTGTCTTATAACAATTATAAGTTGGAGCGGGACCAACGTTCCCCAACTCAGTATAACAAGCGGGTTCGGTCAAATATCCGTATTATTATCTTGATTAAGGCGTGATATGGTCGCTACCTGGAGAGAGAGAGAAGAAAACACTCATCGTGCGCTCTTGCAAGAATAGATTGGTTTTATTTTATCTAATCAGGATGGCTCCCACTGCTTTTTATCAAATCTTCCTTCAAACCCTAAAAGGAAAGACTAGCCGGGATTAATTACATACTACAAGTTCGCCAATCTTTCAGCCAGGCCAGTGTCGGTACTTTGAGGGAGGTTCCCCGTGCTTTCGCACGGACCTAATTAATGTAAACCTCGTTTTCCCAGAGGCGTAACCCCGTTGACACCTTTCTAGACACCTACTTGATCGGCAAATTGTAATGTGTAAAACTCTCCCAGGAGTAACAATTACTCGCAGCGGGTATCGGGATCCAACTATCTCATAGAAGGTATGCAATCTCATTGCAAATTTCAACACTTGAAATTCCCGATAATATTTTGCCCCTAGCGTCCTATGACCTTGACAGAGGTCAACAAACCATAGGCTGCTAGTCAAGTTCAACCCGTCATTTCCTGATTGAAGTAAACCCACCCGCACGACCCTTGACAGAGGTCAACAAGGTCGCACGACTACCCTAAATCAATCACATCATATGCTAATACAGATAAGCACTAATCAGCTACCGCACACTACGCCTTGACAGAGGTCAACAAACGCAGCACGAATACTAACCAGTACATATCTGAAATGATGGAGGGCTACGTCAGGTTTTTCTGAAAACCTATTGCGTAATGAACTTGATATCGTTGTAGAATCAAATGATTTTGAAATGGAGTGCTTTTGAGGCTTTTCTAGTTTTGCTAAAGGAGTCACTCCCGGTGAAGGGATCGTCGGTCCTTTCCTCATCGAATAAGGTGCGGGATATATCATATATATCACTGTGCAAAGCAAAAACTCTTAAAAGCAATCAAAAGACAAACCGAGTGTGTAGCATCTGCCAGTTATTGCTAAAGGAGTCACTCCCGGTGAAGGGATCTCGGTCCTTTCCTTATCGAATAAGGTGCAGGATATATCATATATACCGCTGTGCAAAGCAAGAACTGTAGCTACCTGTTTTATTTTTGAAATTTGATTCCACAACATCTTAGGTTTCTTTTATTTTCAATAATCACATTAATGAAGTCCCATCATTTAAGCACCTAAACATCACAGATAAATACGACGTACACTTATGCCACCCGCATTCGCCTCGATGTCCCCTCGTGCACCGTTAGGTTAGGTAACTAACGGCAGAGCGGGGCAGGATTAGCTATAGGGTTCCTAGGCACTCTCAAGAGGTCTCACAAGGCATCAACCATGCCAATTTCATATTTTAACGGTGCCGAGAAACCCTAATACGGATCGTTGGCTAGAAGTTTAGGCGAAAAAGCAAACTAGTTAACACTTAACTACAAGAATACGGAAATACAACCTTTGTAGATCCGGTCCTCCACCTCCACGGCTCCGTGATGAAGTCCTCTCCGCTGTCCATATCAAATCCCGGGCTCTAGCGTCGGCTTCATCGGAGAAAAAGCGGGCTAGGTCATCGACGACGTGCCGAAGATGATCTACGTCGAGGCATCACTAGATCAAGCTCCAACTTCACCAAGTAAAGAAAACTTGTGAAGGAAACACACTCTACTACTTGGCAAGAGGTAGAGGATGAAGAAATAGGAAGTGGGTTCACTTTAGAATTGGATTTCTCACTCTTTTTCATCAATCACCATTGATGAAGTGAAGCTTTCTTCATGAAAGAAGATGAAGAAGAAGAAGAAGATAATATGATAAGTTAATTTTTAAATCCAAAAGAAAATGAATACTTATCATATTCAAACCATGGTAATGTGTAGAGAGTTAATCACGGTTAAATGGAATGGTTAGGGTTAAGCATGAGACAAAATGGTCACTTGGTCAAAGTCTTCAAGAACCTTCAATATGAAACAAAATTAGCCACCATTTTCTCTTTATGCCTTTTTTATTTATTTCCAAAATGAATAAATAGATAAATAAATGAGAAAAGGAAATAAAACCCTAATCATAAGTTTAACCATGGTTTAATTCTTTACACTTAACCAAGTAAACATGTATCATCAAACATGATACAAAAATATGCACAAAAAGTATATCATATATACAACTTGTACATCCAAGTGAGAAAATCCTTTAAAGTGAACCAATACTAGTTAATGCAAAGTAATATATCAAATATATAATTATGCATTAAATCATTAAATCAACACTTGATTCAATGATCCGGTCATATCGCATATAACCGACTAGTATCCAATGTATCGGCTTATCGAATCAACCCTCGATTCGATAAGTAGGTTATATCGCATATAACCATTCGATACATTCATCGCGAGAATGGAATACGGTATCACATACACTCATTATTCTCGGTCCCGCACATATCTCATATGCGCTCCTATTTCGTTTCGCTTGAGCCAGGAAACCTCTGTGTAGGACTCTAAAGACTCGTCAATACGCCGGCAGCAGGTGATGATCATATCAAACACCCACAAGCCAAAAGCGGTCTGCTAAACGTAACGGCCACCCGGGTATTGAGCGATCAGAAGATCGACGAG
Source organism: Agapanthus africanus (assembly GCA_030015575.1). NCBI lineage: Eukaryota > Viridiplantae > Streptophyta > Magnoliopsida > Asparagales > Amaryllidaceae > Agapanthus > Agapanthus africanus. Next base: position 159,565,736 of record CM057350.1, read on the forward strand.
CAAGCCCGCTCATACTCCTGTGAATCCAACCAGTAACACTTACCGTACAGTCCGGTCTGATCGTCTGATATGTTGCATATCTCGCCTAGGGGTGGTAAACGTCAGACCCCAATAGCTCGATAAGTCGTGTCGATATGAGGTCTATAACAATTCAAGAAACTACTGGTAACACTTACCAGTAAATCTCAGCAACCCTGGCCAGGGATTTCCTGTTATAGCCAATCGAACACAGCGCAACATCAACTCCCTATACCGGGAGAGACGAATCCCCTCCTATCGCTCATTGCCTCCATATGACTCGGGACTGTACCCAAAAACCACCGTTTTGCACGCCCTCTTGGACGTGGTAAGATGGAAATCAAAGCATAGTGGGAACCACACAAGACTCTATGACGATCTCGGGTCAACAGACTACTCTGTACCAGTGTCACCAGAGAACTGCCATCTGACGTAAGATATAATACCATCTGGGAGTTCTCGGCGAGTCCGTCCAGTGTACCCAGTCTCTACTGAGCACCCGTATATCATCTCTGATGTCAAACACCGATGGATATGGGATCATCCATCGCCCATCTGTATGGGTCGAGAAGGTATACGCTAGTCTACTCTGGTATATCGATGCCCCGTCTCGATATACCCATGACTAGGGACCTTGAAGGATGTACTTATGGACTACCTTGTCCCCACTAGTATGATCCGCATCATAGTCCAGGTAGTCAAGTACACATCCTAAAGGCTTTACCAACATGTAACAGAGAGACAATCAGTATACACATTAAGGTAAAGTTCAACCAGATAGCATACTATCATGTCGAGCAAGAAAGTCCTCCCTATATATGTCCCAGCATCCACTACAATATACATCCAATGTACAGTAATGGCCTCTAGGGCATACATATAACTAACAATCTCCCACTTGCACTAGGGCCATCTGATAGCAGTGGTTGTAGTATCTCATACTCAACCATCCCATAAAAATCTCTCTTTGGGAACAGGCCTTTGTGAGTGGATCCGCTGTGTTGTCCTCTGAGTCTTCTCTCCTAACCTCGATCTCCTTGGAGATCAACTATCTCCATGATCAAGTGATACTGCCTTAGAATATGTCTGGATCACTGATGGGACCTGCGTTCCTTGGCATAAGCCACAACTCCATTGTCACACAATGGGAGGAACATAGTTCATCTCATGAACCAATATACACCCAGACTGCCTCTTTGGTAGCATCTTAAGTAGCGATTTATCCTGCCTTTATCGTCTAGTATGCCACGGTATCTAGCTTGGAACTCTTCCAACATACCGTCCCTTTACTGAGGGTAAAGACAATGCATGTGACTGACACTCAGTCGTCTTTATCACCCTGGAACACTTCCAGTGATTCTTCCCAGGATCAATTGATACCGTCTCACTACAACTAGTGAGGCTCCTAACATCCATTTAGATCTATCTCATAGATCCACAACCCAGGATTTAGTAGGTATCACTTTGATTCTATATGGAGAATTATTGTGATAAGCGGAGATTGATCGAGCGTAGCATAGGAAACTCCTTCCCTATCAAGAGTATGTCATCCACGTACTCTACGAGGATCACTACCATACTCCCTACTACCTTTTTGTTTATACAAGGTTCATCTACCATTTTGATGATGTCAAACTGTTTGACTTATCCATCAAAACAGATGTTCCAACTCCGCGATGCCTGCTTTATCACATAAAATATCTTGCACACGTTTCCGCTGCTCCCACTGTCTACGAAGCCCTCTGGCTGTGTTCTTATAGACGTTCTCTTCTAAATCATTATTTAGAAAAGCCAGTTATGACACCCAACCACCAGATATCGTAGTCATGGTATGTAGCCGTGGCAAGTAGAATCTGGATGGACTTAAGCATAGATACTGGAAAAAAGGTTTCATCATTATCCACGCCTGGTCGATGACGAAAATCTTTAACAAGTCTAGCTTTGAAAGTCTCAACTTTTCCATCTACACCAAGTAATCTTCTCAAGATATACTTGCTCCTGATGGGGATTTAACCCTTCAGATATAGCAACCAAAGTCCATACTTTGTTGGTGTATAAGGATTCCATCTCAGATCGCTAAGCATCCAGCCATTCTGACAGAGTCTTACTCCTGATGGCCAGCTCGAAGCTAGTTGGGTCATCATCTCATGATGCAATCCTCGCTCCCACTGTCATAGAGAAACCGAAGTATCTCTCAGGTGGGTGAGGAACCCTACTAGATCGGCGGAGAGGCTGAGGTTCGTTGGCATCTACTGAATCCTTTGGTTCTACCAAATTATCTGCTGTATTTTGTATAGCTGGAACCTTTCCAGTTCTACATTACAGACCTTGCCTTGAGCTTGTCCGGATTTTGCTTTTAGAGCACACCATATCAGATAGGGTGTATCTGCTCCGCCCCGACATACCATCGTGCAATGGTGTATACGGAGGAGTAATGCTGAGAGAGAATCTCATTCTCCTTTAGAATAATCCAGGAATTCCGTGCTCAAGTATTCTCCTCCTTGATCTCATCAATGGACATAATACTTGTACCCTTATTGGTTCTCTACTTCTAACTTATATTCTGTGAATATCTCAAAAGGTTCAGACTTGTGTTTCAACAGGAACATATGTCTGAATCTTGAGAGATTATCAGAGAACGTAATGAAGTATAAAGAACCAGTCCTGGCATATGTAGACAGGGGACCTAACATACATCAACATGTATCATCCCAAGAGTTCACTAACTCTTTCTCTGTTTCCAATAAACAGAGTTGTGGTCATCTTATCTCTGTGACATGACTGGCAAGTTTCACAAGATGTAAATTCAAACAGATTTAAATATGCATCTATGTGCAACTTCAGCTAGTCGGGTCATATTGATATGACCTAGTCTACAATACCTCAAGAAGGATTCATTCATTTCTGAACTCTTCCTCTTGTGTGTGTTCTGTATACTAAGAACTGTAGTTTGATTTAGATCATCAATGCTTTTAGATAACGTGCCTGAACCGATCAACTTTTGATATAGGAAATGTTCAAAACATTATCCAACAATACAGAATTATATCCTTTCTTTACTAATAAAGAGACTGATATGATTTTGTATATCAGGTTCGGTATCTAATAACATTCGTTCAGAATCAATGTATTGATAATACAGGGTGACAGTGACCAAGAGACTTGGCTGCAACACTTGCCCCGTTTTCTGCCTCATGAAACTTATCACCCGTTCTCAGTTTTTCTACCTTTTGCAGCCCTATGTAACAGATTACATATCTGGGATCCTGATCCGGTATCATATACCCAGGATGCGGAGGATACTGAGAAACAGTTCTTTGTAATGAACACACCCGAAGATGATGCATCAGCATGCACTCTCTTCGTTTGGGCGGCACGGGAATTCTGGTAATCTCCAATTTCCTGCTCTGTCTTATAACAATTATAAGTTGGAGCGGGACCAACGTTCCCCAGCTCAGTATAACAAGCGGGTTCGGTCAATAATCCGTATTATTATCTTGATTAAGGCGTGATATGGTCACTACCTGGAGAGAGAGAGAAGAAAACACTCAGCGTGCGCTCTTGCATGAATAGATTGGTTATTATTTTATCTAATCAGGATGGCTCCCACTGCTTTTTATCAAATTTTCCTTCAAACCCTAAAAGGAAAGACTAGCCGGGATTAATTACACACTACAAGTTCGCAAATCTTTCAGCCAGGCCAGTGTCGGTACTTTGAGGGAGGTCCCCCGTGCTTTCGCACGAACCTAATTAATGTAACCTCGTTTTTCCAGAGGCGTAACCCCGTTGACACCTTTCTAGACACCTACTTGATCGGCTAATTGTAATGTGTAAAACTCTCCCAGGAGTAACTCTTACTCGCAGCGGGTATCGGGATCCAACTATCTCATAGAAGGTATGCAATCTCATTGCAAATTTCAACACTTGAAATTCCCGATAATATTTTGCCCCATGCGATCTATGACCTTGACTGAGTCAACAAACCATAGACCGCAAGTAAAGTTCAACCCGTCATTTCTCGATTGAATTAAACCCACCCGCACGACCCTTGACTGAGTCAACAAGGCCGCACGACTACCCTAATCCAATCGCATCATATGCTTTGCAGATAAGCAATAATCAGCTACCGCACACTACGCCTTGACTGAGTCAACAAACGCAGCACGAATACTAACTATTACCTATCTGAAATAACGGAGGGCTACGACAGGTTTTTAAGAAAACCTTTTGCGTAATGAACTTTATATCGTTGTAGAATCAAATGATTTTAAAATGGAATGCTTTTGAGGCTTTTCTAGTTTTGCTAAAGGAGTCACTCCCGGTGAAGGGATCGTCGGTCCTTTCCTCGTCGAATGAGGTGCGGGATATAACACATATATCACTGTGCAAAGCAAAAACTCTTAAAAGCAATCAAAAGACAAACCGAGTGTGTAGCATCTGCCAGTTATTGCTAAAGGAGTCACTCCCGGTGAAGGGATCTCGGACCTTTCCTTATCGAATAAGGTGCAGGATATATCACATATACCTCTGTGCAAAGCAAGAACTGTAGCTACCTGTTTTATTTTGAAATTCGATTCTACAACATCTTAGGTTTCTTTTATTTCATTAATCACATTAATGAAGTCCCATCATTTAAATTACCTAAACATCACAGATAAATACGACGTACACTTATGCCATCCGCATTCGCCTCGATGTCCCCTCGTGCACCGTTAGGTTAGGTAACTAACGACAGAGCGGGGCAGGGCTAGCGCAGGTGTAAAACATAAGTAACGCCTATATAATATATCATATATACTATATACTGTATCTATCACAGAACATCACATGATCACATCACAGATATCGCAGCAGAAGAATCATATGAAATATTGGATATACTAGGACGTCCGTGTTTTCAATACGAGCCAGTATAAAACACGGATTCCATGGTCGTGATGAATAGCCAAACCCACACCCTTAGACCCCTACGAGAGCGGCAAGCAACCCTACCAATTCTCGAGTTAGGAGACCCGGACTCGACTCCTCGAGTTGGTCTCCCACTGGACTCCAGAACCCGGTTACTTGTGCTCCCCTCCTTGGGTCTATCCTATTGCGGAAAAGTAAATAATATACAAAAGGTGACAACTTCCGCAACCTGGAAGTGCCCCAATAAAAGAATATTACATACAGATTTTTACATGAATGAAAATGAAAAACACTCATCTCACATAAAAAACCCCGGCTATTCAAACATGACTATCCAATATAACATATCCAGCAACACATAACATCACATGTCATCAACGTAAGTAAATATACGCATCCCAATTGTCGTTGACATATAGCAACGAAACCGGCGATATCACATATTACACTTACGGTCACAGAAAAGAAAGTGTAAAACTACAACAGTTGGAATCCGCAACCACCTCAGACATCGCATGCCTGACCAAATGAATTACTTAGACATCGCATGCCTAACAATTATAAACCCCGCATTTTAGTCTCAAAATCGAAAACTCTTTTCAATATCAAGTCGGGCAATTCAACAAGATTCCCGACATCCTGATCGAATACTCGTCGCAAACTTCAGTAGACGGCTGCACCCCCGATACCGTCGACGAAGTGCGCCAAGGCGGAACACCGCTACCGCGAGCACCCGGACAGATGCTTTCGGCGACGGGGTTCTCCTACAGTCACTTGGTCGGGGCTATGGAGTGAGGCTGTCTATTAAGTTTACCCGGCGAGTATCCGCGTACGCTACGTGATTGCGACGGACTTTTGATCGCATCAAAATTCCGTGGCAACCGATCAAGTGAGACTAAAGTGCTATGTTTATAACATTCATTCAGTTATCTCATAACTTTTTGTGAATTCCAATTATTGTATCACATTCCGGATAATTAGAAAATGTTAAACTTTCTGATCGAACATTCAAACACCCAAGTTTTCCCGATACAGATCAACACATGAAACAGGTCTAAAAACATTCAGTTCGTGCCTCAGTACCAACGGTCCAGCCGTAGAAGGGTCAAGCCAACGCCTCACATGTGGCACGCCGTACTGCCCCAAACCCGAAGGTTCAAAGGGCAGTTCAAGACGGTCACATAATCGAGTTAAGGTTTGTTGTCTTCTAGAGGGACCATCGCGTTACTTGCACTACTTAGAACGTCGTTAAACTACGGAAAGATCAAACACATGGAAATTTCCCGACAGGGGAAAAGTTGGGTATTTATATCCGGTCGAACTTTTTAACATATTCTAAAAAATATCCGGAAAGCCATATAGACAAAATCTGATACTCCGATCGAAACACCGAATCCCCAAAACAACCCCAGAATACTCAACTGTAGAGTCACATTAAAAATAACCAGAAAATATAGCATTCAATTATATGAATTACTGTGCAGAAAAAATTGGTCAAAGGGACTGTACGGCCGCGGAACCGCCGCATGTAAGATATCGCATACAACCATTCGATACATTCATCGCGAGAATGGAATACGGTATCACATACACGCATTATTCTCGGTCCCGCACATATCTCATATGCGCTCCTATTTCGTTTCGCTTGAGCCAGGAAACCTCTGTGTAGGACTCTAAAGACTCGTCAATACGCCGGCAGCAGGTGATGATCATATCAAACACCCACAAGCCGCAAGCGGTCTGCTAAACGTAACGGCCACCCGGGTATTGAGCGATCAGAAGATCGACGAGCAAGCCCGCTCATACTCCTGTGAATCCAACCAGTAACACTTACCGTACAGTCCGGTCTGATCGTCTGATATGTCGCATATCTCGCCTAGGGGTGGTAAATGTCAGACCCCAATAGCTCGATAAGTCGTGTCGATATGAGGTCTATAACAATTCGAGAAACTACTGGTAACACTTACCAGTAAATCTCAGCAACCCTGGCCAGGGATTTCCTGTTATAGCCAATCGAACACAGCGCAACATCAACTCCCTATACCGGGAGAGACGAATCCCCTCCTATCTCTCATTGCCTCCATGTGACTCGGGACTGTACCCAAAAACCACCATTTTGCACGCCCTCTTGGATGTGGTAAGATGGAAATCAAAGCACAGTGGGAACCACACAAGATTCTATGACGATCTCGGGTCAACAGACTGCTCTGATACCACTGTAGGGTTCCTAGGCACTCTCAAGAGGTCTCACAAGGCATCAACCATGCCAATTTCATATTTTAACGGTGCCGAGAAACCCTAATACGGATCGTTGGCTAGAAGTTTAGGCGAAAAAGCAAACTAGTTAACACTTAACTACAAGAATACGGAAATACAACCTTTGTAGATCCGGTCCTCCACCTCCACGGCTCCGTGATGAAGTCCTCTCCGCTGTCCATATCAAATCCCGGGCTCTAGCGTCGGCTTCATCGGAGAAAAAGCGGGCTAGGTCATCGACGACGTGCCGAAGATGATCTACGTCGAGGCATCGCTAGATCAAGCTCCAACTTCACCAAGTCAAGAAAACTTGTGAAGGAAACACACTCTACTACTTGGCAAGAGGTAGAGGATGAAGAAATAGGAAGTGGGTTCACTTTAGAATTGGATTTCTCACTCTTTTTCATCAATCACCATTGATGAAGTGAAGCTTTCTTCATGAAAGAAGATGAAGATGAAGAAGAAGAAGAAGAAGATAATATGATAAGTTAATTTTTAAATCCAAAAGAAAATGAATACTTATCATATTCAAACCATGGTAATGTGTAGAGAGTTAATCATGGTTAAATGGAATGGTTAGGGTTAAGCATGAGACAAAATGGTCACTTGGTCAAAGTCTTCAAGAAGCTTCAATATGAAACAAAATTAGCCACCATTTTCTCTTTATGCCTTTTTTATTTATTTCCAAAATGAATAAATAGATAAATAAATGAGAAAAGGAAATAAAACCCTAATCATAAGTTTAACCATGGTTTAATTCTTTACACTTAACCAAGTAAACATGTATCATCAAACATGATACAAAAATATGCACAAAAAGTATATCACATATACAACTTGTACATCCAAGTGAGAAAATCCTTTAAAGTGAACCAATACTAGTTAATGCAAAGTAATATATCAAATATATAATTATGCATTAAATCATTAAATCAACACTTGATTCAATGATCCGGTCATATCGCATATAACCGACTAGTATCCAATGTATCGGCTTATCGAATCAACCCTCGATTCGATAACTAGGTTATATCGTATATAACCATTCGATACATTCATCGCGAGAATGGAATACGGTATCACATACACGCATTATTCTCGGTCCCGCACATATCTCATATGCGCTCCTATTTCGTTTCGCTTGAGCCAGGAAACCTCTGTGTAGGACTCTAAAGACTCGTCAATACGCCGGCAGCAGGTGATGATCATATCAAACACCCACAAGCCGCAAGCGGCCTGCTAAACGTAACGGCCACCCGGGTATTGAGCGATCAGAAGATCGACGAGCAAGCCCGCTCATACTCCTGTGAATCCAACCAGTAACACTTACCGTACAGTCCGGTCTGATCGTCTGATATGTCGCATATCTCGCCTAGGGGTGGTAAACGTCAGACCCCAATAGCTCGATAAGTCGTGTCGATATGAGGTCTATAACAATTCGATAAACTACTGGTAACACTTACCAGTAAATCTCAGCAACCCTGGCCAGGGATTTCCTGTTATAGCCAATCGAATACAGCGCAACATCAACTCCCTATACCGGGAGAGACGAATCCCCTCCTATCGCTCATTGCCTCCATGTGACTCGGGACTGTACCCAAAAACCACCGTTTTGCACGCCCTCTTGGACGTGGTAAGATGGAAATCAAAGCACAGTGGGAACCACACAAGACTCTATGACGATCTCGGGTCAACAGACTACTCTGTACCAGTGTCACCAGAGAACTATCATCTGACGTAAGGTATAATACCATCTGGGAGTTCTCGGCGAGTCCGTCCAGTGTACCCAGTCTCTACTGAGCACCCGTATATCATCTCTGATGTGAAACACCGATGGATATGGGATCATCCATCGCCCATCTGTATGGGTCGAGAAGGTATACGCTAGTCTACTCTGGTATATCGATGCCCCGTCTCGATATACCCACGACTAGGGACCTTGAAGGATGTACTTATGGACTACCTTGTCCCCACTAGTATGATCCGCATCATAGTCCAGGTAGTCAAGTACACATCCTAGGGGCTTTACCAACATGTAACAGAGAGACAATCAGTATACACGTTAAGGTAAAGTTCAACCAGATAGCATACTATCATGTCGAGCAAGAAAGTCCACCCTATATATGTCCCAGCATCCACTACAATATACATCCATTGTACAGTAATGGCCTCTAGGGCATACATATAACTAACACTAGCGCGGGTGTAAAACATAAGTAACGTCTATATAATATATCATATATACTATATACTGTATCTATCACAGAACATCACATGATCACATCACAGATATCGCAGCAGAAGAAACATATGAAATATTGGATATACTTGGACGTCCGTGTTTTCAATACGAGCCAGTATAAAACACGGATTCCACGATTGTGATGAATAGCCAAACCCACACCCCTAGACCCCTACGAGAGCGGCAAGCAACCCTACCAATTCTAGAGTTAGGAGACCCGGACTCGACTCCTCGAGTTGGTCTCCCACTGGACTCCAGAACCCGGTTACTTGTGCTCCCCTCCTTGGGTCTATCCTAGTGCGGAAAAGTAAATAATATACATCAACGGTGACAACTTCCGCAACCTGGAAGCGCCCCAATAAAAGAATATTACATAAAAGATTTTACATGAATGAAAATGAAAAACACTCATCTCACATAAAAACCCCCGGCTATTCAAAGACGACGATCCAATATAACATATCCAGCAACACATAACATCACATGTCATCAACGTAAGTAAACATGCGTATCCCAATTGTCGTTGACATATAGCAACGAAACCGGCGATATCACATATTACACTTACGGTCACAGAAAAGAAAGTGTAAAACTACAACAGTTGGAATCCGCAATCTCCATAGACATCGCATGCCTAATCAAATGAATACCTTAGACATCACATGCCTAACAATTATAAACCCCGCATTTTAGTCTCGAAATTGAAAACACTTTTCAATACCAAGTCGGGCAATTCAACAAGATTCCCGACATCCTGATCGAATGCTCGTCGCAAACTTCAGTAGACGGCCGCACCCCCGATACCGTCGACGATGTGCACCAAGGCGAAACACCGCTGCCGCGAGCACCCGAACGGATGCTTTCGCCGACGGGGTTCTCCTACAGTCACTTGGTCGGGGCTATGGAGTGAGGCTGTCTATTAAGTTTACCCGGCGAGTATCCGCGTACGCTACGTGATTGCGACGGACTTTTGATCACATCAAAATTCCGTGGCAACCGATCAAGTGAGACTAAACTGCTATGTTTATAACATTCATTCAGTTATCACATAACTTTTGTGAATTCCAATTGTTGTATCACATTCCGGATAAACAGAAAATGTTAAACTTTCCGATTGAGCATTCGAACACCCAAGTTTTCCCAATACAGATCAACACATGAAACAAGTCTAAAAACATTCAGTTCGTGCCTCAGTACCAACGGTCCAGCCGTAGAAGGGTCAAGCCAACGCCTCACATGTGGCACGCCGTACTGCCCCAAACCCGAAGGTTCAAAGGGCGGTTCAAGACGGTCACATAATCGAGTTAAGGTTTGTTGTCTTCTAGAGGGTCCATCGCGTTACTTGCACTACTTAGAACGTCTTTAAACAACGGAAAAATCCAACACATGGAAATTTCCCGACAGGGGAAAAATTGGGTATTTATATCCGGTCGAACTTTTTAACATATTCTAATATTTACCCGAAAAAACACACAGACAAAATTAGACAGTCCGATCGAATCTCCGAATCCCCAATACAACCCAGAAAATAAAACTCTGGAAAAAATTTTAGAAATTCCCAGGAAAACCAGAACTGAAAACTAAGAATTAAGGTGCAAAATTCGATGCACAAAAAGACAAAGTGGCCGCGGAACCGCCGCATGAGCATGCTCATGCCGCGGATCCGCGGCGATATTAAGGAATTAGGCTCTCTAATTTTGCAGTAACCCTTAGATCTTCCTGCTGATTTTTCTGAATATTTTTATTTTCGAAAAACTCCAGATTTTAGAAAAAGTCCAGAGAGCATGTTTGTGTTAGGGTTTCGGGTTCGTTCGGGCTTCAAATTGCGTCTACGCATCGCCTAAGGCTCTAGCTAGGCTCTGATACCACTGTAGGGTTCCTAGGCACGCAAATGAAGTCTCACAAGGCATCAACCATGCCAATTTCAAATTTTAGGGGTGCCGAGAAACCCTAGACTAGATCGTTGGCTAGATATATATAGGCGATAACAATAACTAGTTAACTACTTAACTACAAGAATACGGAAATACAACCTTTGTAGATCCGGTCCTCCACCTCCACGGCTCCGTGATGAGGTCCTCTCCGCTGTCCAAATGCAATCCCGGGCTCTAGCGTCGGCTTCATCGGAGAAGAAGCGGGCTAGGTCATCGACGACGATGCCGAAGATGATCTACGTCGAGGCATCGCAAGATTAAGCTCCAACTTCACCAAGTCATGAAACTTGTGAAGAAAACACACTCTACTACTTGGCAAGAGGTAGAGGATGAAGAAATAGGAAGTGGGTAGACTTTAGAATTGGATTTCTCACTCTATTTCATCAATCACCATTGATGGTCAAGCTTTTTCTTCTTTTAAGAAGATGAAGAAGAAGAAGAAAGAATGTTATCTTATGATAAGTATTATCCTTAAAGAAAATAATATGAATACTTATCATAATATAACCATGGTCAAGTGTAGAGAATAAATCATGGTTGAGTGGAATGGTTAGGGTTAAGCATGAGACAAAATGGTCACTTGGTCAAAGTCTTCATGAAGCTTCAAGAAAGAACAAAGAAAGCCACCATTTTTCTCTTTTGCTATTATTTTCCAATACTAATAAATAAATAAATGAATGAATAAATAATCATAACCCTAACCATTCATATAACCATGGTTCAATCTTCACACAAACACAAGTAAACATGTATCATCAAACATGATACAATCAAGTGCACAAAACTATATCGAATATACAATGTGCACATCCGAGCGAGAAAATCCATTTAAAGTGAACCAATATTAGTTAATGCAAAGTAATATATCAAATATATAATTATACATTAAATCATTAAATCAACACTTGATTTAACGATCCGGTCATATCGCATATAACCGACTAATATCCAATGTATCGATTTATCGAATCAATCCTTGATTCGATAACTAGGTTATATCGCATACAACCATTCGATACATTCATCGCAAGAATAGAATACGGTATCACATACACGCATTATTCTCGGTCCCGCACATATCTCATATGCGCTCCTATTTCGTTTCGCTTGAGCCAGGAAACCTCTGTGTAGGACTCTAAAGACTCGTCAATACGCCGGCAGCAGGTGATGATCATATCAAGCACCCACAAGCCGCAAGCGGTCTGCTAAACGTAACGGCCACCCGGGTATTGAGCGATCAGAAGATCGACGAGCAAGCCCGCTCACACTCCAGTGAATCCAACCAGTAACACTACCGTACAGTCCGGTCTGATCGTCTGATATGTCGCATATCTCGCCTAGGGGTGGTAAACGTCAGACCCCAATAGCTTGATAAGTCGTGTCGATATGAGGTCTATAACAGTTCGAGAAACTACTGGTAACACTTACCAGTAAATCTCAGCAACCCTGGCCAGGGATTTCCGGTTATAGCCAATCGAACACAGCGCAACATCAACCCCTATACCGGGAGAGACGAATCCCCTCCTATCGCTCATTGCCTCCATGTGACTCGGGACTGTACCCAAAAACCACCATTTTGCCCGCCCTCTTGGACGTGGTAAGATGGAAATCAAAGCACAGTGGGAACCACACAAGACTCTATGACGATCTCGGGTCAACAGACTACTCTGTACCAGTGTCACCAGAGAACTGCCATCTGACGTAAGGTATAATACCATCTGGGAGTTCTCGGCGAGTCCTTCCAGTGTACCCAGTCTCTACTGAGCACCCGTATATCATCTATGATGTCAAACACCAATGGATATGGGATCATCCATCACCCATCTGTATGGGTCGAGAAGGTACACGCTAGTCTACTCTGGTATATCGATGCCCCATCTCGATACACCCACGACTAGGGACTTTCAAGGATGTACTTATGGACTACCATGTCCCCACTAGTATGATCCGCATCATAGTCCAGGTAGTCAAGTACACATCCTAAGGGCTTTACCAACATGTAATACAGAGACAATCTGTGTACACGTTAAGGTAAAGAGCAACCAGATAGTATACTATCATGTCGAGCAAGAAAGTCCTCCCTATATATGTCCCAGCATCCACTACAATATACATCCAATGTACAGTAATGGCCTCTAGGGCATACATATAACTAACAAGAATCATTGGAAAAGTTCCAGAGTGATAAGGACGACTGAATGTCAGTCACAGGCATTGTCTTTACCCTCAGTAAAGGGACGGTATGTTGGAAGAGTTCCAAGCTAGATACCGTGGCATACTAGACGATTAAAGGCAAGATGCATCGCTACTTAAGATGCCACCAAAGAGGCAGTCTGGGTGTATTTTGGTTCATGAGATGAACTTAGTTCCTCCCATTGTGTGACAATGGAGTTGTGGCTTATGCCAAGGAACGTCCGTCCCATCAGTGATCCAGACATATTCTAAGGAAGTATCACCTGATCATGGAGATGGTTGATCTCCAAGGTGATCGAGGTTAGGAGAGTAGACTCAGAGGACAATACGGCGGATCCACTCACAAAGGCCTTTTCCCAGAGAGAGATTTTTATGGGATGGTTGAGTATGAGATACTACAACCACTGCTATCAGATGGCCCTAGTGCAAGTGGGAGATTGTTAGTTATATGTATGCCCTAGAGGCCATTACTATACATAGGATGTATATTGTAGTGGATGCTTGGACATATATAGGGAGGACTTTCTTGCTCGACATGATAGTATGCTATCTAGTTGCTCTTTACCTTAACGTGTACACTGATTGTCTCTCCGTTACATGTTGGTAAAGCCCTTAGGATGTGTACTTGACTACCTGGACTATGATGCGGATCATACTAATGGGGACATGGTAGTCCATAAGTACATCCTTCAAGGTCCCTAGTCGTGGGTGTATCGAGACAGGGCATTGATATACCAGAGTAGACTAGCGTATACCTTCTCGACCCATACAGATGGGCAACGGATGATCCCATATCCATTGGTGTTTGACATCAGAGATGATATACGGGTGCTCAGTGGAGACTGGGTACACTGGACGGACTCGCCGAGAACTCCCAGATTGTATTATACCTTACGTCAGATGGCAGTTCTCTGGTGACACTGGTATAGAGTAGTCTGTTGACCCGAGATCGTCATAGAGTCTTGTGTGGTTCCCACTGTGCTTTGATTTCCACCTTACCACGTCCCAGAGGGAGTGCAAAACGGTGGTTTTTGGGTACAGTCCCGAATCACATGGAGGCAATGAGCGATAGGAGGGGATTCGTCTCTCCCGGTGTAGGGAGTTGATGTTGCGCTGTGTTCGATTGGCTATAACCGGAAATACCTGGCCAGGGTTGTTGCGATTTACTGGTAAATGTTACCTGTAGTTTCTCGAACTGTTATAGACCTCATATCGACACGACTTATCGAGCTATTGGGGTCTGACGTTTACCACCCCTAGGCGAGATATGCGACATATCAGACGAACAGACCGGACTGTACGGTAAGTGTTACTGGTTGGATTCACAGGAGTGTGAGCAGGCTTGCTCGTCGATCTTCTGATCGCTCAATACCCGGGTGGCCGTTACGTTTAGCAGACCGCTTGCGGCTTGTGGGTGTTTGATATGATCATCACCTGCTGCCGGCGTATTGACGAGTCTTTAGAGTCCTATACAGAGGTTTCCTGGCTCAAGAGAAATGAAATAGGAGCGCATATGAGATATGTGCGGGACCGAGAATAATACCAGTATGTGATACTGGATTCTATTCTCGCGATTTGTATCATCGGCAGGTTATATGTGATATAGCCAGGTTACCGAATCAAGTGTTGATTCGATACATTTATACACTTGATATTAGTCGGTTATATGCGATATGACCGGATCATTAAATCAAGTGTTGATTTAATGATTTGATGTATAATTATATATTTGATATATTACTTTACATTAACTAGTATTTGTTCACTTTAAATGGATTTTCTCACTTGAAGTGCACATTGTATATGTGATATATTTTTGTACACTTGTTTGTATCATGTTTGATGATACATGCAACCTTGCGTGTGTGTATGCTATACACTATGTTTAGTTAATGGTTAGGGTTTCCATTGCTTTATTTATTTATCTATTTATTTTAGTTAAGAGAAAAAGGAAAACAAAATGGTTGCTTTTATACTAGAACTTTCTTGATGCTTCATGCATCTTTGACTAAGTGACCATTTTGTCTTCATCTCCTAAACCTAACCATTCAACTAACCCTAGTTCATTCTCTACACTTAACCAAGGTTGCATTATGATAAGAATGAATGGGATTTTCTTTTTAACTTAATCCTTTTTTATTCTTTCATCTTCATCTTCATCAAGCTTTATGAAAGCTTGCTAGCTTCAATGGCAACATGAGAAAAAGAGTGAGAAATCCAATTCTAAAGTGAACCCACTTCCTATTTCTTCATCCTCTACCACTTGCCAAGTAGTATGGGGTGTTTTCTTCACAAGTTTCATGACTTGGTGAAGTTGGAGCTTGATCTTGAGTTACCTCGACGTAGATCATCTTCGGCATCGAAGTCGACGAGCTAGCCCGTTCTTTTCTCCGATGAAACCACCGCGAGAGTCTAGGATTCCGATGGGTACAGCGGAGGGACGTCATCACGGAGATAGAGAGGTGGAGGACCGGATCTACAAAGGTTGTAATCACTTTCCTCTTAGTTAAAGTTGTTAACTCGCATTGCATCGCCTTACCTCTAGTTACGATCTTGCTTAGGGTCACTTGGCATATAGAAAAAAATTGAATTTGGCATGTTTGATCTGTTGTGGAACATCATGGGTGTGCCTAGGAACCCTACAGTCCCTCCCCTCCACCTTTGCTCAATTTATAGTTAACTTCATCATGCACAACATGGAGAAGGAACTACCTGAACTCCTTAATATGTTAAGGAGTGCAGAGAGCACACTGAAATCAGTGAAAACTCCCGTTTTGAGTGTTGGGCAATCTTCCTCTTCTCGCCCAAAGGCTAAGGCCAAGGGAAAGATAAAGAAGAAGCCCACCAAGCCTAGAGGTGGAGTTAAAAAGGTTAAGGGGAAGGACAAGTCCAAAGCTGGAGAATCGGGGAAAGGGGAATGTTTTCATTGCCACAAAATAGGACATTGGAAGCGCAACTGCACGGAGTACTTAAATCTCAAGAAGAAGCATGGGGATGCTTCCGCTTCAGGTGTGTTTGTGACAGAAAACTATTTTTCAATAAACTCTGCTTCCTGGGTATTAGATACCGGTTCAGGTTCTCACATTTGCAATTCTATGCAGGGGCTGAGAAATAGCAAGATTTTGAGGACAGGTGACCATACTCTCCGCGTTGGAACTGGTTCCAATGTACATACAGTCGCAGTGGGAGAGTATCATTTGGGGTTTCCGTCTGGGTGTATATTGGTTTTGAACCCATATTATTTTGTACCAAGTATGCTTTGTAATATAATATCTGTTTCTTTGTTAAACAATGAAGGATATAATTTTGTATTGCAGAATAATATTATGAATATTCACCTGAATCAAATGTTGGTTGGGTATGGTACGCTTAATAACGGGATATACGTCCTAAATCAACACACAGTTTTCAGCATACAACACACTAATAAAAGAAAACTTTCAGAAATAAATGAAGCTTTTCTTTGGCACTGTAGACTTGGTCATATTAACGAAAAATGACTAAACAAGTTACACAAAGATGGATATTTAAACTCTTTTGAATATAAATCTTATACGACTTGCCAGTCTTGTATCAAGGGTAAAATGACCAAAACTCCGTTTACCGGACACGGAGAAAGAGCTACTGAGCTCCTAGGCCTCATACATAATGATGTATGTGGGCCAATGTCTACACAGGCTAGAGACGGTTTTTCATACTTCATTACTTTCACTGACGATTTCTCAAGATTCGGTCATGTATTTTTATTAAACCACAAATCTGAAGCTTTCGAGAAATTCACTGCATATAAACTCGAAGTAGAAAAACAAACCGGCTTGAGTATCAAAATGCTTTGATCAGATTGAGGTGGGGAGTACCTCAGTACAGAGTTTACAAACTTCCTAAAAGAGAATGGGATTCTCTCTCAGCTCACTCCTCCTTACACACCACAGCACAACGGTGTGTCTGAACGACGGAATCGGACCCTATTAGATATGGTCTGATCCATGATTAGTGATGCTGAGTTACCCGTCTCATTTTGGGGGCATGCATTGGAGACTGCAGCGTTTCTACTGAACAGGGTCCCAACCAAAACCGTGTCTACCACACCATATGAGATATGGCATGGGAAGATACCATCTCTTAAGAGAATTAAGATTTGGGGTTGCCCGGCCTATGTTAAAAAGCAGAATCCGGACAAACTCGAGACACGGTCGGTCATGTGTAATTTTGTGGGGTATCTAAAGAATTCTTATAGATATCTATTCTACCACAAGGAGGAATAAAAGGTGTTTGTTTCTCAGTATGCCACATTCTTGGAAAAAGAGTTTTTCACAGATAAACCTGATGGCAATGTGGTGGATCTAGAAAAGGTTCTAGAAACACAAACTACAAATGACGACTTGGTTGAACCGGCTGTTGCAATAGAAACTGAGGAACCTCGACCACTCCGTAGGTCTGGTAGGACTTCTCGCCCACCTAAGAGGTACTACGGTTTCCTCATTGATGGTGACAGAGAAGACTGCATCATGGAGGATGATGATCCTACCAACTTTCAGCAAGCTATCACGAGTGGAGACTCTGTGAAGTGGCTGGATGCCATGAGATCCGAAATGGAGTCTATGTACACCAATAAAGTATGGACTTTGGACGTTGTACCCCCTGGGAGAAAACCTGTGGGGTGCAAATGGATCTTTAAAAGAAAGATTGGTGTAAATGGGCAGGTAGAGACCTATAAGGCAAGACTTGTGGCGAAGGGTTTTCGTCAAAGACCAGGTTTGGACTATGACGAGACTTTTTCTCCCGTAGCCATGCTTAAATCTATTCGGATCCTACTTGCTATTTCTGCTTACTACGACTATGAAATCTGGCAGATGGACGTTAAAACGGCATTTCTAAATGGAGATTTAGAAGAATGCGTTTATATGGATCAGCCGGAGGGCTTCGTTGACAGTAGGAGCAGCGGGAAAGCATGTAGATTGATTAAATCCATATATGGGTTAAAGCAGGCATCACGGAGTTGGAACATCTGTTTCGATGATGTTATCAAAGAGTTTGATTTCATCAAAAATCCAGATGAACCTTGTGTTTATAAGAAGGCTGTAGGGAGAGCTGTCACATTCCTCGTATTGTACGTGGATGACATTCTTCTGGTAGGAAATGATATTCCTATGCTACAATCGGTCAAATCTTTCTTATCACTAAGGTTCTCCATGAAGGACCTGGGTGATGCCACATACATTCTGAGCATTAGGATCTATAGGGATAGATCCAAGAGGTTATTGGGATTGTCCCAAACCAGGTACATCAACACCATCCTAAAAAGGTTTAGTATGGAAGACTCCAAGCGGGGTGCCTTACCCGCTTTCCATGGGGTCACTCTCTCCAAGGACTCTTGCCCAAAGACCGATGAAGAGAGAGCTCGCATGAGCATTATACCCTATGCTTCGGCAGTAGGATCTATAATGTATGCGATATTATGTACACGCCCAGATGTAGCTTATGCACTTAGTGTTGTAAGCAGGTATCAATCCAACCCAGGGGAGAATCACTGGATAGCTGTGAAGAACATTCTTAAGTACTTGCGAAGGACTAAAGAATTGTTCTTGGTGTATGGTAATGGAGATCTCTAAATGGAGGCCTTTACCGATTCGAGCTTCCAGAGCGATAAAGACAACAGCAAATCTATCTCCGGGTTTGTATTTACCCTCAATGGAGGGGCGGTAAGTTGGAAGAGTTCCAAACAGGATACCGTTGCAGACTCTACGATGGAGGCTGAGTACATTGCTGCGAATGATGCCGCCAAGGAAGCCATCTGGATGAAGAAGTTCGTCTTAGAGCTAGGAGTAGTTCCAACCATTATTGATCCAATACCATTGTATTGTGATAATAATGGGGCTATGGCGTTAGCCAAGGATCTCAGGTCCCATCAGCGGTCCAGACACATCCTGAGGCGTTTTTATTTGATCCGGGAGATTGTAGATCGCCGCGAGATCGAGATTAGGAGAGTAGACACAAAGAATAACACCGCGGATCCATTCACCAAGGCCCTCCCTCAGCCCAGCATGAGCGACTTTTTGAGATGTTGGGTATAAGATACGCCAATAACTGGCCTTAGTGCAAGTGGGAGATTGTTGGATATATGTATGCCCTAGAGGCTATTATATGATAGTGGATGTATTTATACATGTATATATATATATATATTCAGTGTACATTCTTGCTCGACAGGATAGTATGCTATCTGGTTCTTCTTCATCTGACATGTTGATTAGATCATGCTTTTATTCATTCACACATGTTGATAAAGCCCTGAGGATATAGGCTTGACTACTGTGATTATGATAGAGATCATACTAGTGGGACATCTGTAGTTTATAAGCATATCCTGGAATGTCCCTAGTCGCAGGTGTATCGAGACGGGGCATCGATATACCAGAGTAGACTAGCGTATATGATACTAGACCCATATGATGGGCGATGGATGTTCCCACATTCATCGATGTTTGACATCGAGATCGTATACGGGTGCTCAGTGGTGACTGGGTACACTGGACGGACTCACCGAGAACTCCTATATGGAATTATATCTATCGTCGGATAGCAGTTCTCAGGTGACACTGGTGCAGGTTAGTCTGCAGACCCAAGATCGTCATAGAGTCTTGTATGTTCTCCCACTGTACTTTAATTAACACCCTACCACGGCTCTACTAAATCGTGCAAACAGGTGGCCGTTGGGTACATTTCCGAGACACACGAAGGCGATGAACGATAGGAAGGGTTTTGTCTCTCCCGGTATTGGGAGTTGATGCTGTGCTGTACTCGATTGGCTATATCAGTAAGTCCCTGGCCACGGCTGCTGAGATTTACTGATAAGTGTTATCAGTAGTTTCTCGATCTGTTATAGACCATTCATCGGCATGACTTATTGAGTTATTAGGGTCGACGTTACCATCCCTAGACTCGATATGCAGCATATCTGAGGAAGAGACCGGACTGTACGGTAGTGTTGCCGGTTGGCTCGACGGGAGTTGTGACAGGTTCGCTTGTTTTCTTCTGATCGCTCAATATCCGGGTGGCCATTACGTTTAGCTGACCGCTTGCGGCTTGGGGGTGCTTGATATGATCATCACCCACTGCCGGCGTATTGATGAGTCTTAGAGTCCCACAATGGAGTTACCTAGTCCAGGCGAAACGATGTGGTGCGCATATGCGATATGCACGTGGACCCGGTTAAAATGCGCGTATGAGATACTGCATATTAATCGGGCGGTTTGCTTTTGGTCGGGTCGTATGCGATATGACCGGTTTGTTAAATCAAGTGTTGATTTATCATTGACCATTAGTTTCTCACTTTAAATCCTTTCCTGTCTTTTTGTATGCATGCATGTATGCATTTATTCTCATTCATGCACATAGGATGTGCATGCACACATACATTCATACATAATGTTATCATGGTTGTTGATATAGTGGATGGTGGGAATATAAAACTCACACCATTTGTAAAATATCTAGATATTTTAGTTTGGAACAAAAATGACCATAGAAAATGAATCATGGTTAAAACAAAGGGTTAGTTAAAGAATATAAAATTAAACCATGATAATCAATTTCCATTTCCATTTTTCTTTTTCCAAAAATTAATATCCATATATTTTACAAATGGTGTGAGTCTTATATTACCACCATCCACTATATCAACAACCATGATAACATTATGTATGCATGTATGTGTGCATGCACATCCTATGTGCATGAATGAGAATAAATGCATACATGCATGCATACAAAAAGACAAGAAATGATTTAAAGTGAGAAACTAATGGTCAATAATAAATCAACACTTGATTTAACAAACCGGTCATATCGCGTACGACCCGACCAAAAGCAAACCCCCCGATTAATATGCGGTATCTCATACGCGCATTTTAACCGGGTCCACGCGTATATCGCATATGCGCACCACATCGTTTCGCCTGGACTAGGTAACTCCATTGTGGGACTCTAAGACTCGTCAATACGCTGGCAGTGGGTGATGATCATATCAAGCACCCCCAAGCCGCAAGCAGTCAGCTAAACGTAACGGCCACCCGGGTATTGAGCGATCAGAAGAAAACAAGCGAACCTGTCACAACTCCCGTCGAGCCAACCGGCAACACTACCGTACAGTCCGGTCTCTTCGTCAGATATGCTGTATATCGAGTCTAGGGATGGTAACGTTGACCCTAATAACTCAATAAGTCGTGCCGATGAATGGTCTATAACAGATCGAGAAACTACTGATAACACTTATCAGTAAATCTTAGCAGCCCTGGCCAGGGACTTACCGATATAGCCAATCGAGCACAGCACAGCATCAACTCCCAATACCGGGAGAGACGAAACCCCTCCTATCGCTCATCGCCTTCATATGTCTCGGGACTGTACCCAACGGCCACCTGTTTGCACGACTCAGTAGAGCCGTGGTAGGTTGGTAATCAAAGTACAGTGGGAGAACATACAAGACTCTATGACGATCTCGGGTCTACAGACTAACCTGCACCAGTGTCACCTGAGAACTGCTATCCGACGGTAGATATAATTCCATATAGGAGTTCTCGGTGAGTCCGTCCAGTGTACCCAGTCACCACTGAGCGCCCGTATACGATCTCGATGTCAAATATCGATGAATGTGGGAACATCCATCGCCCATCATATGGGTCTAGTATCATATACGCTAGTCTACTCTGGTATATCGATGCCCCATCTCGATACACCTACGACTAGGGACATTCCAGGATATGCTTATAAACTACAGATGTCCCACTAGTATGATCTCTATCATAATCACAGTAGTCAAGCCTATATCCTCAGGGCTTTATCAACATGTGTGAATGAATAAAAGCATGATCAAATCAATATGTCAGATAAAGAAAACCAGATAGCATACTAATATATATATATATATATATATATACATGTATAAATACATCCACTATCATATAATGGCCTCTAGGGCATACATATATCCAACAGTAGGACGGTCAGCCTTGTATAGACTGACCCCTTGGCAGGAGAAGCCGCCTTGACGACTTCAGGAGCAGGTTTGGTTACTCTCTTCGGAATAACCTTCTCTGGGACCGCAAGCTTCATTGTGGGCCCGCAGGAGTTTTGTCCCAATCTGGAGAAGACCGAGGTACTGGTGTTGGGCGACCCGTTGAGAGGGGCCGCAGCAGCTGTAAGTCGATCGAAGACCGACCTCTTGGGAGCTTCTGGTGTGGGTATAGGAGCAGTGAAGCTTATTGGCGGGAGCATGGTCCCGAAAAACAATCCAGTAGTAGCCTGGGTGATCTGCTCTACCGGCATCGTGAACAGTGATGCCGCTTGAGGTCCATAGGCTACACCTCCAGGTGAGGTGGAGCGTGGGTTGCAGCTGCAGTTGGAGCACTTCGAGCAGGTGAATGCCATTGCTGTTTGCTTTCTACGCCAAGAAAGAGACCAAATCTTTGTAACTTGAAACCCAAGGGCAACCATTAACAAACCGCGATTTGTTCGCGAATACGACACACGAAGTGTGGAATGGAAAGAGGAAAAAGTCCCACCAGGTGTGCCAGAATCTGTCCCCCTCCGAAAGACGCGGCAGAGACGCGGCGAACGTCTTTGCCTGAGATTCGGGGCAGATGCTAATTGGTGCTATCCGTCCACCTCTCCGAAGATGTTAAGTTGATTTATGGCACCGTGTATCGAAGGTTTAAACAGATGCGTCCGATGTAGCAGACTTCATCAGATTCCCCCTCGCTTGAGGGGTTTTTGATTGTGGGGACGCTCTTCCCTGCAGATGCAAGCCCCTGCAGTTAATTACGCTACCGTATCGCGGTAACAACTTTCTCCTTCTCCATATGGTCGCTTCGTGTCGTGGATATTTGTTTTGTGTTCGGTTTCCCGTAGATTGTATATGGAGACTAATTTGTGTTGTCGCCCGTAGGACATGGATTAGTCCAAATCTGTATCTTTCTTAGATTTGGTTTTGGAGGGGTGTTTAAGGATACGTTAGCCTTATTTGAGGATAAGATCGACTTAAACGTTCGTTAAGGACACGTTAGTCTAATTTTAGACTAAGATCGACTTAACGGGATCATTTAGATCCGACAAGAGAGCAATTGGGGGGCTCTATCGTTTAGTTTAGGGACATTGCGGTCGATAGTTAGTTTAAGGACATTGCGGTCCAATGTTAGTTTTAAGACGTTGCGGTCGAGGTTAAGGACGTCATAGCCCATGAGTTTAAGGACCTCACAGTCCGGTGTTAGTTTTAAGACATCATGGTCGAGGTTAAGGACATCATAGTCCGTGAGTTTAAGGACCTCACAGTCTAATGTTAGTTTTAAGACATTACGGTCAAGGTTAAAGACATCATAGTCCGTATTAGTTTTAAGACATCACGGTTGAGGTTAAGGACATCATAGTCCATGAGTTTAAGGACCCCACGGTCCATAGCAGTGTGTGGTTGTCGGGACCCGTCACCTCTCTGATGACGTTGAGGGATTACAACGGCAGATATCAGAGGAGTAAAGAGATGTACCCTCGAACCGGGTGTAAATTGATTGGGAGAGCGGTTATGCTCAGTTCAATTTAAATTGAGGACTTATAGCCAGAATTGGGCCAAGTCCAGTTGAAAATGTTTAACATTTGTTCATGTTCTGCCTATTAGGCTTTTGCTTGGGCTCTGCCCCTTTTAAATAATGCATAGCATTGGGCTTTGTAATTAAATGCATAGCATTTATAGTTGGCCTGTTAGGCCATTATTTGGGCTCTGCCCTATTTAAATTGGTCTGATAGACTTTACTTGGGCTCTGCCCTTTTTTTAATAATTCATAGCATTTAGTGGTCTGACAGTGCGCCACGTGGCTTGTCAGGCGCTTTGCGCCAATTAAAGAGTGCAAGGCGCCAGCGCATGTGGAGGTGACACGTGTCATGCTCTGCTAAGCGCAAGTCTGTTAGCGCAGTGCGCTGCGTCAGTGCGCTGCGCTAGTGCGCTACTGACACGTGGCACGCTCTGGTGCAGTGCGCTATACCAAGAGCGCAGTGCTCTGTTTTAGGAGCGCAAAGCGCAGATTGTTCTGTGATTGACACGTGGCGCTCTCTGGCGCAGTGCGCCAATCCAAGGAACGCAAAGGCGCATTTCAAAAGTGCAAGGCACTGTCCAATAGCGCAGAGCGCATCTTGATCAAATTAAGATCAAAGAACAAATTGTTTGTTCTCTGAAAGAGGTTCTACCTCAAGATTCAAGAACCAATGGTTTTGTTCTCATCAAAAGGCTGTGCCTTTATATAGATCAAAAGATCTAAGGATGAAGTAAATTACTTCTTTAATCTTTTATGATTGGATCTTTTTTGATCTTTTTCTTTTTTATATTGAAGATCTTGATCTTGTTCTTAGATCTTTGATCTTTTTAGAAGAAATTTTTCTTTTTGTGAGGTGTTTTCTTCTCTGTTCTTCAAGAATCAAATTCTTTTACCTTCAAAGATGAAGAAGATGATCTTCTTTCTTCAAAAGCTTGCTTTTAAAATTTTTTCAGAGGGTTCTCTTTTTCTGTCTGTCTATATCTGTGAGACTTGGAGTCTAGGGGCCTTTATATAGGGCCAATTGGTTTGTTAGGTTAGTTACAGAGATCTTTCTCTGATTGATCTGGGGATATTTCCCCACCGTTGGATCTTTAATCCTAAGTCTTCTGTTTTACAGAAGATAATCTTCTTATTTTAATAAGATTGGAAAGATCTTTCTAGAATTTTAATTCTGATTAATTAAATAATTTATTATTTAAATTCCAGTGCCGGCGCAGTTGGCGCTAGCGCGCCTGCGCTTGACACGTGTCGCGCAGCGTAGAGGGCAGCGCAACTGCGCTAGCGCGCCTGTGTTTGACACGTGGCGCGCGCGCAGAGCGCAGCGCAACTGCGCTAGCGCACCACTGTTTGACACATGGCGCGCAGTGCAGAGCGCAAGTTATCTGAAGCGTTGCTTCCTTTTTTAAAATTTGAATTTCAAAGCAGAGCTCTGCTCTGATTGGGGGAAACAAGCTCATGAAAGAAAATGGCTAAAGAATGAAAAATAACCAAGTCAAGAATGAATGATGAATATCTCTCCTCACTTATTCAAGCATGGAATAAATTGCAATTCTAAATTGCAACCATGCTTGAATAGTGAGTCAAGACCAATATTATATCATAAAAACCCATGCCTTGACCATACCCAAAATATCTCCACAATTACACGTCATTTTTCTATTTTCTTAAAATAGAAAATCAAGTCATGCTTCATTTAATAATATATATTTTTATATATATCAAATATACATTAATATATATATATATATTAATAAAGCTATCAGTGAGCTAATGATATTAGTTAATATATAAATATATCAAATATAATTTATATCAAATTATTAAATCAACACTTGATTTAATAATCCGGTTATATCACATATGACCGACTAATATCAATTATCTGTGTATCACATTATCAAATCAACACTTGATTTGATAATCTGGTTATATCACATATAACCTAACCGATAACAGATAACTGCCAGATTACAATACGGTATCATAAACTCATATTTAGTCAGGCTCACGCATATATCAACATATGTGCCGTACTTCGTTTCGCTTGAACCAGGAAACTTCTGTGTGGGACTCTAAAGAGTCGTCAATACACCAGCAGTAGGTGATGATCACATCACTCACCTACAAGCGGTCAGCGGTACTAGCTGGACGTAACGGCTACCCGGGTATTGAGCGATATGAAGATCAACAAGTAAGCTCGTCCATACTCTCCATGAAGCCTATCAGTAACACTACCATATAGTCCGGTCTCTTCGTCTGATATGCCGCATATCATGTCTAGGGGTGATAAACATCAGACCCCAGTAACGTGATAAGTCATGCTGATGTCTGGCCTATAACGGTTCGAGAAACTACCGATAACTCTTATCAGTAAATCTTAGATGCAGCCTGGCTAAGGACTTCCAGTCATAGCCAATCGAGCATAGTGCATCAACCCCCAATACCAAGAGAGACAAAACCCCTCCTATCGCTCATTGCCTCCATGTGACTCGGGATTGTACCTAAAATCCACCTGTTTACACATCTCCTTTGAGCATGGTAGGGAGGAAATCAAAGCACAATGGGAGCCACATAAGACTCTATGACGATCTCGGGTCTACAGACTAACTTGTACCAGTATCACCAGAGGACTGCTATCTGACGATAGGTATACTACCAACTAGGAGTCCTTGGCGAGCCCTGTTCGATGTATCTATGCTCCAATAAGCACCTGTGTACAATCTTTGATGTCACACACCAATGGTTGTGGGATCAACCATCGCCCTCTAAGGGACAAGAAATGTATACACTAGTCTATACTGGAATATCGATGTCCTAGTCTCGATATCCCCTCAACTAGGAACTGATTAAAGGATGTTTTTTTAGACCACCCTGGCCCCACTAGTATGATCTCATCATAATCCTGGTAGTCAAGTACATATCCTAAGGGCTTTATCAACATGTGAGAGAAAGACGGTAAAGAATACCAACATGTTAAGATAAAGAGTAACCAGATAATATACTATCATGTCGAGCAAGAAAGTCCTCTATATATATGTCCAAGCTTCCACTATAATATACATCAATGTATAATAATCGCCTCTAGGGCATACATATTCCCAACACTGCTATCTGATGATAGGTATAGTACCAACTAGGAGTTCTCGGTAAGTCCTTTTCGGTGTACCCATTCTCTAATGTGCACCTGTGTACAATCTTTGATGTTAAACACCAATGGATATGGATCAACCATCGCCCTCTACAGGGTCAATAAATGTACACATTAGTCTACTCTGGAATATCGATGCCATGTCTCGATACTCCCACGACTATGAACAATTAAAGGATGTGCTTGTGGACTACATATGTCCCAGTAGATTGATCCGCATCATAGTCATAGTAGTCAAGCAAACACCCTAAGGGCTTTATCAACATGTATCAGAGAGACAGTATAATAATACAAGTGTACATGTTAAGATAAAGAGCAAACAGATAGCATACTATCATGTCGAGCAAGAAAGTTCTCTATATATATGTCCAGGCATCCACTATATCATACAATAATGGCCTCTAGGACATACATATTCCTAACAATGTCCCACTTACACTAAGGCTATGTGTTGTAGTATCTTATACCCAACATCCCAAAAAGTCTCTCAAACTGCGTCTGGGAGAGGGCCTTCGTGAGTGGATCCGCTACGTTGTCCTTCGTGTCAACTCTCCTGACCTAGATCTCCCGGCGATCTACTATCTTCTGGATCAGGTGATACCGCTTAAGAATATGTATGGATCTCTGATAGGACCGGAGTTCCTTGGCTAAAACCACAGCTCCATTGTTATCACAATACACAAGTATTGTATGCTTAATGGATGGAACCACACCAAGTTCAGCTATAAACTTCTTCAGATAGCTTCTTTGGAAGCATCGTTGGCAGCGATGTATTCAGCCTCCATCGTCGAGTCTGTTATGTTATCTTGCTTAGAACTCTTCCAACACACCGCCCCTCCACTGAGGGTGAAAAGAAAAACCGAGACCGACTTACTGTCGTCCTTATCACTCTGGAAGCTTGAATCGGTAAAGGACTCCACCTGGAGTTCACTGTTACCATACACCAAGAACATTTCTTTAGTCCGTCTCAAGTACTTAAGAATGTTCTTCACAGTTGTCCGGTGTTTCTCCCCAGGATCTGATTGATACCTACTCACTACACCTAGTGAGTAAGCTACATCTAGTCTGGTACATAACATCGCATACATGATAGACCCGACTGCCAAAGCATAGGGTATCCTTTGCATGCGAGCCCTCTCCAAATCAGTCTTGGGAGACATCTCTTTGGAGAGAGTGATTCCTGAACAAGCGGGTAAATACCATGCTTAGAATCTTCCATACTAAACCTCTTTAGTATGGTGTCAATGTACCTGGATTGGGACAATCCCAACATCCGTTTAGATCTATCTCTATAGATCTTTATCCCCAGTATGTACGAGGCATCACCTAGATCTTTCATGGAGAACTTATGTGATAAGAAGAGCTTGACCGAGTGTAGTATAGGAAACGTCATTTCCTATCAAGAATATGTCATCCACGTACAATACGAGGAAGACAACCTTACTCTCTACAACCTTCTTGTATATACAAGGTTCATTTACGTTTTTGATGAAGTCAAACTCTTTGATACTTCATCGAAATAGATGTTCCAACTCCGCAATGCTTGCTTAATTCGTAGATTGATTTAAACAGCTTGCACACGCTTCCGCTGCTCCCACTGTCTAAGAAGCCCTCTGGCTGTGTCATGTACACGCTTTCTTCTAAATCACCATTTAGAAAAGCGGTCTTGACGTCCATCTCCTAAATTTCGTAGTAATGGTATGCAGCAATAGCAAGTAGGATCCTGATGGACTTAAGCATGGCGACAGGAGAAAAGGTTTCATCAAAGTCGACACTTGGTCGTTGACGAAAACCTTTTGTTTTAAGTCTAGTTTTGAAGGTATCAACCTTTTCATCTACACCAATTTTCTTCTTAAAGATCCATTTGCTCCCGATGGGTTTTACCCCTTTATGAGAAACTTCCAAAGTCCATACTTTGTTGGTGTATATGGATTCCATCTCAGATCGCATAGCATCGAGCCATTTCACAGAGTCTCCACTTATAATGGCCGGCACGAAACTAGTTGGGTCATCATCTTGCATGATGCAATCCTCGCTCCCACCGTCTATAAGAAAACCGTAATATCTCTCAGGTAGATAAGGAACCCTACTAGATCTGCGGAGTGGCTGAGGTTCGTCGGGGACTATTGAATCCTTCGGTTCTACCAAATCGTCAGTTATAGTTTGTGTTGCTGGAACTTCTTCCAGTTCTACCTCATTACCACTAATTTATTTCATAAGAAATTCCTTTTCTAAAAAGGTAGCATATTGAGAAACAAACACATTTTGTTCCACAGTGTAGTAGAAGATATATCCATATGAATCCTTTGGATATCCCACAAACTTGAAAAACGGACATTACCTCGAGCTTGTCCGAATTCTGCTTTTAACATAGGCCGGAAAACCCCATATCTTAACTCGTTTAAAAGATGGTTTCTTTCCATTCCATATCTCATATGGAGTGGTAGGCACGGATTTGGTTGGAACCCTATTCAATAGGTATGCAGCTGTCTCAAGTGCATAACCCCAAAAGGATATAGGCAACTTAGCATTACTCATCATAGAGCGCACCATATCTAATAGGATGCAATTCCTGTGCTCCGAAAATCCATTGTACTGTGGTGTATACGGAGGAGTAAGCTGAAAGAGAATCTCATTCTCTTTTAAGTAGTCTCTAAATTTCGTGCTCAAGTATTCTCCTTCCCGATCAGATCGTAGGACTTTAATATTTTTACCCGTCTGGTTCTCAACTTCGTACGTATATTCCTTGAATTTCTCAAAAGATTCAAATTTGTGTTTCATCAAGAACACATGTCTGTATCTTGAGAGATCATCGGTGAATGTACTAAAGTACGAGGAACCATTCCTGGCATGTGCAGACATAGGACCGCATACATCACTATGTATTAGTCCCAAGAGTTCAATAGCTCTTTCTCCGTGTCCAGTAAATGGAGTTTTAGTCATCTTACCTTTGAGACATGACTCACAAGTTTTATAAGATATAAATTCGAACTGATTCAAAAATCCATCTTTATGCAACTTAGCTAGCCTTGTCGCATTGATATGACCTAGTCTACAATACCACAAGAAGGCTTCATTCATTTCTGAACTTTTCATCTTGTGTGTGTTATGTATATTCAGAACTGTAGTTTGATTTAGAACGTATATACCATTAGATAACATACCAAACCCAATCAACACTTGATTTAGGAAAATGTTCATAATTTTATCCTCTAATGCAAAGTTATATCCGTCTTTATGCAACAAAGAAACTGATATAATGTTGCACATCATATTAGTACGTAATAACAGTCGTTCAAAATCATTGTATTACCATTTGGTAATACCAGCTGATATTCGCCAACTTCTTTAGCTGCAACAATTGCTCCATTCCCTACTTTTAGAGACATATCATCCTTTCCTAGTTCTCTACCTCTCTTTAGCCCATGTAATAAATTGCATACATGGGATCCTGATCCGGTATCCAATACCCAGGATGTAGAGAAAACTGAGAAACGGTTCTCGGTTACGAACACACCCGAAGACAATACATCAACATGCTTATTCTTCATTCGGGTTGCGTGGGAATCCTGATATTCCCCTATTTCTTGCTCAGACTTATGACAATCATAAGAAAAAGCGGAACCAACGTTCCCCAGCTCAGTATAATAAACGGGTTCGGTCAATACATCCATATTATTATCTTGATTAAGGCGTGTCGTTAGTCGCTACCTGGAGAGAGAGAGAAGGAAACGCATTAGCGTGCGCTCTTTGCAAGATTAGATTGGTTATTATCTTATCTAATCAGGATGGCTCCCACTGTTTTTATCAAATCTTCCTTCAAAGCATAAAAGGTAAGATTAGCCAAGATTAATTACACCCTACAAGTTTGTCAATCGGTCGGCTAGGCAGGTATTGGTACTCCGAGGGAGTCTCCCCATGCTTTCGCATGGAACTAATTAAATAACCTCGTTTCATCAGGGGCATAACCCCGTTAACACCTTTCTTAGACACCTTCTGGATTGGCTAATTGTAAACTGAAAAACTCTCTCAGGAGTAACTCTTACTCGCAGTGGGTATCGAGATCCAACTATCTCATAGAAGGTATGCAATCTCATTGCAAATTTCAACACTTGAAATTCCCAATATCTGTTTTTATCCCTAGCAACTTATGACCTTAACTATGGTCAATAAATCAAAAGCGCTAGCCAAGTTCAACCCGTCATTTCGTGATTGAATTAAACCCACCCGTACGACCCTTGGCTAAGGTCAACAAAGCCATATGACTACCCTAATCCAATCGCATCATATGCGGCAGATAAGCACTAATCAGCTACCGTACAATGAGCCTTGGCTATGGTCAACAAACGCAGCACGAATACTAAATAGCACTTATCTGAAATGACGGAAGGCTACGACTGGTTTTGATGAAAACCTTTAACGTAATGAAGTTGATATCGTTGTAGAATCTAATGATTTGAAAAGGAGTGCTTTTTGTATCTTTTGCTAGTTTCGCTAAAGAGGTCATTCCCGGTGAAGGGATCTCGGCTCTTTTCTCATAGAATGAGATGGTGAATATTCATCAAGGAATACCACTATGCAAAGCAAGAACTAGAGAAGCTATAAAAACAAAACCGAATGTGTTGTAGCATTTCCTAGTTTTGCTAAAGATGTCACTCCCGATGAAGAGATCTCGGCTCTTTCCTCATCGAATGAGGTGCTGGATATTCATCAAGGAATACCACTATACAAAGCAAGAACTAAAGCTACCTTTTTAAAATTTCGATTCTCATCATCTTTAGGTTTCTTTTCTTTCCATTGATCTCATTAATGAAGTCCCTTCATTTATGTTTCCCTAAACATCACAGAAAAGAAATGAAAATAGAACGTACGCTTATGCCATCCGCATTCGCCACGGGTCCCGTCATGCACCGTTAGGTTACTTAACTAACGGCAGAGCGAGGGCCGGTCTAGCGTGGGTGCAAAACATAAGCAACGTTTATTATATATCATATATATAATATAGCATTCGTCTCACGCGGTTATATGATCACATCACAGAACCAAGCAGCAGAAGTCAACATATGAAATATTGGATATATTAGGAGGTCCGTGTTTAAAATTAAGCCAATAATGAAAAACACGGATTCTACGGTCGTGATGAATAACCAAACCCACATCCCTAGACCCCTACGAGAGCGGAAAACAACCCTGCCAATTTTAGAGTTAGGAAACCCGGTCTCGACTCCTCGAAATGGTCTCCCAATAGAATCTAGAACCCGGTTACTTATGCTCCCCGCCTTTGGTCTATCCTAATGCGGAAAAGTAAATAATATACATCAATGGTGACATCATCCTCAACCCGGAAATGTCCCAATAAAAGAATATTACATATAAATTTTACGTGAATGAAAATTGAAAAACTCTCATCTCACGCAAAACCCCCGGCTATTCAATTATGACGATCCGATATAACATATCACAGCAACACATAACATCACATGTCATCAACGTAAGTAAATATGCGTATCCTAAATTCCGTTGATATATAGCAAAAAGATTGGGGATACACCGCATATTACACTTACGGTCGCAGAAAAAAAATGAAAAACTACAATATTTAGAATCCGCAAATACTTTAGACATCATAAACCCGGAATATGTCATATTCCAAATTTCATGCCTAATCTATAAGCCTTGCAATTTAGTCTTAAACTAAAAACTATTTTCAATAAGCAGTCGAATAATTCAACAAGATTCCCGATTGGATGTTCGCGTAATATACGCGATTGCGAAGGAGTTTTGATCCGAATTGAAACTCTGTGTCAATCGATCAATCGAGACTAAAATACTAGATTTATAAAACACTAACAAGTTTTCACAATACTAATTATTGTGGATTCCAAATATTGTATCACATATCATCATAATTTATATGACGTTAAACATTTCGATCGATTCATCAAACACCCACAAATCACAGAGACCTCAACAACTTGAGTCTCAACAAAAACATCCAGAATGTGCCAAATAAGATACTGGAGCAGCATAAGAAAGATGATGACAAAACACCACAAAGTTGCGGCGGAACCGCGGCTAAACAAAAGGTTTGGCCACAATTCCGCGGCGCTGTAATGGAGTTGGCTCCTCAAATTTCATAGGGATCCACTAAATTCCCTGCACGATTTTCTGCATATTTTTAATCAAAAAATTTTCAACTTTTGAAAAATCGACAGAAACTACCCAAAATTGGGCTTCGAAAAATCGATCGAACACTTTAACACCGTAAAGCCTTTTCCTAATATTCTAGCTTGGCTCTGATATCATGAAAGTCTACCCTAGCACCACCACTTAGTCAAAACCGGCATCATGTATGCAACTTTAAAAATTTTCGGGGTGCTAAGCTAGACTAACCAGAGATCTAACTAGATGATCAGGGTTTTTATGATGATATCAAAAGATTTACACTAAGAGAAAGAAACTACAACCTTTGTAGACCATGTCCTTCTCTTTAAAAGCTCCGTATAGTAGTCCACGCGACTCCACTATGGTCCACCTGAAGTTGGATCGAGCTTCCTACATGACCTTCGTGCCAAAGATGATCCATCCGAAACTCCGCTAATCCAAGCTACATATTCACTAGACTTACTTTAGTGAAGGAAATACACTACACCTAAGTGCTAATCAAGTGTAGGATAGTGAAATAGGGGTTTTTTTTTTGCTCACTAAGGTTTCTATAAAACCCTATGATTCACATTACATGTGAGAGTTAGGGTTTTGTAGAGGAGGAAGAAGAAGGAAAAGGAGAGAGCTCAAAAAATGGCTAAGGTATGAACCAAATAAAATCTCAAGTCAAGTAGAATGGCTCCTCATTTGTGTTCACTTATTGAAGCATACAATTTATT
Organism: Agapanthus africanus; assembly: GCA_030015575.1. Classification (NCBI taxonomy): domain Eukaryota; kingdom Viridiplantae; phylum Streptophyta; class Magnoliopsida; order Asparagales; family Amaryllidaceae; genus Agapanthus; species Agapanthus africanus. The sequence continues at coordinate 159,599,902 of CM057350.1, forward strand.
CCAATAATAAATTGCTCCCATGCTTCAATAGTGAATACAAATGAATAAATAAATATAAAAGCCATGCCTTGCACATTATTAAATCAACACTTGATTTAATAATCTGGTTATATCATATATAACCGACTAATATCATTTATCTGTATATCACATTATCAAATCAACACTTGATTCAATAATCCGGTTATATCACATATAACCTAACTGATATCAAATAACCACCAGATTAGAATACGGTATCACATATTCGTATTTAGTCAGGCCCCCGCACATATCAGCATATGTGCCCTACTTCGTTTCGCTTGAACTAGGACACTTCTGTATGGGACTCTAAAGACTCGTCAATACGCCAACAGTAGGTAATGATCACATCAGTTACCCACATGCCGTCAGCGGTACTAGCTGGACGTAACGGCTACTCAGGTATTGAGTGAATAGAAGATCAACAAGAAAGCTTGTCCAAACTCCCATGAAGCCTATAAGTAACACTTACCGTACAGTCTAGTCTCTTCATCTGATATGTCGCATATCAAGTCTAGGGGTGGAATCGTCAGACCCCAGTAACTTGATAAGTCATGCCGATGTGTGGCTCATAACGGCTCGAGAAACTACTGATAACACTTACCAGTAAATCTCATCAGCTCTGGCCAGGGACGTACTATTATAGCCAATCAAGCATAGAGCAATATCAAGTCCCAATACCGGGAGAGACGAAACCCCTCCTATCGCTCACTGCCTCCATGTGACTCGGGACTGTACCCAAAATCCACCTGTTTGCATGACTCCTTTGAGCCATGGTAGGGAGGAAATCAAAGCACAGTAGGAACCACACAAGACTCTATGTCGATCTCGGTCTGCAGTCTAACCTGTACAAGTGTCACCAGAGAACTGCTATCTGATGATAGGTATAGTACCAACTAGGAGTTCTCGGCGAGTCCTGTCCGGTGTACCCATTCTCTAATGAGCACCTCTATACAATCTTTGATGTCAAACACCAATGGATATGGGATCAACCATCATCCCCTACAGGGTCAAGAAACGTACACACTAGTCTACTCTGGAATATCAATGCCCTGTCTCGATACTCTCTTGACTAGGAACAATTAAAGGATGTGCTTGTGGACTACACAAGTCCCAGTAGTATGATCCGCATCATAGTCCTGGTAGTCAAACAAACATCCTAAGGGCTTTATCAACATGTATCACAGAAGCGGTATAATAATACAAGGGTACATGTTATAATAAAAAGCAACCAGAAAGCATACTGTCATGTCGAGCAAGAAAGTCCTCTATATATATGTCCAAAAGTCCAATATATCATACAATAATGGCCTCTAGGGCATATATATTCCTAACATAAAACCCATTGGATGCAAATGGATCTTCAAAAAGAAGATTGGTGTAAATGGACTGGTAGAAACCTACAAAGCTAGACTCGTTGCAAAAGGTTTTCGTCAAAGACTGGTATTGGATCTTGACGAAACTTTTTCACCAGTGGCTATGGTTAAATCCATTCGGATCCTACTTGCTATTGCTTTCTTCTACGATTATGACATCTGGCAGATGGATGTTAAAACCGCTTTTCTAAATGGAAGTTTGGAAGAGTGTGTTTACATGGATCAACCAGAGGGTTTCATAGACAGTGGAAGCAGCAGGAAGGTGTGCAAGTTGCTTATATCCATTTATGGATTAAATCAGGTATCGTGAAGTTGGAACATCTTCTTTGATGAAACGGTCGAGGATTTGACTTTATCAAAAATGTAGATGAAGCTTGTATTTATAAGAAGATTTTTGGGAGAACTATAGTATTCCTCGTTTTATACGTAGATGACATTCTCCTAGTAGGAAATGATATTCTTGTGCTACAATCGGTCAAGCTCTTCTTGTCATAGAAGTTCTTTATGAAAGATCTAGGTGATGTCTCGTACATTCTGGGGATTCCGATTTATGATGACAGATCGAAAAGAGTATTGGGACTTTCACAGTCAAGGTAAATAGACACCATACTAAAGAGATCTAGTATGGAAGATTCTAAGCGCGGTAATTTACCCGCTTATCACAGAATTACCCTCTCCAAAGAGATGTCTCCCAAGAATGATGAGGAGAGCGCTCGTATGAGCGTTGTACCCTATGATTCGACGGTAGGGTCTATAATGTATGCAATGCTATGTACCAGACCAGATGTAGCTTACGCACTTAGCATCATAAGCAGGTATCAGTCCAACCCAGGTGAGAAACATTGGATAGCAGTGAATAACATTCTTAAGTACCTGAGAAGGACTAAGCAGATGTTCTTAGTGTATGGTAATGGAGACCTCTAGATCAAGACTTTTACTGACTCTGGCTTGCAAAGTGACAAGGATGAATCTAAATCCATCTCGTGTTATGTGTTTACCCTCAACGGAGGGGCGGTCTGTTGCAAGAGTTCTAAACAGTGTTGTATATAGTGCCCTCAAGGCAATTATTATGATCACAAGTAGACGATTTTGATAATTGAGGGAGGACCTATACAGGTATAACAGTCTTACTCGAGATGATAGTATGCTATCTGGTTTGTCTTTATCATTGATGAAGCCTATAGGATTGTTGCTTGACAACCAGTATTATGATAGCGATCATGTATGTGGGAGCTGGGTTGTACATAAGCACATCCTTAAATGTCCCTAGTCGTAGAAGTATTGAGACTGGGCATCGATATTCCGGAGTAGACTAGTGTATACGCTTCTAGACCCCGACGAGGGACGGTGGTCGGTCTCACAAGCCATTGGTGTTGTGTCGCCTATGATAATATACAGATGCTCACTGGAGGTGAGTATACTGGACGGACTCGCTGAGAACTTCTAGATGGTATTATATCTATCGTTAGATGAAAGTTCTCAGGTGGCATGAGTACAGGTTAGTCCTTTAACCTAAAGTCATCATTTTTCTCGTATGAGTTCCTACTATACTTTGATTACTATTCTACCACGGCTCAAAAGAGTCATGGAAACAGGTTTTAGTTGGGCACAGTCCCGAGCCACATGGAGGAAGTGGTCGACTGTCAGGGATTCGTATCTCCTGGTATTAGGAGTCGATATCGCGCTGTGTTCAGTTGGCTATCACCAGAAATCCGTGGCCACGGTGGATGAGATTTACTGATAGTTGATCAGTAGTATCTCTGTTGGTGATGAGCTTGATTCAGACACGACTTATCGGGTTAGTAAGGGTCTGACGTTATCTACCCCCTAGACCCGATATGCAATACTCTTTGACGAAGAGACTGGACTGTATGGAGATTGTCATATTCAGGCTCAGTAGGGTAAGGACGTACTTGACTGTCGACCCCTCTTTCAACAAGTACATGGGTAGCCATTACGTACAGCCAGTACCGCTGACGTGCTTGTGGTTAAACCTACTGCCAGCGTATTGTCGATTCTTTAGAGTCCCACACAGAGGGTTTTCCCAATTCAGGCGATAGAAGTAGGAGCCGTACGTTGGTACGTGCATGGGTCAGATTAAATACGTGTATGGGATACACAGACTTTAATCGGGCGGTTGATAATACTAGCCGGCTTAGGATTAAGACGGATTATTAAATCAGGATTTGATTTAATAATTTATATATGTATTTTGATACATATATTTTAGTATTATTGTTCACTATTCATTTTCTCTCTTTAGTGCTATCCGTATTTTTATACGGATATGCGTATATATAGCGATACATATACTGGGTGAAGTATTCCGTATTTATATTGAAATGCTTCTAGAAGATGGACACCACATATTTATTTTTATATCTAGAAAAATAAAAAAAAAATGAGGTGTAAAGTGAGGAGACAAGAAGCATGGTTGTGGACATGTAGGAAAGCATGGCTTGGGTTTTTATATTGTTAAAATGATTTGGATGCATTTTTGCACCATGGTTGGATTATATAGAAACCATTCTTTTCTACATGTGAGACTTGATGATTTTTCTTCTTCTTGATGAGCTTCATGCTTCATGGTTTCAATCTCTCCTCTTCTCCTTTTTCTTCTTGCTCTTTTTTTAGCATGGTTCATGAGAGAAATATTTAGTGAAAATTTCCTACATCACCGACCATCCACACACCTAGCAAGTTTGGATCATCGGTCAGAGCCTCCTCCGGATTCCCTCGGGTGGATCGTCTTCGGTAAGGGTGGTCGATCTTCAAGCGCGATCCCGGCGGCTACGAGCTTGGAGGGGTCTTTCACAATTGGGTGGACATGCGACAAAAATTGTATTTTCTCAACTCTTGAGCTCTTAGCTAGCTAGTTTAGATTATTGGACCGTATTCTGGGTTTTACGGGCATTCGGTGTTCGCTAAAAATTTTGTTTTCGCTTCCGCCTCGGCCACGACTTCCGCAGCGCGGGCACCGAAACCCAACATTGTATCAGAGCTACTCCATAAACCTTAACTAGCTAGTTTGCACTTGTTTAGAATTTCGATGGACGGATTTTTCCGAATCGCATTTCCATTTTGCATGCCTGCTGTTAGAATTTTAAAGTTGTTCAAAAATCATTTAGATTGCATTAAAATTACGTGCATGAATAAATAGAGACAACAAAGAATTTTGGGCACATGAGCCCAAAACTCGACCGCGGAACCGCCGAATAAAGTGCCATATGGCCGCAGTTCTGCGATCAAGTCTTGGCTGTTGTGCCCCAAAAATTTTGTAGTGCTCTATAATATGGAAATATGATTTTTGGGATGTATGGCTTTGGCCAGATTTGTTTGAGAACTGGCTTGTACTTGGGCCCAATGCGGAAAGTTTTAATCGATCGAAATTTTAAATTCATGGATTTCAGTGCGTTTGTTAGTTTCTGCGACCGTGAATATCATAGAGCGGTACAATCTGATTGGTTGCTATATGTACAATCAGACGGGTTTACGATCATGATATTCGCGTTGATGTTCTATGTTGCACTGATGTTATGGATGGATTGCCGTGATGGATAGCCTTTTGTGCAATATTTGATGTACAGTTCAGATTCATTTGAATATTCATTATTGCGGGATGAGCGTCCGACATGTGGACTGTCGTTTCTACCCATTTGTATATTCTTTTATTGGGGCACGACCGGGTTGAGACCGATGTTACCATTGTGTATATATATATATATATATATATATATATATTCTTTTATGTACTAGGATTACCCCACGGAGGAGTGCTTGAATAGCCGGGTTCTAGAGGGCAACGGGCCCGCATCTCATGGCGTTGAGACCGGGGGGCCTTACTCTAGAATTGGCGGGCTATTTGCCGCACTCATAGAAGATATAGGTTGACTCATGGAGGGGTTCTCAAGTTACCGAATTCCGTGAAGTGCTGGGTGGCCCATTCACTTTGTTGATTAGGGTGATTGGGGTTGCCTCACTTCAAGGATTGGCGGGTAACTTGCCGCACTCATAGGGGTCTAGGATCTTCATTGCACCGGCTATCCATACGACCGGGGAACGTCATGTCTCATTTATGGCTCAAATGAAACGCGGGGCTCCTAGATTATCCGCTATTCCATATTGTTGTTCGCATGCTTGTGATGATTTTATCTGCCTGTGATGACTATTATCTGCCTGCGATGTTGATATATATTATATATATATTTAGTAGATGCTTCTATATGTTTTGCATCTGCGCTAGTCCTGCCCCCGCTCTGCCGTTAGTTAAGTAACCTAACGGTGCATGACGGGCCCCGTGGCGAATGCGGATGGCATATAAAAAGTATGTTATTTTTTTGTTTCTTTTGTGGCTTGGAAACATAAAATGATGGAAACACATTATCTGTATAATGAAAGGGAAATAAACTTAAATGATGTTGTTGAAACCAATTTTAAAACTACTCGGTATTCGTCAAAACTCATAGTGATATACTTTTGCTTTGTATAGAGGTATTCGGTTAGGAACATCCCGCACATCATTCTATGAGGGAAGAGCCTTGATCCCTTCGCGGGGAGTTCGCTCTTAAGCAAAAGTTTATGTTACTAGTTTTAAAAAGTGGAGCTTAAGCCACTCCATTTTAAAGCCACTCGAGTTCCTTCAACGATATCAAGTTTATTACGTTAAAGGTTTTTCGTCAAAAACCAGCCGCAGCCCTCCATCATTTCAGATTAGTATTACTTAGTATTCGTGCTACGTATGTTGACTGTGTCAGGCGTAGTGTACTGTATCTCTATAATGCTTTTCTGTTACACAGATATGTGGATTGGTTAGGACAGCGGTATAACCATTTTGACTGTGTCAAGGATATTATGCGAGTGGGTTTAATGCAAACAAGATAATAACGGGTTGAACTTGACTAGGACCCTTTGATATGTTGACCGTGTCAAGGTCACTGGGTCTTAGGGGCAAAAACCATATCAGGAGTTTCAAACATACGGGATGTTAAGAATATATATGTCCTAGAGGCCATTATTGATGATATAGTGGATGCTTGGACATATATAGAGAGGACTTTCTTGCTCGACACGATAGTATGCTATCAGGTTATCTTTAACTTAACATGTAGACTGGTATTTATATTGTGTAACATTTCAGAAAATATAAAATATTATGTTTGGAATTTAATATTAAAATAATATATTTCCCGAAAACTGCTGATTTGTGAAATTGGGGTTTTCGAAAAAGGGTATAAATATATACCAATAATTGTGAAATAATTGGAGATTAAAATGATTTATACATTTAAAAATATATTTAAAAGATTTGACATTTTTAAAATTTATTATATGCAGTTTAAATAAAAACCCGATTAGTGCACTGCTAATCGCGATTAAGCCAAATCCGTGTTTCTACAGTTTTCATGGTAAGTGCACCATGACATATTTCATTTGTTTACATGTTCATTTGTGTTGTTTTATGTTATGATTTTATTTTGATGAGAAAAGAAATGAGAGGAATGATTGAGGAGAGAGAAGGGGGACATAATGATGAGGGGTAAGCATGCTTGGAGAGAGAGAGAGGGAGAGAATAATTGAGAGAGAGGGGGGGCTGCCTCATTTTTCTTTCCCCCACCATTTTCATCTCCTTCTTCATCTTCCTCAAGCTCCCTTCCCTCCATCTTCAACCACAAATATCATCTCCAAACCTTCCTCAAGATCATATACCCCTTTCACAAAAAATGATCACCTCCTCCCCCTCCTCTACACAATGGATCAAGTAAAGTGGGATTTTGACAACTTTGGAAAGCTAGGGTTCTCTTGAGTTTCATCTATGAGGTATAATCATTTCCATTTAGTTTGGTTTATGTTTTCCTAGCATTCTAGTTAGTTTAGAATGGGTTTAAGGTGTAGGTTGTGAAATTGGAAAATTCAAGAGAGGGTTTGGTGACTTGTGGGCTTGTGGGCTGTAGTGAGGATGTGCAAGACCCTAGAAATCCAATTCTGGACCTAGAATAGAGACCATAAACTTAGATTGTGTCCATGTCGGTTTTGTGTTAAATTGTGAGCCTACTGTGAATCAGGAGCAAACCGGGGAAATTTTGAGGAAAGCAAACAATACCAGGGACCAAATTAGGGTACTAGGAGACCGCCCCAACCATACAAGCAAAAACGGAGCAACCATGGCTGAGGTGGCCGGATTTTGGGGGTCTGTGGCCGGCCTGGTGTGGGAGTTTGGGGTCTAGGTTGGTCCAGTAGCTCATTAACTCTATGTACAACACCCTATACCTGTTTGTTTAACTCCTTTTGGCCTGAGTCAAAATCTGGGAGCACTTTGGTGTGGTTTTTGGTTATGTTTTACGTATTTTGAATGCTAAGTTTTGCTATTTGGATTTGTATTTGGTTGTTGGATGTTTATACATCAACAACAAGGGTTGTTTGATTGTTTTTGCACGCGTAGGCCATAGGTTCTAACCTATGAGCGTGCCGTGTGCCATATCGGTTTTCCAGATTCGATTTTAATAGAGATTGCGATTGTGTGTTATTGTAGGTATCTTCGCGTAGATTCCGAGGCGACGGAGCGTGGCGTCATCAACTTCGGCAAGCGAAGACCACAGTGAGTAGATCTATATCTACGGGGGGAGTCGGGTGGATGGCGTATAGCACCCCCGCACACTTTGATGGAAACCGATTTATATATAGATTATGGTTAATGAAACCTTTAATAGAATACTATAGATAGAGTAAAAAGGTAGTTAGAGAACCATATTAGAAACTAAGGATAGTTAGAAGTGATATGATACGACTAGTATGTGATGACGGGATTTGAGGATGATATTTGATGATATTGCCGTTTAGGGTACTATAAGACGGGATAGTCGACGTAGATGTGTCATCCGAACCATACCTATTTCCAAACTGAAGAATAGTATGCATCTTTTAAACAGATACCTTGAGAGATGTTACGGATTTTCAAATGATATCCTTTCTTTAAAAACACCGTAGCCCCTACTTTCAAAACTACGATTCGCATCTTTCAAAAACTGTTTGTATGGTTCGGGTGTGTATGTTAGATTAGATACGTATGCTTATAGTAAAGGTAGAATGTATTTGTAAAATTGACTTGATGTGAGATATAATTATGATGAAAAGAGAATACGATTTAATATGTGATATGATGATATGTCGGTATACGGATGTGAGTCGATTGAGATGATTAATACCTTACCGGTCCCCTAATACGAGATTGTTATGGTTGTGACCTGGGACATAGGTATATAGATATATATATAGAATGTCGTGAATCATTTGTGATATGTCGTACGTGACGTTAGGTCCATACCCTCTTTGTTGTATAGGTTGATAGGATCCCTGATGTTTTAATGCCACCGTACGATGATTTTCCGTATGCGATGACTTGACTTAATGGTTGATCCATACCCTTGACTAGAGGATACCGTACGATGGATTATACCGTGCGTGTTGTTATGAGGCTATATGTCGACTGATAGATCCACCGACTCTGTCTTGTAGACACGTATACCTTATAGCTTGTAGCTGATGATTTACCTTATGCTACCTTCATGTTATTCGCATTGCATTACTTATACCTGTGCTAGTACACCTGCACCATTATCGATGATGCGTATGTTACACTTACACAGATTGGCCGGCTCACACACTTCATCATCGATAATTGCCATGTCACTACACAGTAAGATTGTTGCATCATGATATGACGGTTCGCATAACTTACTTGCGTATACACCCACTTGTACCTCTATATTGGCGCACATACATATTGTACACTCATACTTGCGTATATACCCACTTGTACATCCATTTTGGCATACATACATATCGTACACTCATACTTGCGTATATACCCACTTGTACCTCCTTATTGGCGCACATACATATCGTACACTCATACTTGTTTATATACCCACTTGTACATCCATTTTGGCGCACATACATATTGTACACTCATACTTGCGTATATACCCACTTGTACATCCATTTTGACGCACATACATATTGTACACTCATACCTGCGTATATACCCACTCGTACATCCATATTGGCGCACATACATATTGTACACTCATACCTGCGTATATACCCACTCGTACATCCATATTGGCGCACATACATATTGTACACTCATACCTGCGTATATACCCACTCGTACATCCATATTGGCGCACATACATATTGTACACTCATACTTGCGTATATACCCACTCGTACATCCATATTGGCGCACATACATATTGTACACTCATACTTGCGTGTATACCCACATGTACATGCATATTGGCGCACATACATATCTTGTGCATCCATGCCTACGTACATACACAGTTGTACATACATAGATGATGCTGGCTTTGATTTTGGAGAATTGGAGACCACATGTTATATTTTAAAACTGGATCCATTTAAAAGAGCGGTTTTCGTTTAATATGTCATATCACTGTTTCATGTTGCATGATATTCGGATATGCTTACATTTTTATCATATGTCGCATACATCATGCTTTATGATTTTACGCATTGAGATATGCTGTTTCATGAGATTTCTGAATTTGAGAACCGTGGCTATTTCAAAAGAAAGTATGTACTGTTTTAAAAACCTGGTTTCTCTTGATATGATATTTCAGTGCGTCCACCATGCGTTTTCTCGGTTCTGAGACGTGTGACATGTGAAACCCGATTTGAGGAGCTGGACGAGGCCGATTGCGGGTACATGGTGGACCCGGTATGGTACCCCGGGGCGAGAACGGATTTGCTGTGCAATAGACGGTGAGCCTGGCAGAGGGACCACTACCTACCGGTGATAGTATTTGGGCTCAGAGAATATCCGGAGGATACCGACCGGAGTAGAGAGATGAGATGGGCCGATCCGGACTGGCGGAGCCTGAGATATATGAGGATTTATGTGTCGATGCTGGACACGGGTTTCATGATGTTTTCAAGTGTCAATGTTGGAAGCTCAGGTTCCATGATTTTGAGGTGTCGCGAGGGACACTCGTTGATTTATATCCCCATACTTTCATGCATATGCTTTTCTGATATTCACAGACATTGATTATATGGTTGGACGAGATCCACATGCATACATACATTGATTATATTGTTGGATTATATCCGCATACATATAGGTATTGATTACATTGTTAGCACATATACAGACCCGGTCACCCTAGATATCATAGTATTACCCTTATGATATAGATGACCTAGGAGTCGTTGTTTATTCGATTTTTACTTGTTTTTCTACTCACGAGTTGGCAATTCACCCACATTGTGCCACAGTTCTTGCAGGTTGACCGCACAGATCAGTAGCGGCTTTGCTGGCATATAGCTACTTTTGGGTGGTTTGCTGGGTAGGTGGGACATTTGTATCGTACCCACTCATGTATCTATATTTCATATTGTATCTAGTTAACTCCATCAAATCAAAACTAGTGTTTGTATGAGTAATGAGACTTAGTGAGACTTGTAGTTGCGAGACTTGAGCAATGGGTTTTATGTTCGCATTTGGGGTTGATATCTTGCTTATTTCTTTATCTTTGTGGTGATCTTCACCGTTGGGCGTCGTATACTTATATATACTGTCTTGCCTGTTTGTGATCCGCCGGTTGGCGAAGAGCTAGCTCCCGCTTGGGGATGCCTTTATCATTATCTTGTATTGGTGGTTTTGGACCAAAAAATACAAAGGAGGTGCTGCCCAAATTTTTAAAAGACGAAAACCTGTTTTCCAACTTGCATTTTTTCATGTTCCATCACCTATGCATTTATGAAAACATTGATTTCATTATACCTTTATTTCAAACTTCACCTCCTTTATTTTCTTAAAAAGGTTTAGATTTCTGGGTTTCAGCTTACTTGAATTCCGTTACGCCTTTAGACGTTGCGTGATTCAAGTGCTGGTCACGAGCTAATATTTCGGGTCGTGACAAAGTTGGTATCATAGCGCTAGGTTTAACCTTGGTTCGAGTCTATATTTGACTATGCGGAGTCTAGGGCGGGTATGTATTTCGGAACCTAGGCTTGACCTTACGGAACTTAGACTTGAACGGGGGGTATTAGACCCGAACTTTCATTTCATAGGTTGACCCTGATTGATGGAGTAGGTAGCTTGAGTAGAGTGACGTACCGTACGTATTTTCCGTGGCATATTTACGATACGATATTCCACTTAAGAAACCTTAGGATGTACATATTTTGAGATACTTGATTCTATTCGTTTCAGTGATCATACTCTCATTGATGTTGTTCCTTCCTATGATCATGTATCCATTCTGAATCTGTCGTTTCCTTTTCATGCCCTTGATCTGTTTTCTTCGATGCACGCTTGAGGTTCCTGTCACCATGTTTGAGCGCAGATTGAGCTGCTGCTAGTGTTGCGGTCAGGGCGAGCTCATCATGGACGATGACTGACCATTGTGTTTTCTGGTAACACGGGAACGTCTCGAGTTAGTATTTATATTGTGACCTCTTGTTGAGGCAAGCGGTTGGTTTTGCACTGAATGATTGGGCCATTGATAGAGGCTGCTAGGTGAGAGGACTGTTGATGTACAGCATACCTCAGAGATTGCGATATCGTCTACCGTGCAGACAGATGATCCAGATGTTGCTAAGATTGATGTGATATCACTTCCAGAGCTTACGAGCTAAGATCGCTGGAGCTTCCAGGCAGAGATGCAACAGATGATAGCTAGTCTACCCCGAGTTAAGAGACGAAGGTGATTCGTCAGATTGATGCGCCGACGCAAGCCCAGTTGAGTCGGATCTAGAGTAGGCCGATCCAGAAATGACCGTTGATGTATCGTCTTTCCTGGAGGATTGAGGCATTGTTTAGCGTGCGGATGAAGGGTATTCACATGTTTCCTAGGCGAAGTTAAAAAGTTCGAACGAATGTCAGAAAACCCATTTTTCCAAGTTTAAAGTATTCGGAGGAACATGCAAGTAATTCTGTAGGTCCTCTAGAAGAATGAAACCATAACTCGACATGATGACAATGGAACCGCCTTTGAACCTTAGGGTTTGCGGCAATTTAGTGGTGCCATCAGTGAGGCTTAGGTTTTCCCTTCTACGGTTGGTCCGTAGGTACTGTAGTATGTACCAGATATTATTAGACTGTGCTAAGGTGTTGAGCTTTCGGGGAATTATGGGAATTTAACGAATCGATCGAAACGTTTAACGTCGTCCGGATATCATGTGATAAGAGATCAACAAGCTGACCAGCTTTGGATAGAGGACCTCACCCAGATGCATTATGAGTTGATCGAGAACGAACGAGTATTAAGTATTCCTCCGATGGTTGGGACGAGTTCCCGAGGATGTGTTCGGCCAGATACCTTCTACAGAGTGATGAAGATACCGAGTTTGTGATTTCGAGTCCGTATGACAGACTTCGGATTGACCGTGGCCGAGAACAGTTGCAGTGCGCAGATAGCATGACGTGGCGTCAAAGTGGACGATGATATGGATGAGTGAAACCAGAGGTTCGCACGAGATGCTGGCGAGCTGTTATTACTCCCCGTCGAGAATAGAAATCTGATACGCATACAGAGGCGTTGGGATGCAGCCAATTCCCGAGGAAATGTTGTGCTGAGAACGCAGAAGTCCAGAGAACGAGAAAAGATTATGCAAGAGTACTAGCTTCCGTACAGTTCGGCATAGGCGAGATCGGAAGAGACCTTGAGCAGGATTCCTTCCAGGACACTGCTGCAATGAGATTTGCACCCAGGATCAGTTGTGTCACGAGTATTCAGAGGACCAGAGTCCGACGCCAGTAATGTGTTGCTTTACGAGGGGTCGTAATGATTGGCCGAGAGATGACCAGAGAAGTGCTAAAGCGGAATCGTTTCTGTTAGCACACCAGACCGGGCCGATAAGCCGATGGATTGCGAGATTGGCGAATCTACAAAGAAGATAAGGACCCAGAGACAGAGAACGCCAGACCGTGAGCAAGAGGCAAGCAAATGATCTTGCTCAGCCAGTTTTGGGGCGCACTAACTTTTTCGACATTGTAGGAGGTGTACCTCAATGTCATTTGTTGCGATTTGTGTTTGTGATCTGAGTATCATGCTTATATCGCTTGGATTTGAGTTTTGATGATGAGTTTCCTGATATTGATTTCGTGCACCATGGCGGCACCTGCTGGGTATTTAAATTTTGCGCATAGTTATCGCACTTGATATATATTTTATACACTGTTGTGTTGATTTGCGATTTGTGCATATCCATTGCATTTGATATCAATTTTGTACCTTCGTAGCATGTGTTTATGATTTCGTGGATTTCATACAAATGATGTTATTTTTGCACTCGGTATAGCTCACATGTGCTTGCAGTGCATTGATACGGATATTGTGCACATAGTTGCACACGTTTTTGATATATACACCTTGGTGCACTCGGTGTTGCTTTTTATGCGTTTGAGTTATTGATGGTATTTCGTGCATTTGATGCACCGGATGTTTTTTCATGCACAATAGATGCACCAGATGTTGTTGTCGTACACACCCGTTGCACTAGACAGATGTTTTCGTGCACACCTGTTGCACTTAGTTTTGCTTTTGTGCATATTGTGGCACCTGTATTCGGATTTGATTTCTGTGCGCACCAGATGCACGCGATTGTTGGATACGCCTTTCGAGGCTGATTTTTGCTCTTGAGCGCTTTGTTTTCGTATTGGGCACTATATTGTGTAGTAGCCAAACAGGACTGATCTGAGGACAGTACTTGAGTACTTTGCATGCATTTAAAAAGTTTAAACAGAGGTTTTCAAAAAAAAAAGGAGCTATAGTCTCGCTATTTCTTATATGTCCGTGAGCGACACGAACGTTTTTTTTAAAGGAAAACCTTTTGGGATATTTTGAAACGACGGAACGTATATTAGCAAAACATATATGGACATATATTATTATTTTACAAATGAGCGTCCGTCACTTATGCTGTGAGTTACGCATTCACGCGGCAATTTAAAAAAGATTTTTGCATGAGTTTTATTTAGTTCTTGAAAGTTTTCCAAGGATGCATACTATACACGTATTATAGTATTTGACTAGTGTATATTGGATTTCTGTAGTGGATTTCGAGATCTGTATCTCAATTGTAACTCCGAGGATATGCGTGCAAATCCGATGATTTGCGTGACGCTTGACGAAGTTCGGTTTTTGAGTTTCGTACTCGTTTTCATACGCACTTGACGCGCTGTGTTGTTTCTATATCTTCCGGGATTTCGGAGCCCCGTTGATTTGAGCTGACTATTGAAATGTTTAAGATTTTGGGGGGTTAAATTTAAATTCGGGGACCGAATTTATTTAAGGGGGGAATATTGTATTATTTCAAAAAATATAAAATATTATTTTTGGAATTTAATATTAAAATAATATATTTCCCGAAAACTGCCGATTTGCGAAATTGGGGTTTTCAAAAAAGGATATAAATATATACCAATAATTGTGAAATAAATTGAAATTAAAATGATTTATTCATTTAAAAATATTTAAAGGATTTGGCATTTTTAAAATTTATTAGATGCAGTTTAAATAAAAACCCGATTAGTGCACTGCTAATCGCGATTAAGCCAAATCCGTGTTTCTACAGTTTTCATGGTTAGTGCACCATAACATGTTTCATTTGGTTACATGTTCATTTGTATTGTTTTATTTTATTCTTTTATTTTGGTGAGAAAAGAAATGAGAGGAATGATTGAGGAGAGAGAGGGGGGGACATAATGATGAGGGGTAAGCATGCTTGGAGAGAGAGAGAGTGAGAATAATTGAGAGAGGGGGGGCTGCCTCATTTTTATTTTCCCCACCATTTTCATCTCCTTCTTCATCTTTCACAAGCTCCCTTCCCTCCACCTTCAACCCCAAATATCATCTCCAAACCTTCCTCAAGATCCTATACCCCTTTCACAAAAAATGATCACCTCCTCCTCCTCTACACAATGGACCAAGCAAAGTGGGATTTTGACAACTTTGGGAAGCTAGGGTTCTCTTGAGTTTCATCTATGAGGTATAATCATTTCCATTTAGTTTATATTATGTTTTCCAAGCATTCTAGTTAGTTTAGAATGGGTTTAAGGTGTGGGTTGTGAAATTGGAAAATTCAAGAGAGGGTTTGGTGACTTGTGGGCTTGTGAGCTGTAGTGAGGGTGTGCAAGACCCTAGAAATCCAATTCTTGACCTAGAACAGAGACCATAAACTTAGATTGTGTCCATGTCGGTTTTATGTTAGATTGTGTCCATGTCGGTTTTATGTTAAATTGTGAGCCTACTGTGAATCTGGAGCAAACCGAGGAAATTTTGAGGAAAGCAAACAATACCAGGGACCAAATTAGGGTACTAGGAGACCACCCCGACCAAACGAACCAAAACGGAGCAACCATGGATGAGGTGGCCGGATTTTGGGGGTCTGTGGCCGGCCTGGTGTGGGAGTTTGGGGTCTAAGTTGGTCCAGTAGCTCATTAACTCCTTGTACAACACCCTATACCTGTTTGTTTAACTCCTTTTGGCCTGAGTCAAAATCTGGGAGCACTTTGGTGTGGTTTTTGGTTATGTTTTACATATTTTGATTACTAGGTTTTGCTATTTAGATTTGTATTTGGTTGTTGGATGTTTGTACATCAACAGCAAGGGTTGTTTGATTGTTTTTGCACGCGTAGGCCATAGGTTCTAACCTATGAGCGTGCCGTGTGCCGTATCGGTTTTTCGGATTCGATTTTAATAGCGATTGCGATTGTGTGTTATTGTAGGTACCTTTGCGTGGATTCCGAGGCAATGGAGCGTGGCGTCGTCAACTTCGGCAAGCGAAGACCACGGTGAGTAGATCTATATCTACGGGGTAAGTCGGGTAGATGGCGTATAGCATCCCCGCACACTTTGATGGAAACCGATTTATATATAGATTATGCTTAATGAAACCTTTAATAGAATACTATAAATAGAGTAAAAAGGTAGTTAGAGAACCATATTAGAAACTAAGGATGGTTAGAAGTGATATGATACGACTAGTATATGATGACGGGATTTGAGAATGATATTTAATGATATTGCCGTTTAGGGTACTATAAGACTAGATAGTCGACGTAGATGTGTCATCCGAACCATACCTATTTCTAAACTGAAGAATCGTATGCATCTTTTAAACAAATACATTGTGGGACGTTACGGATTTTCAAATGATATCCTTTCTTTAAAAACACCGTAGCCCCTACTTTCAAAACTACGATTCGCATCTTTCAAAAACTGTTTGTATGGTTCGGGTGTGTATGTTAGATTAGATACGTATGCTTATAGTAAAGGTAGAATGTATTTGTAAAATTGACTTTATGTGATATATAATTATGATGAAAAGAGAATACGATTTAATATGTGATATGATGATATATTGGTATACGGATGTGAGTCAATTGAGATAATTGATAACTTGTCGGTCCCCTGATACAAGATTGTTATGGATGTGACCTGGGACATAGGTATATAGATATATATAGAATGTCGTGAATCATGTGTGATATGTCGTACGTGACGTTAGGTCTGTACCCTCTTTATTGTACAGGTTGATAGGATCCCTGATCTTTTAATGCCGCCGTACGATGATTTTCCATACGCTATGACTTGACTTGATGGTTGATCCATACCCTTGACTAGAGGATACCGTACGATGGATTATACCGTGCGTGTTTTTGTGAGGCTATATGCCGATTGATAGATCCATCAACTCGGTCTTGTAGACATGTATACCTTATAGCTTGTAGCTGATGATTTACCTTTTGCTGCCTTCATGTTATTCGCATTGCATTACTTATACATGTGCTAGTACATCTGCACCATTATCGATGATGCGTATGTTACACTTATACAGATTGGTCGGCTCACACACTTCATCATCGATAATAGCCATGTCACTACACAGTAGGATTGCTGCATCATGATATGACGCTTCGCATAACTTACTTGCGTATATACCCACTTGTATATCCATATTGGTGCACATGTTGGGCTTCCCTTGCACCTAGTCTAGGGTTTGGTAGCATCACTCATGCCACTTTAAAATTTAGAGAGGTGCAAAGCAAGCAAACCATGAATCAAGCTAGAATTTCTAGGGTAACAAGTTTGTATCACATACAAATAAGTAAAAGAGATAGGGATTACAACCTTTGTAGTCCATTCCTTCACTTCATAAGCTCCATGTTGAGTTCCTTTCGCTGCGATCATCAAGAACTCCGACTCTCGTGAGGCTCCAAGAGGTTAATGATCCATCTTGCTTGAAGTCTTCATGATCTAAGATGATCTACCTTGAAGAATCTCTAACCCAAGCTTACACTTTACTAAACAACTTATTAGAGAAGTGAACACCCTAATCTAAGTGGCTAGAATAGATGAGGATGATGAAGTAGGAATTTTGCTCTCTTTTGTATTCAATTTCTCACTCAATATCATCACAAATCAACAAGCAAGTGAAGGTATTTCAAGAGCTCAAGGAAGAAGAAGATGAAGCTTTTCCTTTTGTGATGAATAATGAATTATTGTTATGGTTACTTATTCAACCATGAGTTAAGAATGAAAGGTTTTAACTCATGTAGAGAATAAACTAGAGTTAATGGTTTGGATTGGGTTAACAAATATCTACACAAAATATTAAAGCTAAAGACAAAAGGAAAGCTTCATGAAAAAGCTAACCCAAAAGCTACCCCTAATCCAAACCCTAACTAGGTTTAATCTCTAAATCATTGTTGCATATGTAACCCTAACTTGTTACAATATTATATATCACATATACAATATATTTTGTAACAAAAAGAAAATAATACAATTAACTTATATCGCATATATATCAATGTATTATCCGATGAGAAAATGAATCAATAAAGAGAGCTTATATTAGTTAACGTAATATAATATATCACATATATAATTATATATTAAATTATCGAATCAACACTTGATTCGACAATCCGGCTATATTGCATATAACCGACTAATATAACATGTACCAATTCATCGAATCAACACTTGATCCGATGACCCGGCTATATTACATATACCCGGCCGATATCACATATCACAAGAATAGAATACGGTATCTCATATCGTATTATTCTCGGCCCTGCAATATCACATAAGTGCTCCTACTCCGTTTTTCCTGAGCTAGGAAATCTCTGTGTAGGACTCTAAAGAATCGTCAATACACTGGCAGTAGATGATGATCATATCAAACACCCACAAGCTGCAAGCGGTTAACTAACATAACAGCCCCCAGGTATTGAGCGATCAGAAGATCAACAAGCAAGCCTGTACATTCTCCTGTGAATCCAATCAGAAACACTACCGTACAGTCCGATCTCTTCGTCTGATATGTCGTATATCCAGTCTAGGGGTGGTAAATATCAGACCCCGGTAACTGATAAGTCGTGTCGATATGAGGCTCATAACGGGTCGAGAAACTACTGATAACTCTTACCAGTAGCACTCCATATCAGCCCCGTCCAGGGACTTCCAGTTATAGCCAATCGAACACAGCACAACATCAACTCCCTATACTGGGAGAGACGAAACCCCTCATATCGCTCATTGCCTCCATGTGATTTGGGACTGTACCCAAAAGCCACCGTTTCGCACGCTCTCTTGGACGTGGTAAGGTGGAAATCAAAGTACGGAGGAAATCAAAGTACAGTGGGAATCACACAAGACTCTATGACGATCTTGGGTCTACAGACTAACCTGTACCAGTGTCACCGGAGAACTGCTATCTGACGATTGGTATAATACTATCTAGGAGTTCTCGGCGAGTCCGTTCAGTGTACCCAGTCTCCACTGAGTACCCGTACACCATCTTTGATGTCAAACACCGATGGATATGGGATCATCCATCGCCCATCATATGGGTCAAAATGCGTATACGCTAGTCTACTCTGGTGTATCGATACCCTATCTCGATACACTCTCGACTAGAAACAGTTATAGAATTTACTCTTTGACTACCCTGGCCCCACTAGTATGATCTCATCATAGTCCCAGTAGTCGAGTACTATCCTAAGGGCTTTATCAACATGTGAGAGCAAGACAGTAAACCAATACAAGTCAACATGTTAAAACAAAATGAAACCAAATAGCATACTATCATATCGAGCAAGAAAATCCTCTCTATATATATCCAAGCATCCACTATAATATACATCATATGTACAACAATGGCCTCTAGGGCATATATACAACTAACAATCTCCCACTTGCACTAAGGCCAGCTGTTGTAGTATCTCATACCCAACATTCCGAAGAGTCTCTTAAATTGTATCTGGGGAATGGCCTTCGTGAGTGGATCCGCAGTGTTGTCCTTCGTGTCAACTCTCCTGACCTCGATCTCGCGATGATCAACTATCTCCCGGATTAGGTGATACCGCCTCAGAATATGTCTGGACTTCTGATGGGACCTGGGTTCCTTAGCCAAAGCCACAGCTCCATTTTTATCACAATACAAAAGTATTGGATGCTCAATAGAAGGAACCACACCAAGTTTAGTGATGAACTTATTCATCCAGACAGCCTCTTTGGCAACATCGTTGGCAGCGATGTATTCAGCCTCCATCGTCGAGTCTGCCACGGTTTCTTGCTTGGAACTCTTCCAACAAACCGCCCCTCCATTTAGGGTAAATACAAATCCCGAGTGTGACTTAGAGTCGTCCTTATCACTTTGGAAGCTTGAATCGGTAAAGGATTCCACCTGGAGTTCTCCGTTACCATACACCAAGAACATCTCCTTAGTCCTTCGTAAGTACTTGAGAATGTTCTTCACAGTTGTCCAGTAACTCTCTCCTGGATCTGCTTGATATCTACTCACTACACTTAGTGAGTATACTACATCAGGTCTGGTACATAGCATCGCGTACATGATAGAGCCTACTGCCGAAGTATAGGGTATCCCTTGCATGCGAGCTCTCTCCAAATCAGTTTTAGGAGACATCTCTTTGGAGAGAGTGAGTCCAGAGATCGTGGGTTGGTTCCCACGTTTGGATTCTTCCATACTAAACCTCTTTAGCATGGTGTCAATGTACCTGAATTGGGACAATCCCAGTATCCATTTAGATCTATCTCTATAGATCTTGATTCCCAAAATGCAGGAGGCATCACCTAGATCTTTCATTGAGAATCTATGTGATAAGAAGAGCTTGACCGAGTGCAGCATAGGAACATCATTTCCTATCAAGAGTATGTCATCCACGTACAATACGAGGAAGACGACCTTACTCTCTGCAACCTTCTTGTATATACAAGGTTCATCTACGTTTTTGATGAAGTCAAACTATTTGACTACTACATCAAAACAGATGTTCCAACTCCGCGATGCCTGCTTTAACCCGTAGATGGATTTAAGCAGCTTGCATACCTTTCCACTGCTCCCACTATCTACGAAGCCCTCTGGCTGAGTCATGTACACGCACTCCTCTAAATCACCATTTAGAAAGGCAGTCTTAACATCCATTTGCCAGATTTCGTAGTCATGGTATGCAGCAATGGCAAGTAAGATCCGGATGGACTTAAGCATAGCCACTGGAGAAAAGGTTTCGTCATAATCTATACCTGGTCGTTGACGAAAACCCTTTGCAACAAGTCTAGCTTTGAAAGTCTCCACTTTTCCATCTACACCAAGTTTCTTCTTAAAGATCCACTTACTCCCAATGGGTTTTACCCCTTCAGGAGCAACTTCCAAAGTCCATACTTTGTTGGTGTACATGGATTCCAGCTCGGATCGCATTGCATTCAGCTATTTCATAGAGTCACCACTCGTGATGGCCTGCTCGAAGCTAGTTGGGTCATCATCTTCCATGATGCAATCCTCGCTTCCACCGTCAATGATAAAACCGTAGTATCTCTCAGGAGGATGAGGAACCCTACTAGATCGGCGGAGAGGCTGGGGTTCGTCAAGAACTACTGAATCCTCCGGTTCTACCAAATCTTCTGTTACAGTTTGTGTAGCTGGAACTTCTTCCAGTTCTACCTCATTGCCACTAATTTCTCTTTCAAGAAATTCCTTTTCTAAAAAGGTGGCATGCCGAGATACAAACACATTTTGTTCCTCAGTGTGGTAGAAGATATACCCTTGTGAGTTCTTGGGATATCCTACAAACTTGCACAGGACAGACCTTGCCTCGAGTTTGTCCGGATTGTGCCTTTTGACATAGGCCGGACAACCCTATATCTTAACATACTTAAGAGATGGTCTCTTCCCCTTCCATATCTCATATGGAGTGGTAGGCACTGATTTGGTAGGAACCATATTCAATAGGTGTATGGCTGTCTCAAGCGCATACCCCCAGAAGGAAATAGGCAACTCAGCATTGCTCATCATAAAGCGCACCATGTCTAATAGAGTGTGATTCCTCCGCTCTAATACACCGTTGTGCTGTAGTGTATAAGGAGGAGTAAGCTGAGAGAGAATCCAATTCTCTTTTAGATAATCTAGGAACTCATTGCTCAAGTATTTGTTAGTTATATGTATGCCCTAGAGGCCATTACTATACATAGGATATATATTGTAGTGGATGCTTGGACATATATAGGGAGGACTTTCTTGCTCGACATGATAGTATGCTATCTGGTTACTCTTTACCTTAACGTGCACACTGATTGTCTCTCTGTTACATGTTGGTAAAGCCCCTAGGATGTGTACTTGACTACCTGGACTATGATGCAGATCATACTAGTGGGGACATGGTAGTCCATAAGTACATCTTTCAAGGTCCCTAGTCGTGGGTGTATCGAGACGGGGCATTGATATACCAGAGTAGACTAGCGTATACCTTCTCGACCCATACAGATGGGCGATGGATGATCCCATATCCATTAGTGTTTGACATCAGAGATGATATACGGGTGCTCAGTGAAGACTGGGTACACTGGACGGACTCGCCGAGAACTCCCAGATGGTATTATACCTTACGTCAGATGGCAGTTCTCTGGTGACACTGGTACAGAGTAGTCTGTTGACCCGAGATCGTCATAGAGTCTTGTGTGGTTCCCACTGTGCTTTGATTTCCATCTTACCACGTCCAAGAGGGCATGCAAAACGGTGGTTTTTGGGTACAGTCCCGAGTCACATGGAGGCAATGAGCGATAGGAGGGGATTCGTCTCTCCCGGTATAGGGAGTTGATGTTGCGCTGTGTTCGATTGGCTATAACAGGAAATCCCTGGCCAGGGTTGCTGAGATTTACTGGTAAGTGTTACCTGTAGTTTCTCGAATTGTTATAGACCTCATATCTACACGACTTATCGAGCTATTGGGGTCTGACGTTTACCACCCCTAGGCGAGATATGCGACATATCAGACGATCAGACCGGACTGTACGGTAAGTGTTACTGGTTGGATTCACAGGAGTGTGAGCGGGCTTGCTCGTCGATCTTCTGATCGCTCAATACCCGGGTGGCCGTTACGTTTAGCAGACCGCTTGCGGCTTGTGGGTGTTTGATATGATCATCACCTGCTGCCGGCGTATTGACGAGTCTTTAGAGTCCTACACAGAGGTTTCCTGGCTCAAGCGAAACGAAATAGGAGCGCATATGAGATATGTACGGGACCGAGAATAATGCGTGTATGTGATACCGTATTTCATTCTCGCGATGAATGTGTCAAATGGTTGTATGCGATATAACCTAGTTATCGAATCAAGGATTGATTCGATAAATCGATACATTGTATACTAGTCGGTTGTGTGCGACATGACCGGATCATTGAATCAAGTGTTGATTTAATGATTTAATGCATAATTATATATTTGATATATTACTTTGCATTAACTAGTATTGGTTCACTTTAAATGGAATTTCTCACTTGGATGTACAAGTTGTATATGTGATATACTTTTTGTGCAAATGATTGTATCATGTTTGATGATGCATGTTTACTTGAGTTTGTGTAAAGATTGAACCATGGTTATTTAAATGGTTAGGGTTTTGGTTTTCTTATTTATTTATTTATTTATTTATTCTTTATGGAAAATAATAAGCATAAAGAAAAATGGTGGCTTTCTTTGGATGGATGTTGAAGCTTCATGAAGCTTTGACTAAGTCACCATTTTTGTCTTCATGCTTAACCCTAACCATTCACTTAACCCTAGTTCATTCTCTACACTTGACCATGGTTGGATTATGATAAGTATTCAATTTATTTTCTATTTGAAAATAACTTATCATAATATTTCTATCTTCTTCTTCTTCTTCTTCAAGAAGAAAACCTAGACTTCATCAATGGTGATTGATGAAAAAGAGTGAGAAATCCAATTCTAAAGTCTACCCACTTCCTATTTCTTCATCCTCTACCTCTTGCCAAGTAGTAGAGTGTGTTTTCTTCACAAGTTTCATGACTTGGTGAAGTTGGAGCTTGATCTAGCGACGCCTCGACGTAGATCATCTTCGGCATCGTCGTCGATGACCTAGCCCGCTTTTTCTCCGATGAAGCCGACGCTAGAGCCCAAGATCCGATTTGTACAGCGAGGAGACATCATCGCGGAGCCAAGGAGGTGGAGGACCGGATCTACAAAGGTTGTATTTCCGTTCTTTTAGTTATATTGTTAACTAGTTGTATGTGTTCGCCTAAAATATCTAGTTAACGATCTAGTCTAGGGTTTCTCGGCACCGTAAAATTTGAAATTGGCATGGTTGATGCCTTGTGAGACCTCATTAGTGTGCCTAGGAACCCTACAGTGGTATCAGAGCCTAGCTAGAGCCTTAGGCGATGCGTAGACGGAGTTTGAAGTCCGATTAAACCGAAACCCTAACACAAATTTGCTCTCTGGACTTTTTCCAAAAATTGGGTTTTTTCAAGATTAAAAATATGCAGAAAATTCAGCAGGAAATTCTAAGAATTACGGTGCAAAAATTACCTAATGATCTTTCTAAAGTGCGGCGGAACCGCGGCATTAGCGTGCTAATGCGGCTGTTCCGCGGCCATTTTGTCTCTTCTCCCGTTGAATTTTGCACAGTAATTCCTATTTTGCAGTGCTGGTTTTCCTGGGATATTTTTTTTCTGAACTCAAGAGTTGAGTTTTCTGGGTTGTATTGGGGACTCGGTGTTTCGATCGGATTGTCTAATTTTGTCTATGTGGCTTTCCGGATATTTTAGAATATGTTAAAAAGTTCGACCGGATATAAATACCCAACTTTTCCCCTGTCGGGAAGTTTCCAAGTGTTGGATCTTTCCGTGGTTTAAAGACGTTCTAAGTAGTGCAAGTAACGCGATGGTCCCTCTAGAAGACAACAAACCTTAACTCGATTATGTGACCGTCTTGAACTGCCCTTTGAACCTTAGGGTTTGGGGCAGTACGGCGTGCCACATGTGAGGCGTTGGCTTGGCCCTTCTACGGCTGGACCGTTGGTACTGAGGCATGAACTGGATGTTTTTAAACTTGTTTCATGTGTTGAGCTGTTTCGGGAAAACTTGGGTGTTTGACTGTTCGATCGGAAAGTTTAACATTTTCTGTTTATCCGGAATGTGATACAATAATTGGAATTCACAAGCAGTTATGAGATAACTGAATGAATGTTATAAACATAGCACTTTAGTCTCACTTGATCGGTTGCCATGGAATTTTGATGTGATCAAAAGTCCGTCGCAATCACGTAGCGTAAGCGGATACTCGCCGGATAAACTTAATAGACAGCTACATCCCTTAGCCCCGACCAAGTGACTGTAGGAGAACCCCGTCGCCGAAAGCATCCGTCTGGGTGCTCGCGGCAGCGGTGTTCCGCCTTGGTGCACTTCGTCGACGGCATCGGGGGTGCGGCCGTCTACTGAAGATTGCGACGAGCATTCGATCAGGATGTCGGGAATCTTGTTGAATTGCCCGACTTGATATTGAAAAGTGTTTTCGATAATGAGACTGAAATGCGGGGTTTATAATTGTTAGGCATGCGATGTCTAAGAAATTCATTTGATTAGGCATGCGATGTCTATGCAGGTTGCGGATTCCAACTGTTGTAGTTTTACACTTTCTTTTCTGTGACCGTAAGTGTAATATGTGATATCGCCGGTTTCGTTGCTATATGTCAACGACAATTGGGATGCGCATATTTACTTACGTTGCTGACATGTGATGTTATGTGTTGCTGGATATGTTATATTGGATCGTCGTGTTTGAATAGCCGGGGGTTTTTATGTGAGATGAGTGTTTTTCATTTTCATTCATGTAAAAACTTGTATGTAATATTCTTTCATTGGGGCACTTCCAGGTTGCGGAAGATGTCACCTTTTGTATATTATTTACTTTTCCGCACTAGGATAGACCCAAGGAAGGGAGCACAAGTGACCGGGTTCTAGGGTCCAGTGGGAGACCAACTTGAGGAGTCGAGTCCGGGTCTCCTAACTCTAGAATTGGTAGGGTTGCTTGCCGCTCTCGTAGAGGTCTAGGGGTGTGGGTTTGGCTATTCATCACGACCGTGGAATCCGTGTTTTATGCTGGCTCGTATTGAAAACACGGACGTCCTAGTATATCCAATATTTCATATGATTCTTCTGCTGCGATATCTGTGATGTGATCATGTGATATGTTCTGTGATGGATACTGTATATAGTATGTATGATATATTATATAGACGTTACTTATGTTTTACACCCGCGCTAGCCCTGCCCCGCTCTGCCGTTAGTTACCTAACCTAACGGTGCACGAGGGGACATCGAGGCGAATGCGGATGGCATAAGTGTACGTCGTATTTATCTGTGATGTTTAGGTATTTAAATGATGGGACTTCATTAATGAGATTAATGAAATAAAAGAAACCTAAGATGTTGTAGAATCAAATTTCAAAAATAAAACAGGTAGCTACAGTTCTTGCTTTGCACAGCGGTATATATGATATATCCTGCACCTTATTCGATGAGGAAAGAACCGAGATCCCTTCACCGGGAGTGACTCCTTTAGCAATAACTGGCAGATGCTACACCCCTCGGTTTGTCTTTTGATTGCTTCTATAGTTTCTGCTTTGCACAGTGATATATATGATATATCCCGCACCTCATTCGACGAGGAAAGGGCCGACGATCCCTTCACCGGGAGTGACCCCTTTAGCAAAACTAGAAAAGCCTCAAAAGCACTCCATTTCAAAATCATTTGATTCTACAACGATATCAAGTTCATTACGCAATAGGTTTTCAGAAAAACCTCTCGTAGCCCTCCGTCATTTCAGATAAGTCCTACTTAGTATTCGTGCTACGTTTGTTGACCTCCGTCAAGGCGTAGTGTGCGGTAGCTAACTAGTATTTATCTGCTTATGCATATGATGCAGATTGGATTAGGGTAGTCGTGCGGCCTTGTTGACCTCCGTCAAGGGTCGTGCGGGTGGGTTTAATTCGATCAAGAAATGACGGGTTGAACTTGACTAGTAGCCTATGGTTTGTTGACCTCCGTCAAGGTCATAGGGTGCTAGGGGCAAAATTATCGGGAATTTCAAGTGTTGAAATTTGCAATGAGATTGCATACCTTCTATGAGATAGTTGGATCCCGATACCCGCTGCGAGTAAGAGTTACTCCTGGGAGAGTTTTACACATTACAATTAGCCGATCAAGTAGGTGTCTAGAAAGGTGTCAACGGGGTTACGCCTCTGGGAAAACGAGGTTTACATTAATTAGGTTCGTGCAAAAGCACGGGGGACCTCCCTCAAAGTACCGACACTGGCCTGGCTGAAAGATTGGCGAACTTGTAATGTGTAATTAATCCCGGCTAGTCTTTCTTTTTAGGGTTTGAAGGAAGATTTGATAAAAACAGTGGGAGCCATCCTGATTAGATAAAATAATAACCAATCTATTCTTGAAAGAGCGCACGCTGAGTGTTTTCTTCTCTCTCTCTCCTGGTAGCGACCATATCACGCCTTAATCAAGATAATAAAACGGAATATTGACCGAACCCGCTTGTTATACTGAGCTGGGGAACGTTGGTCCCGCTCCAACTTATAATTGTTATGAGACCGAGCAGGAAATTGGGGATTACTAGAATTCCCGTGCCGCCCAAACGAAGAGAGTGCATGCTGATGCATCATCTTCGGGTGTGTTCATTACAAAGAACTGTTTCTCTGTATCCTCTATGTCCTGGGTATGTGATACCAGATCAGGATCCCAGATATGTAATCTGTTACATAGGGCTACAGATAGGTAGAGAACTGAGAACGGGTGATAAGTTTCATGAGGCAGAAAACGGGGCAAGTGTTGCAGCCAAGTCTGTTGGTCACTGTCATCCTGTATTACCAATACATTGATTCTGAACAAATGTTATTAGATACCGAACCTGATATACAAAATCATATCACTCTCTTTATTAGTAAAGAAATGATAAAATTTTGTATTGTTGGATAATGTTTTGAACATTTCCTATATCAAAAGTTGATCGGTTCAGGCACGTTATCTAAAAGCATTGATGTTCTAAATCAAACTACAGTTCTTAGTATATGGATCACACACAAGAGGAAGAGTTCAGAAATGAACGGATCCTTCTTGAGGTATTGTAGACTAGGTCATATCATTGCGACCCGACTAGCTAAGTTGCACAAAGATGCATATTTAAATCTGTTTGAATTTACATCTTGTGAAAACTTACCGGTCATGTCACAAAGATACGATGACCATAGCTCCGTTTATTGGAAATAGAGAAAGAGTTAGTGAACTCTTAGGACTGACACATGATGATGTATGTAAGGTCTCCTGTCTACACATGCCAGGACTGGTTCTTTATACTTCATTACATTCTCTGATGATCTTTCGAGATTCAAACCTATGTTCCTGTTGAAACACAAGTCCGAACCTTTTGAGATATTCACAGAATATAAGCTAGAAGTAGATAACCAATACGGGTATAAGTATTATGTCCTTTGATGAGATCAATGAGGAGAATACTTGAGCACGGAATTCCTGGATGTTTCTAAAGGAGAATGAGATTCTCTCTCAGCATTACTCTTCTGTATACACCATAGTATGATGGTATATCGGGGCGGAGCAGATACACCCTATTTGATATGGTGTGCTCTATGATGAGTACTACTGAGTTACCTTTTTCCTTTTTGGGGGTTATGCACTTGGGAAGTTGCATACCTATTGAATACGGTTCCAATCAAATCAGTTGCCTACCGCTTCATATGTGATATGGAAAGGGAAGAGCCCATATCTTAAGTTAGTTAAGATTTGGGGTTGTCCAGGCTATGTCTAAAAGCATAATCCGGACAAACTCGAGGCAAGGTCTGTTATGTACAACTGGAAAGGTTCCAGCTATACAAATTACAGCAGATGATTTGGTAGAACCGAAGGATTCAATAGAAACCAACGAACCTCAGCCTCTCCGCCGATCTAGTAGGGTTCCTCACCCATCTGAGAGATACTTCGGTTTCTCTATGACAGTGGGAGCGAGGATTGCATCATAAGATGATGACCCAACTAGTTTCGAGCTGGCCATCAGGAGTGGGACTCTGTAAGAATGGATGGATGCTTAGCGATCTGAGATGGAATCCTTATACACCAACAAAGTATGGACTTTGGTTGCTATATCTGAAGGGTTAAATCCCCATCAGGAGAAAGTATATCTTGAGAAGATTACTTGGTGTACATGGAAGAGTTGAGACTTTCAAAGCTAGACTTGTTAAAGGTCTACATCATTGACCAGGTATGGATGATGATGAAACCTTTTCAAGTAGCTATGCTTAAGTCCATCCAGATCCTACTTGCCACGGCTACATACCATGACTACGATATCTAGCGGTTGGGTGTCGTGACTGCTTTTCTAAATAATGTTTTAGAAGAGAGAGTCTATAAGTACACAGCCAGAAGGCCTCGTAGACAGTGGGAGCAGCGGAAACGTGTGCAAGATGTTTTATAGGATAAAGCAGGCATCGCGGAGTTGGAACGTCTGTTTTGATGAATTAGTCAAAAAGTTTGACATCATCAAAATGGTAGATGAACCTTGTATAAACAAAAAGGTAGTAGGGAGTATGGTGGTGATCCTCGTAGAGTACGTGGATGTCATACTCTTGATAGGGAAGGAGTTTCCTATGCTACGCTCGATCAATCTCCGCTTATCACACTGATTCTCCACATAAGATCAAAGTGATACCTACTAAATCCTGGAATTTGGATCTATGAGATAGATCTAGTTGGATATTAGGACACTCACTAGTTGTAGTGAGATGGTATCAGTTGATCTTAGGGAGAATCACTGGAAGTGTTCCAGAGTGATAAAGACGACTGAATGTCAGTCACAGGCATTGTCTTTACCCTCAGTAAAGGGACGGTATGTTGGAAGAGTTCCAAGCTAGATACCGTGACATACTAGACGATAAAGGCTGGATATATCGCTACTTAAGATGCTACCAAAGAGGCAGTCTGGGTGTATACTGGTTCATGAGATGAACTAGGTTCCAACCATTGTGAGACAATGGAGTTGTGGCTTATGCCAAGGAACGCCGGTCCCATCAGTGATCCAGACATATTCTAAGGCAGTGTCATCTGATCATGGAGATGGTTGATCTCCAAGGAGATCGAGGTTAGGAGAGTAGACTCAGAGGACAACACAGCGGATCCACTCACAAAGGCCTGTTCCCAGAGAGAGATTTTTATGGGATGGTTGAGTATGAGATACCACAACCACTGCTATCAGATGGCCCTAGTGCAAGTGGGAGATTGTTAGTTATATGTATGCCCTAGAGGCCATTACTATACATAGGATGTATATTGTAGTGGATGCTTGGACATATATAGGGAGGACTTTCTTGCTCGACATGATAGTATGCTATCTGGTTACTCTTTACCTTAACGTGCACACTGATTGTCTCTCTGTTACATGTTGGTAAAGCCCCTAGGATGTGTACTTGACTACCTGGACTATGATGCAGATCATACTAGTGGGGACATGGTAGTCCATAAGTACATCTTTCAAGGTCCCTAGTCGTGGGTGTATCGAGACGGGGCATCGATATACCAGAGTAGACTAGAGTATACCTTCTCGACCCATATAGATGGGCGATGGATGATCCCATATCCATTGGTGTTTGACATCAGAGATGATATACGGGTGCTCAGTGAAGACTGGGTACACTGGACGGACTCGCCGAGAACTCCCAGATGGTATTATACCTTACGTCAGATGGCAGTTCTCTAGTGACACTGGTACAGAGTAGTCTGTTGACCCGAGATCGTCATAGAGTCTTGTGTGGTTCCTACTGTGCTTTGATTTCCATCTTACCACGTCCAAGAGGGCGTGCAAAACGATGGTTTTTGGGTACAGTCCCGAGTCACATGGAGGCAATGAGCGATAGGAGGGGAGTTGATGTTGCGCTATGTTCGATTGGCTATAACAGGAAATCCCTGGCCAGGGTTGCTGAGATTTACTGGTAAGTGTTACCTGTAGTTTCTCGAATTGTTATAGACCTCATATCGACACGACTTATCGAGCTATTGGGGTCTGACGTTTACCACCCCTAGGCAAGATATGCGACATATCAGACGATCAGACCGGACTGTACGGTAAGTGTTACTGGTTGGATTCACAGGAGTGTGAGCGGGCTTGCTCGTCGATCTTCTGATCGCTCAATACCCGGGTGGCCGTTACGTTTAGCAGACCGCTTGCGGCTTGTGGGTGTTTGATATGATCATCACCTGCTGCCGGCGTATTGACGAGTCTTTAGAGTCCTACACAGAGGTTTCCTGGCTCAAGCGAAACGAAATAGGAGCGCATATGAGATATGTGCGGGACCGAGAATAATGCGTGTATGTGATACCGTATTTCATTCTCGCGATGAATGTGTCGAATGGTTGTATGCGATATAACCTAGTTATCGAATCAAGGATTGATTCGATAAATCGATACATTGTATACTAGTCGGTTGTGTGCGACATGACCGGATCATTGAATCAAGTGTTGATTTAATGATTTAATACATAATTATATATTTGATATATTACTTTGCATTAACTAGTATTGGTTCACTTTAAATGGATTTTCTCACTTGGATGTACAAGTTGTATATGTGATATACTTTTTGTGCAAATGATTGTATCATGTTTGATGATGCATGTTTACTTGAGTTTGTATAAAGATTGAACCATGGTTATTTAAATGGTTAGGGTTTTGGTTTTCTTATTTATTTATTTATTTATTTATTCTTTATGGAAAATAATAAGCATAAAGAAAAATGGTGGCTTTCTTTGGATGGATGTTGAAGCTTCATGAAGCTTTGACTAAGTCACCATTTTTGTCTTCATGCTTAACCCTAACCATTCACTTAACTCTAGTTCATTCTCTATACTTGACCATGGTTGGATTATGATAAGTATTCAATTTATTTTCTATTTGAAAATAACTTATCATAATATTTCTATCTTCTTCTTCTTCTTCTTCTTCAAGAAGAAAACCTAGACTTCATCAATGGTGATTGATGAAAAAGAGTGAGAAATCCAATTCTAAAGTCTACCCACTTCCTATTTCTTCATCCTCTACCTCTTGCCAAGTAGTAGAGTGCGTTTTCTTCACAAGTTTCATGACTTGGTGAAGTTGGAGCTTGATCTAGCGACGCCTCGACGTAGATCATCTTCGGCATCGTCGTCGATGACCTAGCCCGCTTTTTCTCCGATGAAGCCGACGCTAGAGCCCAAGATCCGATTTGTACAGCGAGGAGACATCATCGCGGAGCCAAGGAGGTGGAGGACCGGATCTACAAAGGTTGTATTTCCGTTCTTTTAGTTATATTGTTAACTAGTTGTATGTGTTCGCCTAAAATATCTAGTTAACGATCTAGTCTAAGGTTTCTCGGCACCGTAAAATTTGAAATTGGCATGGTTGATGCCTTGTGAGACCTCATTAGTGTGCCTAGGAACCCTACAGTATTCTCCTCCTCGATCTGATCGAAAGATCTTAATACTTTTGCCCGTTTGGTTCTCTACTTCGTTCTTATATTCTCTGAATTTCTCAAAAGCTTCAGACTTGTGTTTCAACAGAACACATGTCCGTATCTTGAGAGATCGTCAGTGAATATAATGAAGTAGGAAGAACCGTTCCTGGCATGTGTAGACATGAGACCACATACATCATTATGTATCAGTCCCAAGAGTTCTTTAACTCTTTCTCCGTGTCCACTAAACGGAGTTTTGGTCATCTTGCCTTTGAGACATGACTGGAAAGTGTCATAAGATGAAAATTCGAACGGATTCAAATATCCATCCTTATGTAACTTAGCTAGCCGTGTTGCATTGATATCACCTAGTCTATAATGCCACAAGAAGGATTCATTCATTTATGAACTCTTCCTCTTGTGTGTGTTTTGTACATTAAATACTGTAGTTTGGTTGAGAACGTATATGCCATTATTTAACGATCCTGATCCAATCAACTTTTGATTTAGGAATATGTTCATAACATTATCCTGTACTACAAAATTATATCCTTCTTTACTCAATAAAGAAACTGATATAAGATTGCATATCAGGGTCGGAATGTAATAGCATTCGTTCAGAACCAATGTATTACCATTTAGTAACACAAGGTGATATTCGCCAACTGCTTTGGCTGCAACATTTGCACCATTCCCTACTCTTACGGAATGATCACCCTCTCCCAGTTCCCTACCTTTTCGTAGCCCATGTAACATATTACATATATGGGATCCTGATCCAGTATCTAATACCCAGGACGTAGAGTGAACTGAGAAACGGTTCTCGATAACTAACACACCTGAAGAAGATGCATCGACATGCTTATTTTTCGTTTGGGTGGCATGAGAATCCAGATATTCTACTATTCCCTGCTCGGACTTATAACAGTTATAAGTGGGAGCGGGACCAATGTTCTCTTGCTCAGTATAATAAGAGGGTTCAGTCAATACAACCATATTATTATCTTGATTAAGGCCTGATATGGTCACTACCTGGAGAGAGAAAGAAGAAAACACTTTAGCGTATACTCTTGCAAGATTAGATTGGTTATTATCTTATCTAATCAGGATGGCTCCCACTGCTTTTTATCAAATCTTCCTTCAAACCCTAAAAGGTAAGATTAGCCGGGATTAATTACACTTTACAAGTTCACCAATCTTTCAGCCAGGCCAGTATTGGTACTTTGAGGGAGGTTCCCGTGCTTTCGCACGGACCTAATTAAAATAAGCCTCGTTTTCCCAGAGGCATAACCCCGTAAACACCTTTCTAGTCACCTACTTGATCGGCTAATTTTCCTGTGTAAAACTCTCCCAGGAGTAACTCTTACTCACAGTGGGTATCGGATCCAACTATCTCATAGGAGGTATGCAATCTCATTGCAAGTTTCAACTCTTGAAATTCCCGATAATACTTTTACCCCTAACGTGCTATGACCTTGACGAATGCCAACAAACCATAGTCCGCTAGTCAAGTTCAACCCGTACATTTCTTGATCGAATTAAACCCACCCGCACGACCCTTGACGAAAGCCAACAAAGTCGTACGACTACCCTAACCCAATCTCATCATATGCTGCAGATAAGCAATAGTTAGCTACCGCACACTACGACTTGACGAAAGCCAACAAACGCAGCACGATTACTAAGTATTACTTACCTGAAATGTCGGAGGGCTACGCAGGTTTTTCAGAAAACCATGAGCGTAATGAACTTGATATCGTTGTAGAAGCAGGTGATTTTGAAAAGGAGTGTTTTTTAGGCTTTTCTAGTTTCGCTAAAGAGGTCACTCCCGGTGAAGGGATCTCGGCTCTTTCCTTATCGAATAAGGTGCAGGATATTTCATAAATACCGCTGTGCAAAGCAAAAAACTATAGAAGCAATCAAAAACTAAACCATGAGTTTACAGAATCTGCCAGTTTTGCTAAAGAGGTCACTCCCGGTGAAGGGATCTCGGCTCTTTCCTCATCGAATAAGGTGCAGGGAATATCACATATACCACTATGCAAAGCAAAAAATTGTAGCTGCCCTTTTTGAAAATTTGATTCTACAACATCTTTTAGGTTTCTTTTCTTTTATTAATCTCATTAATAAATCCCATCATTTATGCTTCCTAAGCATCACAGAAGAAACGAAAGCAGTAATATTTATATACCATCATATATATATATATATATATATATATATATATATAAGAATTCGTCTCAGGCAATAATATGATCTCATCACAGAACATTGCAGCAGAAGATAACATATGAAATATTGGATATACTAGGACGTCCGTGTTTTATATCGAGCCAGTATAAAATATGGATTCTACGGTCACGATGAATAGCCAAATCCACATCCCTAGACCTCTATGAGAGCGGCAAGTAACACTGCCAGTTCTAGGGTTAGGAGACCCGATCTCGACTCCTCGAGATGGCCTCCCACTGGACCCTAGAACCCGGTTACTTGTGCTCCCCTCCTTGGGTCTATCCTAATGCGGAAAAGTAAATAATATACAATGGTGACATCATCCTCAACCCGGAAGTGCCCAAATAAAAGAATATTACATACAATGAATTTTACATGAATAAAAATAAAAAAAAACCATCTCACAAAAAAACCCCGGCTATTCAGAATACGACGATCCAATATAATATATCACAGCAACACATAATATCTCATATCATCAACGTAAGCAAGTATGCGTATCCCGATTGTCGTTGATGTATAGCAACAAAGCCGGCGATACACCACATACTACGCTTACGGTCGCAGAAAAGAAAGTGTAAAACTACAACATTTGGAATCCATAATCTCCTTAGACACCGTCAACCCGAAATATCACATATTACGGATTTCATGCCTAACTATATGAATTCCACATATTGTATCACAATCACAGAATTTCATGATGATGTTTAACATTTCGATTGGATCAACATACACTCATAAATTACCCCCATGAGCTCAACACTTGAGCAAAATCGAAACACTAAAAAACCGTGCCACGGTGTCCATGGACCAGCCGTAGAAGGAGTTAACCAACGCCTCACCCATGACACCACGGAACTACGGCAAACCCGAAGGTTCGAACGCGGTTCCGTAGGCATAGAATCGAGTTAAGGTTATTATAGTCTTCTAGGGGGTCCATAGGGGTACTTGCACGATTTAACAAATATAATCAACTTCAGAAAATTACAACACTTGGAAATTTCAGCGGGGTACAAAATGTGGTGTGCGAAGTTCAATCGAACTGCTAAAGATAGTCAAGATTACCAATACAATGTTAAGTTATACGACTACGAAGCACTACGAATTAGCCCCAGGTCAAGCAAATCAACAACAACAACTGAGCCTTTTATCCCAAGCATATGGGGTAGGCTACATGAACCAACATGAGAATCACGCCGGGTCCAGCACATGAATCCTCTGTCTCCACTCACTTCTATCGAACAATATACTTTCATTGAGTCCTTTGGCAACCATATCGTTTCATATCACCTCCATCCATGTTTTCTTCGGTCTCCCTTTTGCCCTTTTGCCATTGCCCATATCGAGAGTATCTATTCGTCGAACCGGTGCTTCCATA
The DNA here is from genome assembly GCA_030015575.1 of Agapanthus africanus. Classification (NCBI taxonomy): domain Eukaryota; kingdom Viridiplantae; phylum Streptophyta; class Magnoliopsida; order Asparagales; family Amaryllidaceae; genus Agapanthus; species Agapanthus africanus. The sequence continues at coordinate 159,635,774 of CM057350.1, forward strand.
GGTCTGCGTCGCACATGACCAAACCATCTTAGCTGGTTTTCCCGCATCTTCTCCTCCACGGGTGCTACACCAACTTTTGCACGAATATCCTCATTTCGCACCTTATCTTTTCTAGTGTTACCGCACATCCAACGAAGCATGCGCATCTCCGCTACGTGCATCTTCTGTGTATGATGCTTCTTAGGAGCCCAGCATTCTGTACCATATAATAAGGCAGGCCGAATAGCGCTCCGATAAAACTTCCCTTTCAATTTTAACGGAAAGTTACGATCACACAAAATCCCTGTTGCACTCCTCCATTTCAACCAACCAGCTTGGATCCTTTGATTAACATCACTATCGATCTCCCCATTCCTTTGGATGATGGAACCTAGATATCTAAACTGGTCGCTCGGTGATATCTCTTGCCCTTCCAATGTTATACCAATATGGTTTTGACTTCTCTGGCTACTAAATTTGCAGTGCATATATGTTGTCTTGGACCTGCTCAATCTGAATCCCCGAGATTCCAATGTTTGCCTCCATAATTCCAATTTGGCATTAACCCCTGCTTTCGTCTCATTTACTAGAACAATATCATCAGCGAATAGCATACACCAAGGTACCTCATCTTGGATAGTTCTAGTAAGCTCATCCATCACGATGGTAAACAGGAATGGACTTAATGCAGATCCTTGATGTAAACCAATAGTAATCGGAAAATCACTTGTTAAGCCGCCGCAAGTTCTGACATTTGCCACTACTCCGTCGTACATATCCTTGATTATGTCAATATACTTGACGGGGACCCCCTTCTGCATCATTGTCCCCCATAATACCTCTCTAGGTACCTTGTCGTACGCTTTTTCTAAATCAATAAATATCATAATACCTCCCCAGGTCAAACAAATCATCACATGAAAATTGGGCTAAGCAAACAATACTAGGAAACCCAAAAAGGAAACATTAGAGCACAGGGGATATACAATGAGCAGATGGGGCAGAGGGGCCGTCCAGGCCAGAAAAATTGGCTTGGGGATCGGCCCAAAACCGAGCCCCTCCCTCCGTATTTCTCCCATGTTCATCTTTTGGCCCAGAGACCATTCTGCACCTATTTGAAAAATTTTTAAAGGACTTTTTGTAAAATTTCCAGAGAGCAAGAATGGAGTTTCCTAATACCAATATTTCGAAGTGATTTTCGTTTTCGTAATTATTATAACACCATATCTAGAATTCTAGTTTGGCTCTGATACCACTGTTGGGCTTCCCTTGACCTAATCTAGGGTTTCGTAGCATCACTCATGCCACTTTAAAATTTAGAGAGGTGCAAAGCAAGCAAACCATGAATCATGCTAGAATTTCTAGGGTAACAAGTTTGTATCACATACAAATAAGTAAAAGAGATAGGCATTACAACCTTTGTAGTCCGTTCCTTCGCTTCATAAGCTCCGTGGTGAGGTCCCTTCACTGCGATCATCAAGAACTCCGACTCTCGTGAGGTTCCAAGAGGTGAATGATCCATCTTGCTTGAAGTCTTCATGATCTAAGATGATCTACCTTGAAGAATCTCTAACCCAAGATTACACTTCACTAAACAACTTATTAAAGAAGTGAACACCCTAATTTAAGTGGCTACAATAGATGAGGATGATGAAGTAGGAATTTTGCTCTCTTTTGTTTTCAATTTCTCACTCAATATCACCACAAATCAAAAAGCAAGTGAAGGTTTTTCAAGAGCTCAAGGAAGAAGAAGATGAAGCTTTTCCTTTTGTGATGAATTATGAATTATTGTTATGGTTACTTATTCAACCATGAGTTAAGCATGAAGGGTTTTAACTCATGTAGAGAATAAACTAGAGTTAATGGTTTGGATTGGGTTAACAAATATCTACACAAAATATCAAAGCTAAAGACAAAAGGAAAGCTTCATGAAGCTTCATGAAAAAGCTAACCCAAAAGCTAACCCTAATCCAAACCCTAACTAGGTTTAATCTCTAAATCATTGTTGTATATGTAACCCTAACTTGTTACAATATTATATATCACATATACAATATATTTTGTAACAAAAAGAAAATAATACAATTAACATATATCGCATATATATCAATGTATTATCCGGTAAGAAAATGAATCAATAAAGAGAGCTTATATTAGTTAACATAATGTAATATATCACATATATAATTATACATTAAATTATCGAATCAATACTTGATTCGACAATCCGGCTATATTGCATATAACCGACTAATATAACATATACCAATTCATCGAATCGACACTTGATCCGATGACCCGGCTATATCACATATACCCGGCCGATATCACATATCACGAGAATAGAATACGGTATCTCATATCGTATTATTCTCGGTCTCGCACATATCACATATGCGCTCCTACTCCGTTTTGCCTGAGCCTGGAAACCTCTGTGCAGGACTCTAAAGAATCGTCAATACGCCGGCAATAGGTGATGATCATATCAAACACCCACAAGCTGCAAGCGGTTAGCTAAACGTAACAGCCACCCAGGTATTGAGCGATCAGAAGATCAACAAGCAAGGGGTGTTCACTTACGAGTCCTCTCGACTTGTAAGGAGGGAATTCTCTTGTGAGATCTTACGACTCTCAAGAGAAAACGCAATTAGGAGTCCTCACGACTCCTAAGGAGAAAATACACCTACGGGATCCTCTCGACTCATAGGGATAAAAGTCTTTATGAGACCCTCATGGCTCATAAAGTTGAAAAGTCTTAGGCGGCAGATCCAAACCTGTTTCCTAAGCCATCGCTGCCTTACAAGGAGGTCAAGATGGACTATCTACGAGCCACATTTGCCAAAGCCACATTCGCCAATGAAATAAAGAAGCTACTTACGATCCTCACGATTCGTAAGGAAAAATACCCGAGTGAGATCCTTACGACTCACGAAGGCGATGAACACTTGGAAATCCTCACGATTTCTAGTAAGAATATACACCTATGAGATCCTCTCGACTTGTAGGGAGAAAAAACCTTCTTGAGACCCTTACTGCTCATGAAGATGAAAAAGTCTTAGGCTACAAGGACCTTAAACTTGTCTCATAAGCCCTCAATTCTATGACCATGCATAACTCTACACTACTTCACCCACGTACTTACTTACGTGAGCAAAGTAGTGGGGGCATTTGTTCCCGCTAAAATTTTCGGCCAAGAGCTATTTGTTCCCTTATAACCCTAATAAAAAAGGGAAAGAAGAAAGAGGAAAAGAATTCATGGTTGGACATCGCGTGTTAAACACGTGAGCGCTTATATGCAAAGCATATAAGCATTGAAAGAAAATAACAAAAGGCCAAACAGGCCTCACGTATTAAACACGTGAGCGCTCATATGCAAAGCATATAGGAGTTGAAAACACATAACTAAGGTCCAAACAGGCCTCATGTGTAAAACACGTGAGCGCTCATATGCAAAGTATATGAGCACTGAACATAAATAACCAATGACCAAACAGGCATCACGTGTTAAACACATGAGCGCTCATATGCTCATATGAGCGCTGAGAATAAACAGGCTAAAACCCACACTAGAGGTCACGTGTTAAACACGTGAGTTCTCTTGCCGCTCACATGCAAAACATGTGAGCGCCCTAATTTAAAATTCTCCTATCAAATTCTAGAATTAAATTCTATTTGGGAAATATTTTTCTGATCTTCCTCAAACTAGAAAGTTCTTCTCTGTTAAACAAAGGACCTTTGGATCAAAGATCCAGCAGTGATCATATGATAGAATAAAATTATATCATAGGAAAATATTTTCATAATCTTGTTAAACTAACAAGATATTCATTTAACAGAATTAAATTCAACATTCCTAATCTTGCTAAACTAACAAGATATTCACATGATAAGAATAAAATTCTATGTTAACAAGATATCCATATTAAGAAAATATATTTCTGATCTTGTTAAACTAAAAAGATATGATATAATAAAATTCTAATCTTATTAAAACTAACAAAATATTCATAATCTTTTTAAACAAATAAGAAATCTTTTCTGTTAAATAGAGAGCCTTTGGATTAAAAATCCAACGGTGAATAAAATTCACCGATTGATCTAAAAGATCATGGAATCAATCATGATCTCTCAATGAGAGATTTTCTCAACAAATTGATTTTTTCTCTTCTCCTATAAATAGGAGCAAGGAGATTAAATCAAAAAAGGAGGAGACCACCCCATAAGCTTCTAAAAAAAATATACAGAAGCCTCCCAAAAAGCTCCCACAAAACAAAAGAGAATTTAATTCTCAAACCAAGAGTTTAACTCTTCTCAAAGAACTTAGTTATTTCCATGGATCTGAGATCTGCAAGATAAATCTTCCATAAATTGAGAATTTAATTCTCATCGGGATGATCTTGTTCTTGAGAATCAAAGATTCATGGAATGATGAATTTGAAAATAAAGATGATGGAATTCAAATCAAGAACGTAGTTTTTTTTCAAATCAAGAACTCAAAGTTGATTCAAGATCCTCAAAATATTGATCTTGGTGATCGTTAATGGTCAAAATACCATTAACAAAGATTTAATCTATCGGAGAAGATGGAGTTCAAATCAAGAAACTTAGTTTCTTCAAATCAAGAACTCAGTTCTTTAATAAACCCGATTCAAGATCCTCAAAATAGTGATCTTGGTGATCGTTAATGGTCAAAATACCATTAACAGAGATTTAATCTCTCGGAAAAGATGGAGTTCAAATCAAGAACATAGTTTCCTCAAATTAAGAACTCAGTTCTTTAAAGAACTCGATTCAAGATCCTCAAAATACTAATCTTGGTGATCCTTAATGGTCAAAACACCATTGGAAGAGGTTTAACCTCTCGGAGAAGATGGAGTTCAAATCAAGAACATAGTTTCTTCAAATCAAGAACTCAATTCTTCAAAGAACCCGATTCAAGATCCTCAAAATACTGATCTTGGTGATCCTTAAAGGTCAAAACACCATTGGAAGAGATTTAACCTCTCAGAGAAGATGGAGTTCAAATCAAGAACATAGTTTCTTCAAATCAAGAACTCAGTTCTTTAAAGAACCCGATTCAAGATCCTCAAAATAATGATCTTGGTGATCAAAATACCATTAACAGAGAAACATCAGCAGAGATTAAATCTCCAAAGGAACTCAGCGCTTCATGTGAAAAGCTCGTAAGCACTCAAGGCCATGTTATATAGCGCCTCACGTGAAACACACGTAAGCGCTGAGAAAAGTTAGTGCTTAGCACTATTGGAGCACCTCACGTGAAACACATGTAGGCGCCACAAAAGTTAGTGCTTAGCACTATTGCAGCGCCTCATGTGATATACACGTGAGCACTCTATGCAGCTAAGTGCTTAGCACTCCTGGGTATTACAGAAACCCAATCTTAGCCTGATGATCTTTCACTAATGATTTTCCGACAGATATTCATCCCACATCTCTCCTCAATCTGGAATTTGGTTCAAGGGTACATCTCTCTACACCTCTGATACATGTCGTTGTAATTCCTCAACGTCTTCGGAGAGATGGTAGGTCCCGACAACCAACTGCTTTTGGATGCACTTCCCAAAATGGAGACAACGGACCGCAACGTCCTTAAACTAGCTATGGACCGAAATGTTTTTAAACTAACAACGGACCGAAACGTCCTTAAACTAAAGCAATAGAGCCTAAATGCTCTTTTGTTGGGTCTGAATGATCCCAAAATCCTGTTGAGTAGATCTTAGTCTAAAATTAGACTAACGTATCCTCAACAAACATTTAAGTCAATCTCGATCTCAAAACAGATTAACGATCCTTAAATAAAAACCCAAATCTAAAATATACGGATTTGGACTAATTGCGTCCTACGGGCGATGACATAAATTAGTCTCCGTATACAATCCACGGGCAACCAAAAATAAAACAAACACACACGACACGAAGTGAACTTCTGGAATAGAAGAAAGTGGTTATCGCGATGCGATAACGTAATTAACTGCAGGGGCTTGCGCCTATAGGGTTGAGCGTCCCCACAATCAAAAACCTCTCGCCAACGAGGAGCAATCTGACGGAATCTGCTACAATGGCCGCATCCGTCCAAACCTCCGATACACGGTGCCATAAATCAACTTGGCATCTTCGGAGAGGTGGACGGATAAAACCAAATAGTATCTGCCTCCAAATTCAGGCAAGACAATCCATCTCGGATCCGTCTCCGTTTTCGGCGGTAAACAGATTTTGTGTCTCACATTCGATATTAGATATGCCTCACATACACGGTCCATTGTTAGATATGCCTCACATTCGATCCTGAAAATTACCAGTTGGATTTCCTAGCGATTCGGTGTCATCACGAAAATTTGAGTTTATCTCTGAGGCAGACGTCTGGGACTGAGAGCTCCAAATGTCTGCTGAGGCTCTGGATGCACGAGCATACTTAAGGCAAACGTTTGTCCCGATGAAGGTCAGACGTCTGCGGAGCTCTCTATTATTTTGGTGAAAATACCAGAAGTCTGCGATATCCTTGTTCAGACGTCTAGATTGCTCTCTAGATTCTCGTGACGACAAATGCAGACATCTTCCTATTCCTTCTGCAGACGTCTACCTTTCTGGGCCGGGCGAAAATTCTCTTAGTTAGAAAATTTGTTTCTTTGGTAAATCTTTTATATGCTATATATATGATAGCTTGTTTTAGACCAAGATCTGATAGTTTTTGTTAATTTGATAGAACCCATTGTTATTTTGAAAGAGCTAGGGTTTTGAGAGGCATTTATATTCTCCATCGATTTGTACTCCTCCGATATTTGATTATTAATAAAGTTTTTCCTTCGCCTATTTGCTTTGTGGTTAGTACTCGTATTTCTATATTGCATGTGGTTTTGATTGCTTCTCGTTATCATTTGCTTTGTGTTTCGTGATCGTCTTTGTCGCAATAGGTTTGTAGCAGAAAGGTATATTGGTATGGGATAGTGATGGCTAATGAACTGATTCAGTATGCTAAAATAAAGGGTAAGAGATTATATATGTTAAAGTTAGATTTTGAGAAAGCTTATGATATGGTGGATTGGAACTGCATTATTGAAGGTTGGATTTGAAAGGTTTTGCACTAGAATAGAAAATTTGAATTTATAGTTAGTTAAATTCTGCATCGGAAACGGTGTGCATTAATAGGGGAGATATTAAAGAATTTCGGTGCAAACGTGAACTTCGTCAGGGGATCCGTTGTCTCCACTTATTTTTACTTTGGTTGCAAATGGTCTGGCAAACATGATACAACGCTGCAGGTCTACTGGTTTGTTGGAAGGGTTAGAACTAGGGAACTCTGGGACTAAGGTAATTAACGTACAGTATGCGGATGACACCTTACTTTTTGTACGTCTTTGTGAGCGGCAGACAGGGATACTTAAATGGCTTCTATACTCTTTGGAAATGTGGTCGGGTATGAAAATTTCATAAGAGTTCAATGGTGTGTTTAGGAGATGGAGGAGGGTGGGGGAACAAATAGCAAGGATATTTATTATAGGGTGGAAGATTTTTCAATAAAATACCTTGGTTTACCCTTGAAACTTGGTCAGTTAAAAAAGAAGGATTGGTTACTTTTGATAAATAAAGTGCAGGGCTGATTGGATGGGTGGAAGGGACGATGCCTGTTATTCAGTTTTAAGTTTGATTCCAATGTACTTCATGTCGTTCTATTTGTTCCCTGATTGGGTGGTTAAAAGAATTGATTGAATTAGGCGGGACTTTCTTTGGGTAAGCGCTTCTACTGAGAGAAAGAAGTATAATCTAGTAAAGTGGGGGGAATTTATAGATCGAAGGATGAGATGGACTAGGAGTGAAAAATATAAAAGTTCTGGATAAGGAACTTCTAGAAAAGTGGTGATGGCGGTGGATCGCTGGGAGTAAGAAAGGGTGAGTGTTGAGTATAAATGCTGCATATGGTAATAAGACAGATGCAATCAATGCGAGTAATAAGAATATTTCTTTCACATATGGGCTTTGGAAAGGGGTTATGTCAGTAAAGGAGGTTTTCTTCTAAGGCATCACGTACACAATAGGTGATGGTGGGCTAATTAGTTTTTGGCATGATTACTAGTGTAGGGGGCAAACACTTCAGGAAAATACCCTAGCATGTTTGCATTGGCTAAGATAAGGAAACATCGGGGCTATGTCAGTGGAGAGGAAATAAGTGGTGGTCGAAATTTTTGAGAGCTTTGACGGTTCAAGAGCAGAAAGAACGGCGATTAATGATTGAGTATCTTCAGGAGTGAAAACCAATGGAAAGGAGGAGTGAGGATAAAGTAGCAAGGAGGTGGACGACAAATAATCCCATTTCAGCAAGGTCTTTCTATACAGTTTTAAATTATGGTTGAATTAAAATGCCGGAGCGGAGATCGATATGGAAATTTTAAGTTTCTCTCACAGTTAAGATTTTTTTGTGGTTAGCATTCAATAATGCGATTCTCACAAGGGATAATTTGTGTAAAAGGAAATGAGTTGGACCACTGCTCTCCAAGATGTGTGCGACGGAGACAGAATTGGTAAATCATTTGTTCATAACTTGCAATTTTGCTAGACAAATTTGGGATAGGTTTGAGAATACTGCAAGGGTTAGGTCATATTTTGGTTCTTTCATTGATCTTTGGAGTCAATGGAGGAATGTGTTGGATAAACGATTTCATGGGGATTGGGGTATAGCTAAGTCGACAATTTGTTGGGGTATTTAGGGTGAGAGGAACAACAGAATTCTTAATAATGTTAAAAACTCAACAATGCATGTGGTTAATGGTATTGAATCAAATATTATATTTTGGTCAGGTGCGGCATCGGCAAGGGCAGGGAAAAAAGCGAAAATACAAGAGGATAGCCAAATGACGGGCAACACGGGCAGCGCTCTCCTTTTATAACAGAGGATGGGGATCGCAAAGATGAGATAGCTGGATGAGGAATATGCTTGTGTATGATTGGGATCGTGAGGGAGTTTGGTTTAAAAATAAGTTTTAGTGAGAAGTTTGCTTGTGTTGGATGTATTTCCCTTTTGTTTTTCTCTGTTTCTCTTTTTGTCTTTTTTACCGTTTAGTCTTGGTGAATCTCTTGTAAGTTTGGTTAAAATTTTCGTTTAATGAACCGCAGGGGCTTAGGGCCTTCGTTTTGATTTTTAAAAAAATTAGATACTTTAATTATATTGTAATACCATATATAATATTGCAGTTTATATTTTTACCCAAATCTTTTATTCGGTAACAAAATCACCAAATCAACTAGTTAATTTTACCTGCCAAAACAGAACCACTTCTCTTTCCCTCTAAACCATTATTTTGATATTTTTCTTTACCATATATTTTTCACTTTCCAATATATAATAAAGCATATAAGAAAAGAAAACCAAGTCTTCCAACTCGAAAAAATGAACTCAAGATCATATATGGTACGTGTTAAGTTATTATTATTTATTAGAAAATTAATGGTTCATACAAACGATTTTTTGCTATTGCTGCTATAACTTCAAACGAGATTTTTTTTGATTCATAAATGCCGTATAATTTCATACTTTCTTTGATGATGAAAGTGAATTTCTTATCAGACATAGAAGTTCCTAGGTATCAATTATTTTTCGGTTCTCTTTACCGTGCACACACAAAGAGGTGTAATTTATCGAATTATACATTTCAAACATAAAGCCTTGCCCACCCTTATAAAATTCCTAGCTCCGCGGCTGGATCTTTTTATATATTAAACTTTATTGCAGATTACCCGGAAAATATTCAACAGAAGGGACCGTTTAAAAATGCTGGAGTTTGACGTGTACATAGCTAGCTGAGAGCACCAGGAAAAAGGCAAAATAAAAGGCCCTGTATGAGGATGTTGTATGTTTAGTTGAGGTGTTTTTTTTTTAATCAACCCGAAAATCGAACTTGCAAGCTCTCATATTGAAGAGAAATTGGTACCAGCTGAGCTAAGCCAAGTTGGCATGTTTAGTTGAGATAGATGGAATAAACCTGGAGAACTGATCTATGAGATATGGGGTGTGATGAATCCGGGCGGTACGCAAAGCTGCCTTATCTCCTTATCCAGCGCTTAATTATTGTTTGTATAAACTGCAGGGGGGTTTTCTCCAGTTCTTGAGGTGTTTCCTTTTGTGGACTAATTTCAGATGTATTATCTTTTTTTTTATTTTAATTGCATGAACTTTTGTATTGGTAATTGAATCAGACGGACTCTGACCCGGCACTTTTCTTAAATTTCTTCTATAAAAAAAGGTGATGTCTAAGATTTCGTGCCTTCAATACATACATGTGCATCGCACGTGCAAATATTAGTTACTGCATGTAAAAAAAGAACGGAAAATCCGATGCATCATCGTCATCAGCTGGCCACAAAATGCTTCCTTCCCGATTTATTTCCTTTCTCCTGTCACTTATGGACGCAGACTCGTGTCCATTCTAGGCCGAAAACGATGTACAAGAGAAAGCTAAGTGCACCAAAACTTGAACCATTCAATTCTCACAAAGTACAACAAAGGAAAAGGAATCGGAAACTTCAAAATTATTTGGTATCTTAGCCGTCGTCTATAAATTCTTATATATAATTTCTCAAGTTAATGAAGCTTGGACCCACATTAATTAATCCTGGCCCTCAGTTTGTTTTAGCCCTGAACCTCTTATATGAAGTGGAACAAAGTGATGAAGGCGCCATCTCTTTTCTTTAACATCAGTCTTTAGCCGTTGCTTTCATTGGTGACACCAATGGTGAGATACTTAAATCATAACACCCTTTGCTTACGGCTCTTTTGCATCTTAATTTCTTAAGCTTATTCCACCTTGATCATGCCGTGTCGTTTGGAAATATAATTATCTTTTCAATTTTCAGAGATCTCAGTCAAAGTTATGTATTGACAATTGTCGTTTTCCAAGGTTCGTTGACAGAGCAAATAGCAATCTCATCGGTCTATAAAGACCGAAGACGAATAGACAATTAACCAAGGAAGTAGAGAAAAGGAAGGGAAAAAAAAAAGAAGGGAAAGGCCCCAGTAACATAGTCACAAATTCGTCCTTTGGATATAATTCGGCGAGGTCGAAAATTCGGATTCGGAAAACTATTCGGAAAAAATCGGTAAGTATTCGGGAAAAATTCGGTAAGTGTTCGGGAAATATTCGGGAAGGATTTCGAGCAAGAAATTAATAAATGAGACGCTAGGTTTTGATTTTGTGAATTATTTGCTGTTTTTTGAATTATTTCCTGTTTTTTCAAATAATTCGGGAATAATTCGTGAATTATTCGCGAATAATTCGGTCTGTTCGACAAACGGCGATTAATTCGGAGATTAATTCGTCTGATCAAAAATTCGTGAATTATTCCGAATTCGACGAATAATTCGTGAATTATGTGACTATGCACCATCTCATGACAATCCTCATCAAATAATAGCTTATTTGAATAATAGTGAAATTTTGAATTGAAATTTAGGCTTAGGTCAAGCAATTGGAATGTGAAAAAATAGAAAATTAAGAAAGTAGGAGGAAAATGAAATAAAAAAACAAGAAGAAAGTTTTAGTTTTGTTTGTTTAAGTGGAAAAAAAATGAAAAAGAAGTTGAGGTGGGACTTACGTGACAATGGAAAATAAACTTGAATTATTTGGTTAAATTTGAAAAAAAGTTTAAGAAAAATATTATCTTTTTTCTTGGTGGGGAATTTAAACAATAGGGAAGAATGGAATATATTAATATTATTTTGCTCCCCTTCACTTTCTATGATTTTTTTGAGAAAGTGAAATAAATAAAAGATGGTCGTGACAAGAAGGTTCACTTTCCATATTCTCTTTATTTTCTGTTTTCCAATCTCTAAATATTTCCTTAAAAAAAGCTTGCTAAGAGCGATGCATATGTAAGAAATAAGGCATTTCAGCGTCATATCATAAATAGCAAACTTTTTTTTTGGGGCATTATTTGTCCCTCTACCATGAATCTTTTTATGTATCCTACAAAATCAATTATTAGCTATGTAACTATGTTCCAAGAAAACAGGGGAAGAATCTAAGCCAGCAACTTCAAATTAACAATTTGAAGAAAACTTAGATCATTCTACATGCAGTTTTACATTTGAATGAAGATAGTGATATATATAAAGAATTTCCCACTTGGCACCAATCATCAACCCTATTCCTTTCCTTGTCATCGTAATTTGTAAAGAATCAAAAGTATAAGCTATAACCAATGAAGTGTTTACATTTCAAACTCCACTCCTATCTAATTAATATTTCCTGTTACACTTGATCCCAAGCTGCTGCTTCTTCTTCTTCTTCTTCAATTGAATCTGTATAAAGAAAATCCTAACTCCCCTAAATTTGATTATATACCCCCTACAACCAAACCCCCTATCAAAAGAATCACTATAAACTTTCCCCAAACGGTAATTCTAGCCGAATCGGCATCCGATGTATCCGATTCCAGAAGAGAACTGATATTAAAGTTAGGGTTAGAACCATACAGAGCCTGCACTCCCCCGACATCGTCGACTGTAAGCTCCACTTTCTTCGTCCTCGGGCTCAAGCTCGGATACATGACGGCCTCCTTGACCGCCGAGTGACCCAAGCCAAGGACATGCCCGATCTCATGCGTCGCCACTGACTCCAAATCCACGGCCACCTTGGATTCCTCCTCGTCGAAATCCACGGCCCATCTCTCTGCCCCGTCGAGGTGCAGCTTCCCGCTCTCCGGGGAAAACGCGTGAGCGAGAACACCCAGCACCCCGTCGAAAGGCTCCCCGTCTCCGTGGTCCCCTGAGAAGACCCCTACCTTGACGTCCGCAGCGTAGTAATCTTTGGACCGGATAAACTTCACCGGGATGACTTTCTCCCATCGAGCGAAAGCCCGGTGGACCGCGGCCTCGACCTTAGAGCGGGAGATGTAATCGATGGTATGTGTCGGGGAGAGAGCATAGGTCAGGACCATCGGGCTCACGCGTGTCCACCTCGGCTGTCCAGGGAAGTAGGCGTATTTACTGACCACCGTTGTATCGCTGACACCGCACCGAGGCGTGGAGATTTGGGCTAGGGTGGCCGCATCCAGTTTCCCGGTGACGGACAGGCCGTGTTTGGATTGGTAGAGAGAGACGGCGGATTCGAATTCGGAGTCGGACGCGCCGGTGAAGTTTGTGGCGGGTTTGGAGAGGTACCCGAATCTATGGAGATAGTGCTTCAAGCCAAGTATGTTGTGACGGTTGTTATCTGGCAGGGGTCTTGTAAAGGTAAGACAAGGGCGGGAAAGGAGGAGAGACAGGGAGAGGAGAGAGAAACAGAGGAGAGAAGGCATGAGGAGGAGTTATTGGAGGAATGTTTCTTTTTTATTTATGTTTTCCCCTCTCTTTATTATGAGAGATCCTGTGTGGTTATTTTGGTTGATGAAATAATAAGGTAACATCATGATGATTTGGACTATTTATATGGAGACTTTATATGGTTAGCTCTCCTACCGATTTTGCTTCCAAAGGACCAGAAATATGATGCATTTGGTTGGTGACCAACCTATTTGCTCTCTCTCTCTCTCTCTCTCTCTCACTCCCACTTTGTTTTGCATTTGACTTGGTTTGCAATTCTCCTGTCAGAGCACAAATGATTGACTCCTTGATAGGTTGAAGTCGTTTGAGCCTTGTAGGGATACGGCTAAATAGGCATGGAGTTACGAGTTACTGCCACAAATACATGAGAGTTTTATGGCAGTGTTGCTCCTTGTTTGTTGATAACGTTCCCGTGTTTACAAAAATATCGTCCTGAATGGTTGAAAATGGCATGTCGACGTATTGTCTGCCTGATATGTTGAAGGAGTACTAACTTTGGATGGATGGATGGATGAATAATACGACATGATGAGACCGTGAGTGAAGCTGCCGTAAGAGGAGGCTCGAGGATGAATGAGAGAGTACCTACCCAATATATACTGTGAAAGGTACAGTGATGGATGTAATGCAAATCAGAGACATATGTAAGTTATGGTGGTGGATATGTAATGCAAATCCGAGACGATGTAAGAGAATGAGAAGCATGCAGGGTATAATCATGATATTAAAGCCCCTTAAAGAAAGAAAGCTTAGCAGCTTATGAAATGCAAAAGTTGTCGGATAAAATAAAAGTAATATATTCAATATTGGGGAATTATAAAGATACCGAACCGAATCGGGCGATCGCTGTCCTTAAGAAAAATAGTTCTGACACTCTAAGAGTATCTCTTGGTGTACAAAGTTGCAGCGGTTGTTTCTCCAGGATAATTTAGAGACATCGGACTTCCTGTATACTCACTTGATCCGGATACAAGAACTTGCCCACGGGTTTCAAGTACTCACGGTTAATTGAAATTTTTAAGAAAAATGAGATAGAGAAGCCGAGAGGAATATTGAAGAAAAAAACTTCTCTGTATTTTTTATTATGTTTGTATACAAAATATATAAGAATACCAAGGGACAACCCTCTTTAAAAAAGATGTTAATATCTAATTAAAAAAGAAATAAAGGCAGAAAATTGATTGCTCCATAAACAGTTACCAAAAGAGAGTATTCAAAATTGATGGACCCCAATTACTCATAGACCCATTATATATATTTCGAATCGGAGCATTTAGTTTGAAATTATATGTTTTATACAACAATCCTTCACAATTTCAAATATAAATTGATAATTTTGAAAGAATGTGAGAATAAAAGAAGTACTAAAGAAATCATGAAATGCCTAAGCCTTGACGTCCTTAGACTATGAACCAAGGCCTAGAGAAAGCAAGAAATGCTCTGTAAGAGTTTGGCGAGGCCAAAATCTGTGAACCAAATCTCTCTACAGTTGATCACTGAACTTACTACCCACGTCGTATGAATCACACATATCGGCAAGTTCACACGGTTTGGCACTTAGGCCATGCGCCTACCTGGAATTTCATGCATGCTCCAGAGAATTGTCTCAATTCTTATAGGAAGCAATCTCACTTCCACACTCAGGTAAATTCATCAGGTGTGTACCTGATGGAGGGTCGAATCTCCTTCAGATGTTGCTTCTCGTTGATCTACTGATGGCGACGATGAATGGCTGAGATTTGATCTTGAGGCAGACTCCTGAAGCGTGTGGGTCTCAATGGGTTTGAAGTTGTTGAGCCGAGCTACCTGCAAGGAAGTCCCGGGGTGGTTGGATCACCGAGGACCCTCCGACGATCAAGTTAATCTAGAGATCCGAGCAGAGTAACGGGTTAGTGGAGTAAGAATGGCTTACCTTGACCTTCTGAAAGAGGAGTTTAAGTAGTTGTGGCAGCAGGTGCAATAGGCGCGAGAATCACGCCGGCCATTACGCTCCCGACGTTACGCCCGCGTGATAAGCGGGACCTCCCATTAATGGCGAGACAGGCTCGTTAATGAGGGATCGTAGTGGCGTGGAACATGGGATGTGGCCGGCGGAGATCTCGCGCATGGCGAGATTCGCGGGATGGCGGTTGCGTCTGTGAGCGGTGCCGTTGGTCGGTCGATGGACCGAGGAAGATGACCTCGGCGGAAGAGCTCGCGGATGAGCGAGCGGGAGAGCCGAGGCATCTTGTTTCTGCGGTAGCTCGGGAACGAGCTGTGAGACCGAGGAGGCCAATTATGCTGGGGCTCGGAGGCGAGCCAGCCTCGTCGGTAGGACGGGCATAGGAGCAGTCTGGTCGGCCCATGTAGGTCCTTTCTTGCATGCTCTAGGACACGTTATCTGACACGTGTCATGATCTGGGAGATCACCGATATCGAGCATCATCATTAGCCCCCCACTCTCGTCCCAACCAGCTTATGGGTCGGGTCGAGAGTGCTCTGCCTTGTCACCCGAGGTGAGCCCCCTTCCGAAGATATCGTTGGGCAGTCCCCGGGCAATCCGTTGTCTTTTTCTGGATGACGCCAGCGAATCAGGGCGATCTTCTGCATTAAAGAGGGGCGCCGGATCTTGCGCACTTTTGACGAAGCGGCGTCCTACATGTCGAGCGTTGGTTGGCGGACACGACGGGCCGTAGGCATCTGGCGTCTGATGGGATGATGTCCAATGCGCGCGTGACAGGTGGAGCAATCTGGGTCGTCGAATACGAAGAGTTTTTTTTGGCGGGAGTCGACGGTCGCCGTTGGATGAGGGCGCCGGAGGCTATAGGTAGAGGTAGGGCCCTCTTCAGGGCCCATCTCTCTTCATATTTTCTTCATCTTTCATTTCGTAAGCTCGGTGCTCTCTTCCTTGGTCGGATCTCTGCGTTACCGAGGACTCCTCGATCAGGTTAGATGTCTTTTTCTGGGGAGTCTGTAGATGTCGTAGGGGTAGATTCCAGGGATTCTTCCGCTGAGTCGGGATCTTCCTGGAAAGATGGGGTCAGATCCTCTTCCCGTGGTCGTATGTCAGGAGCGGATCCCCGAGTGGAGGTGGCAGAAGCCCCCGGCGTGCCTTCCTTGGTGAGGTACTATGGAGATCTTGCCAGCGCTCGGGCCCGCTTCCATATCCCTTCTGGCTATACTCTGCGTTTGGCCGAGGAAGGAGAGGGCAGATAAGGTGCGGGGTAAAGAGATTGCCCTATACCTGGAATCCTTTTGGGCCAGAATGCGCCTGCCCTTCTCTCCCGAGGTCGCTGCAGCGCTGTCTTACTTCGGGTTAGCCCCGGGCCAGTTAGTACCGAACTCCTGGAGGATTCTCCTTGGGTTTCTGGTCCACTTGAAATTGCAGATGGTCCCTTTCGGTCTGTCCATCCTTGCCTAGTCTTTCATCTACAAAAGTCATCCCGGCTCTCGCGCCGGCGACCCGAGGTGGGTCTATCTCTCCTTTAGAAAACGTCAAGGGAGTAAACCCGGGTCAGGAGTCGTCGTCCTGCCTTCTTCCATCCACGACTGGAAGAAGAAGTTTTTCTTCGTCGGGCCTCCAAAAGGTGAGGACTGTCTTGTGCCCATCCAGTGGTCTAGGGATAGGTGCTAGCAGGGGAGCCCGTCCAACGACCCCGACGCGGTGAGAGTGGCGGCGTGGGAGCCCATTCCTCGTGCTGATGTGCTGCTTTCTGAGCGGGCCCTTAGTTGGGCCGGGCTAAGCCCTGCCGTCGGTAAGTTAGGCTTGTATTTATTTTGAATTTTGCTTGTGTCGCTGACCCCATTTGATCTCGTCTTATGCAGAACCTATGGATTTGATCCACCTTAGAGAGACTATGCGCAAGCCGAAGAAGGGGCCGAGGGCTGGAGGGGCCAGCTCTTCCCGTCAGGTGCCGACACCGGCTCCTCCGGTAGCCGTCCAGCACCAGCGCTCGAGCCCAGATCGGGCCTCGGAGTCCAGCAGGGCGCCGACCGAAAGAAGGCTCGGGGGAAGGAAGCCCCGGCTTCGGATGCGGAGACCAGTCCGCCACCGCCGGCTCTCAAGAGGTTCTCCCGCGCAGCCCCGCAGGACCCGGCCTCCCCGATCTTGGTGGACGATAGGGAGCTCCGCTTTGAGGTGCCCTCGGGGCTCTCCGTCGCCGACAGCCTTCTGCACGACATGGAGAGGTCGGCCAGGGGCAGGGTCCCCGGAGGGAGTCTGAAGGGGCAACTGGCGTCCATCGCCCAAGAGGCCGTGCAGGTTAGTGTTCGTACTTTTCTCGTTTCATCTTTCGTGAGACCTGGTGATCCTTCTTCTTTCTGACCCCTTTCATGTTTCCCCAGGTCCTCCACCACGTCGCTCTTTCTATCCGGATGGAGGAGGAGGAGATAGGCCCGGTGGTCCGAGCCGTGGGCAAGTCCTCCTCGCTGAGGAAGAGCTCGAGGCGAGCGCTGGAAGCGGCGATGGCGAGGGTCGCCGCCCTCGAAGCCGAGGTGGTGTCCGGGAAGCAGGAGCTAGCGGCCGCGAAGCAGGAGGCAGCGGCCGGGAAGTAGGAAGTCGCAGCGGCGAAACAGGAGGCTGCCAGGCTCCGCGAAGCCGCCCAAGATGCTGAGGCCAAGCTTCAGGACTCCAAGGCGCTCGTCGGCACCATGAAGAAGTCGGTGAGCACCCTCCGGAAGGAGCTGGGGGCGGCGGTAGAGGCGAAGAAATGTGCCGACCTCTTGGCGGCGAAGGCGGTGGAGAATTTCCAAAAATCAAAAGAATTTTACTCCATCCTAGCCTCGCCCACTACCGCCATCTGGCATGAGGCCTTTGATGCTGTCAAGGCCCGGGTGCCGGACTTCGCCGACCAGGATCTCCGAGCCAAATATCCTCGCAGAGGCGACGAGCAGGGGGAGGACCTCGGGGCCGAGGCTAAGGAGGAGATACCCGGCGAGGGAAACGCCAAGGCCCCTGCCGCGGTCGCCGAGCTTCCCGGGGATGCGCCCGGCCTTAAGGCCTAAGACCCGTCGTCTTTTTGCTTTTCTTTTTTCTTTTTATTTGTTTCCTTGGGAGTTTTGTAGGCCTCCAGGCATTTTGTAAGGCTGAGGAGCCCACAATACCTTGTAAAAGTTTTAACTTTTGTGAATAAAGGTATTTTTCTTGCAGTCTTGTTTGCACGCGTATTTTTCTTCTTGTTGTGTGAACACTTGTATCTGCGTAGGACTGCCTTTCTGTTGTGTCGTCTCTTTGTCTGGCGATTACGCGTCGACTTGAGTCTGCTCTCTTGCCAAGTGTTCTAAGGCAGGCGGTAAGACGGTATCTCCATGGCCCCGAAGTCGAGGTGGAGATCTCTCAGACGTAGGTAGATTGGATGCTTCTTGTTGAGCTCGCGTTCCTTAGTTGTTGGAGGGGCCGTAATCGGCCAACTGAGGATGGAGCCGAGTAGGGTAGCTGCTCGGTGCCTCTTGGCGAGAGTTTTGATCCTTAGCACAGGAGGGGCTGTGAGAGGCCTGCTAAGGATGGCCGAGCATGGTAGCTGCTCGGTGCCACTTGGT
The DNA here is from genome assembly GCA_030015575.1 of Agapanthus africanus. Taxonomy (NCBI): domain Eukaryota; kingdom Viridiplantae; phylum Streptophyta; class Magnoliopsida; order Asparagales; family Amaryllidaceae; genus Agapanthus; species Agapanthus africanus. The sequence goes on from CM057350.1 coordinate 159,654,603, forward strand.
GAGGGCTTTGATCCTTAGCGTGGAGGGGGGCCGTTAGAGGCCTGCTGAGGATGGCCGAGCAGGGTAGCTGCTCGGTGTCTCTTGACGAGGGCTTTGATCCTTAGCGTGGGAAGGGCCATAATAGCCCTGCTAAGGATGGCCGAGCAGGGTAGCTGCTCGGTGCTTCTTAGCGAGGGCTTTAATCCTTAGCGCGGGAGGGGCCGTCAGAGGCCTGCTAAGGATGGCCGAGCGGGATAGCTGCTTGGTGCCTCTTGGCGAGGGCTTTGATCCTTAAGGATGCCCGAGCAGGGTTGCCGCCCGGTGCCTCTTGGCGAGGGCTTTGATCCCGGGTGGGGTGCCAGGGATAACCAAGCATGGTTGGTGCTAAGCGGTTGCCTCTTTCGATGGCTTTTCATCCTTAGCGCGGGAGGGGCGTAGGAGGCCTACTAAGGATGTCCGGGCAGGGTTGCCGCCCGATGCCTCTTAGCGAGGGCTTTGATCCCTGGTGGGGTGCCAGGGATAACCGAGCATGGTTAGTGCTAAGCGGTTTCCTCTTTTGAGGGCTTTTGGGTCCTTAAGGATGGCCGAACAGGGTTGCTGCCCGGTGCCTCTTGGCGAGGGCTTTGATCCCTGGCGTCGTGGGGTAGGGAAGCTACCAGCCAGGGATAGCCGAGCAGGGTGCTGCAGGGCTGCCTCTTGGTGAGGGCTTTGATCCCTGGAATTATGGGGAAGGGAAGCTACCAGCCAGGGATAACCGAGTAGGGTAACTGTAGGGCTGCCTCTTGGTGAGGGCTTTGATCCCTGGCGTTGTGAAGTAGGGAAGCTACCAGCCAGGGATAGCCGAGCAGGGTAGCTGCAGGGCTGCCTCTTAGTGAGGGCTTTGATACCTGGCGTTGTGTGGTAAGGAAGCTACCAGCCAGGGATAGCCAAGCAAGGTAGCTGCAGGGATGCCTCTTGGTGAGGGCTTAGCTCCATATGGAAGGACCGAGCAGTGAAGCTGCTCGGTTGCCTCTTGGCGAGACTCTGTCCGACCTTCCCAGGGTGAGCACCGAGGAGTGGGACAGTTGAGTGGACACATGTTGCGAGGGCGCTGTGAAGGCGAAGCGCCGGAGTCGTGTCGTTTCAGTTACACATGGGGAGGCACAACGCTTGTCGCGTGGCGGGTGAAACGGGCGACTGTTGGATTCCCAGGCGTCGCTGGCTATAAAACGGACTCATTTGTGATTGTTGATTACTCTTTTCCTTACAACCGAAATGCAAAGATGCAGGACTTCCCCTTCACCATCGAGGACATCGTAGGCTTCGAGGATGTCTACTTCTATGACCCGAACTGCTCTGAGGACACAGTGCAGTTGGTAATAGGTCGGATCGAAGACCACTTTGGCCGACTGCTTCCCCGGCGGTCCTCCCTCCTTCAGCTGCTGATGTACTCCATCTGGAGGGCGTCGCCGGGGCTCTACAACCCTTTGTCCGAAATGTTGTTCGACGAGGCCATAGGCAAGCTGAGGTCTCTGAGCCGTTTCGGCATGATCTCTGTGAGTCGGCTAGACCGCTCGGAAGCGCTCGTCCGTGAGTGCTATCAGTTGAGGTTCGGTGCCGAAGCTCGCCGGGGGAGGGGGATCGGAGGCAGAGGTTAGACGCTGCGAGGGCTCGGCTGGAGGAGATATGCTCAGAGTATCACGAGCAGTGCTCTCTGCACCTTATTCCCCCGCTGTTGTAATTTTTTTTTGTACGGCTGAGGAGCCTATAGTACATTTTGAATGAATAAGATTCTTTTTTCTTTTTTGCAATGCTCTATTGATCCTTTTATTGTATAAACAAAAGATCTTAGGAAGATGCTACATTGCTTTGAAAAGAAAATACACGCTAGTAGATGCACTTATTCATGCAACTTAAGCCCTCCATACGTCTGTTGGTATCTGTACTCGGCATGGGGTACCGAGCTTCGGGGGTACCAGACGTATGCTCCGTTGACACTACCATGATCTGGCTGATGGTCTGATCGGCTTGAGGGGGACGCTGTTCCTGCTCGCGGTCAGCTTGCCGCTTGTCCCTCAGGTACGCCGCGAGGTGCCCCGAATGGATCAGCTCCTCGATATAATCTCGGAGTTGTTTGCAGCTCTCCGTTGAGTTGCCCAGTGACCTATGAAAGCCGCAGTAAGGGCCCTGGGTTCGATTTGAAGCTGAGCGTGGGATCGAGGGGAACTTGAAGAACCCTTCGCCCTTGGCCTCCTCAAGTAGCACTGTCTGGGAGACATTAAACTGCGTGTACTCCTGGAACTTTGGGGGATAGGGCTTTTGCCGTTCCGGTCCCCTTCTCTCATCCCTTGCCCTCTTCTTCTGGTCGACTTGCTCTGCTCGGGGGAGGCTTGCGTTCACCTTGGACTCGAGCTGGACCTCGCGCTCGGTCCAGGCCTTTACCTCGTCCATGGTCTTAAGTTGCACCAGTGCAAAAGAGCGTAACCACTCCTTAAGCCTAAGACCTGACCTTAAAGCCGTGATGACCGTTTCGTCCCGGTGCTCTGGGACCTCGAGAAGGGCGTTGTAGAAATGGGTGACGTAGGCCTTGAACGTCTCCCTGTCCCCGCTCTTGATCGTGAAAAGGTGGTTGACTGTGCGCTTCTGCTGCCTGTTCCCGATGAAGTGGCCGAGGAATTGTGTGGCCAGCTCGTCAAAGGTTGAGATCGAGCGCGGCTCGAGTCCTCAGAACCAGTCTCGCCCGGAATGGATGAGAGTGGCCGGAAAAGCCCGGCACTAGGCGGCATCGGAGTGGTCTTGGAAGCTCATTCCCGCGGTGAACGCATCCAAGTGGTCCTTCGGGTCAGATTTGCCGTCGAAAAGGGAGACCTTCGGGGGCTTGTTGCGGGAGAATACGTGGACGGCGAGCAGCTCCTCGGTGAACAGTTTTGTGAGCGAGTCGACGGCATACTTAGCCCTGTCGCTCGAACAGTGACTTTCCCGATGCAGATTCTCGCTCTTCTTCTCGAGGGTGTCGAGTCGGCCATGGTACCCTGACGACTCGGCGCATTCTGATCCCAGGCCCCTGCTATTGGTGGCCTACGTCTGTCCTCGGCCGCGGTTTCTCTTAATGAGGTTCCTCAAATCCCCGGGTGAGGTGGCCCTTGAGCTGCCTTGACGAGCCCCGTCTGCGCGGCCCCGTCGGGGGAGGGTGTGTCGGTCGTGCCTGGTGACAGGCGAGCTGACCGACATTTCCTCAGGAGGGAAAGGCGCGGGAAAGACCTCGGGGCGGGGCGCTCTAGCGACGGACCTCAGTGTCGAGCTGTTGGGCGCCCAACGGGTCGCAGAACATACTGGCCCGGGGGATCCGCGGCCGTGGGAGGCAGCGAGGCGGCGGCCAGCAGTGCCGACGCAGGCTGAGTCTTCTCTTCCCCCGTAGGGGTCCTGGTCCCGAGGAGGGGGAGCGGCGACCTGGGGAGTTTTCCCCGCCGTTTGGACGCGGACGAGCGCTTCCATGAAGGATGCAAGTCGGTCTATCCGTCCGGTGAGGGCGTTGATGGCATTCGGCGAAGGACGCTTGTAAATCCCCGTTTCCCATCTATAAAATTTTCCTGTATTTTCCTAGTTCCCGATTGCTTCCTGATTTTCCTCGTGAATTTTGTTGGTAATTGGTTGCTTGAGTTTCAATATTTAGATTAATCAAAGCCCAAACTTAATCTAAAACCCAACACAAAATTAAAACAAATAAAATATATTAACATTAAATCAAACCAGCCCAACAGAAAACAAATGATTTAAATCCCCCGGCCCAGCTTCCACTCCTCAGCCCAGAAGAAAAATAAAATCATAATAAGAATTTAAAACCTCGGCCCACTCCCTCTCAGCCCACACCTTCCAAGCCCGCACCCGCGCCTCCAACCCGACCCGCTTCGAAAACCTTCATCTTCTCCCAACGTCTCTTTCTTTTTCCTGCTCACTCGATCCGCTTTCCTCGCCGACCCACGAGGCCACGTCGCCTGCCGTTGCCCCGACTCGTGCACCCCACGACTCGCGATACACTCAACCTCCTCCCCTCGTCTCCCCTATCTCCCTCACACCCTCACTCTTCTCTCTTCTCAAATCTCCCCCTCTCGTTCACCAAAAACGACCACGAACCTACTGCAGCTCCCTTACCCGCTCCCCTCGACGACGACGACGACGAACCTCTTCCCTTCCTCCTCCTCTACCAATAGAGCCCCTCACCACTCCACTCCATCGACCGAGCACCCCTGCCAAACTCCCCTGCACACAAATCCCCTGCATCCATTCGACCACCACCTACCCTCGACGCCGGCGAGCCTGAACCGCCTCAGTCGACACCCCCTTCATCCTCAACATCATCTTCACCATCACTACAACCTGAAATCCACACCCGAGCCCTCTCTCTCTCTTTCTCTCAAAACCCACACCACATCCACGCACCCCCACTGTTGCTCATCGCCGGAGTGCCGCCGCCGACCGTCGTCGACCCCAGCGCACTCGCAGAGAACCACTGAGCACCCCCTCCGCTTCCAGCAAGCACAAGACGTCTCCGGGCAGCTCCGACGTCAAACCCGTATCGCGAGCCAAGGTCGTGCAAGCCAATTCACGCCGTTCATCGCGCGTTCGTGACATTGCCGCCACCGTGCATCCCCGAAACGTTTCCAAGCAAGTATTTTACTTGCTACATGCTAATTTATTCGTGTTACAAACTCAAATCATATAAGTTACAAATTTACAATTTCCGATAAATTATACGACATACCTGTTCGATGCATGAACCCAATGAAAATATTCATCTAATTTGACGGAATTGGATTACCTATGCTGGCCCGTGTGATAATGAATATCTTTTATAAATTTCACTGGAAAATACGACCGTTAATGACTAAAACGAATACCCCCAACTATACCCGTAAAACTGGAAATTTCCCGTATCTGAAAATTGTTAAAATCACCATAAATTATGTACATAATGAAATGATGCGATCGAGGGCTTAAATCGAAGAAGACTCGACGAAATATAACCCTATGCAAGTTTCTAATGGTTTCTGTACTGAAATTGTGACGATAGTTGGATCGGAGAGCGGCTTTGGACTGCAGTCCAGAGCGACTCTGGTTACTGTTTACTGTCCCGTAATGCGTTCCATCTTGTTTCCTGAACTCGTATGTTGCGGAACTCTGCAGTTTATTAAAGTTGAATCTGTTATCTAAATAACACAAGTGGTTCCATCCCATTTTATCGTCGTTTGCTATTTAATCAGTGATTTAAACGAACAGGACATATAACAGTCCAAAACAGAATCAGAATTGACAAACTAGTGTTGAACAGTGTGTAACTTTTGACGTACAGGCGCGATTGAGAATCCGTCTATTGCGTTGAAAACCTTATTGAAAACCCTAGATTTTATTCAACCATAGCTTCGCTAAATTCTGATCCCAACTGGGTGAAATTCATGTCGCGAAACGAACGTTCAGTTCAGAAACTGAATTTCTTGCAGCGAGCACTTAAAATAAAACGACTTTAACTTGAATACTGGAAATCCGATTGAACTGAACCCAATTTTTGATGAACTGCTGATAGAGTGTGCTTATTATTGTATTTGTATCATTTCGTTGAATTCTGAACATATGAATTAATGCAATTTTTGTAAGTTGATGACGTGCATATTGGTTCATAACATACATGACTTGTTAATGGTATACATACACATATCTTACCCAATTGCCATATACATAATGTTAGTGCGTGTTAGTGTTCAGTGGACATTGCATTATCGTGCGTGTATGGTATTGGTTTAAGAGTGTCGAGTACATCAATGGAAAGTGAATGATTCGTGACAGTGATTAATACAGTGAACAGTGATAAAACCGTGCCATTGGTATACTTGTACACGACTAAATCAAAATCATAAATAGTGTAAACCTGGGGAAAAAGGGAAAATCGAAGTGGAAAGAGAATCGTATTTAGCGGGACCGTGTTTTAGAGGATGATCATTCGAGCAGTGATATATATATTAGGTAGGATCTAGCGATCCGGCTGACAGGGTTATGTCCCGGGCATGTGGGTCGTTGTCTCGGGTATGTACGAGACTCCTGTTAAACATGATCGTCCTTTCCACAATACGATTTCAAACATGACCTAGAGACTGATAGGGACACAGATCATACTTTACATCATTTAGTGACATAGTGATTACACGCATTGTACTTTCACTGTTATCACCGTAATTACTTGTTTCATATCATTATTATATAACTTGCTATTACGTCGCTCTGACGACCTGAGTATGCATGCTCAGATCCCGTGGAAGAACCAGCGCAGGAGACGGATTTATCTTTCGAGCTGACGGAGATCTAGTCTGGAGTGCTCTTCTTTCTTTTCTGCTTTCCATAAAAAGATCGTGTAATTGAACTTGGATAGTAACTCTTCTTGTTTATTTGTAATTTGTGAACAATGGATCTTAATGTAATAATTTAGTGATGTAATTCCTTTACTGCTGTGCTTTGTTTACTTATTACCATGTAATGCTAGAAGCCGAAGTGTGACTACGGCGGGATTATTCCTTAACCGTAGGAGCATAGCTGGCCTAGTCATCCTTCGTTTTCCGTATTTTGGGAAGCGGGGCGTGACATGGTTTTGTTGGTATCAAAGCAAGGTTTAGTAACAAGGGATAACATTAACTATATGGTATTACATTATTTTCGTTTCACTATTCCTGATTTTCATCCTTGAATCTGATCTTATCCTTTTGAATCTTCCAGCGAAATGACGTCCCCGAACGACCCCTCCTCGGACTCCAGTACTCAGGACCGCACGGAAAGAATACTTAGTGCACTGACCTCTCTCTCGAAAGCTCTTGAGAGGAAGACAGACTTACTCGCTGAGGGACTCAGGGTGATTACCGCTGCAGGAGGACCCTCCGCACTCATTACCGCCTCCGAGGGCGCTACCCGCACCAGCCTATCATGCTAGGGCTGGTACCGTATCAGACTTCCGACGGTTGCATCCAGCTGCATTCACAGGGCTAGCTGAACCCCTTGAGGCCGAGCAATGGCTAGTGAACATGGAAAACTTACTGACGGACGCTAGGGTACCAGATAAAGATAGGGTGGACGTGATAAAGATCCAATTGGAAGATGAAGCCCGTACATAGTGGTCAGTGAAAGAAAGCAGGCTGGACAGGCCGATTGAGTGGGGCAAATTCAAAGAGTGCTTCCTAGATCATTATTTCCCTTCCACCGCCAAGGCAGAGATGGAGGAAAGATTTATTCTATTGAAGCAAAATGGACGTCCAGTGGACGTATATGCGGCAGAGTTCAACCGTCTGAGCCGTTTTGCTCCATACATGGTCGCCTCAGAGGCCACCAGGGCCAGACGCTTCTTGCAAGGGCTTGATTTCGAGTTGCAGCAGTTGATTGCATCACTGGAGTTGCAGACTTTCGCACAGGTACTCAACGCGGCGAGAGTTCAGGAGCAATTGATCAACAAGTTCAGGAAACCCCCAGTCATTCCAGCACGTACCCCTGCACCTTCTTGAGGAGCCATACCGGTTCACAGGCCTGGAACGACACAAATGAAGCGTCCGTTCGTGCCATAGCATCGCCCCCAGAGACGGAACGTAGTTTGCCGCTACTGCAATAGAGATGGGCATACCCAGAAGGACTGTCGCTGCGCTAAGGGACAGTACTTGATTTGCGGATCCAGTCAGCACAGGATTAGCGGTTGCCCTAAGCGAGCAGAGATATAGGGAGGTTCTGGACCGCCACAGCAGAGGCCACAGGAGCCGAGGCAACCCTTTACAGGTCGTGGTCAGGGACGGGCTTTCACCTTGACCGCCGAGCAAGCGGAGGGGTCAGGAGACGTTGTTATAGGTACTGTACTCGTACATTCCTTGCCAGCTAGAGTACTATTTGATTCTGGGGCAACGCACTGCTTCATATCGGAGCATTTCATTGATACACACTCCATACCACATGAACCACTAACCAAGGGATGCGAGATACATACGGGTAATGGCATTATAATATCCAGTCGAGAATATAGATCATGTCCGGTTGTAGTGTGTGGCAGGGAATTCTACGCGAATTTCCTTCTGATTGGGACAGGCAGTTATGACGCAATTTTCGGGATGGATTGGATGAGTACCTTCCATGCAGTTATCGATTGTCGTGCAAGGATTGTGATCTTTCACATTCCCAATCACCCGGTGTTTATTTTCGAGGGCGGAAGCGAATCTTTGGAGCCAGCCAAGTACAGAGCCAAGCCTAAGGAGCTGACAGCTATGGAGATTGATGAGAGCCCACCCCAAGAGATTGTTCGGGACTTTCTGGACGTATTTCCTGAAGATCTACCAGGTCTACCACCTCCTCACATCTTGGAGTTCTCGATTGATTTGACTCCAGGTACGGCACCAGTATCCAAGGCCCCATACAGAATGGCACCAGTTGAGTTGGCGGAGTTGAAGAAGCAAATTGAAGAACTATTGGAGAAGGGATTTATTCGGCTGAGTGCTTCACCTTGGGGTGCACCAGTTCTGTTAGTAAAGAAGAAGGATGGATCGCTGCGGATGTGTATAGATTATCGGGAGCTGAACAAGGTCACAATAAAGAACAAGTACCAAATTCCACGCATCGACGACTTATTCGATCAGCTATGTGGGGCCAAGGTATTCTCAAAATTGGATCTCCGTTCTGGATATCATCAAATCAGAGTAGCAGCCGAGGATGTGTGCAAGACGGCTTTCAGGACCCGATACGGACATTACGAGTTCCTTGTGATACCGTTCGGTGTTACCAATTCCCCAGCGATATTCATGGACTTGATGAACAGGGTGTTTGCAAAGTACTTGGACACGTTTGTCGTTGTGTTTATCGACGACATACTTGTCTACTCGAAGACCTGGGAGGAGCATGTTGAGTATTTGCGCACGGTTCTATAAATTCTTCGGGAAGAGAAGCTGTATGCGAAATTAAGCAAGTATGAATTCTGGCTCGACAAGGTTCAGTTCTTGGGACACATTGTTTCGGGCGAAGGCATCTCAGTAGACCCGGCGAAAATAGAATCCGTCAGAGATTGGCCAACGCTGAAGTCAGTGGCCGAGATCAGAAACTTTCTGGGATTGGCAGGATATTATCGGAGATTTGTCCAAGACTTCTCGAGAATCGCTGAACCGTTAACGGGGCTTACATGGAAGGATGTACCATTTGCGTGGACAGGGGAGCGTACTCAGGCTTTTGACACACTGAAGCAGAAGTTAACCACGGCGCCTATCCTTACAGTACCAGATGATTCCGGCGGTTTGGTGATACACAGTGATGCCTCAGGGAAGGGTTTAGGCTGTGTTCTGATGCAACACGGCCGAGTGGTTGCTTACGCCTCTCGACAACTGAGAAATCACGAGAAGAACTATCCTATGCATGACTTGGAGTTAGCTGCAGTAGTCTTTGCGTTGAAGATTTGGAGGCACTATCTATTGGGCGAGAAAGTGGAGGTGTACACGGATCATAAAAGCCTGAACTACGTCTTCACTCAGAACGAACTAAACATGAGGCGGCGCCGATGGCTAGAGTTGATGACAGATTATGACTTGGACCTTCAGTATCACCCGGGGAAGGTGAATGTTGTACCAGATGCGCTCAGTCATAAGCCAGCGGTCATGATGTTGACCGATCAGAGGAGCATTATTGAGGACTTTCAAAGACTCGAGCTTGAAGTCGTTACACCGGGCGCACTCAGTCAACTTTGGCAACTACAGGTGCAGTCTTCCCTGGTGGATCGCATCAAAGCTGCACAAGCGGATGATCCCCGATTGCAAAAGTTCAGAGCGCAAGTAGAAGCCAGGCTGAGAACGGACTTGATCATACATGAAGATGGCTCTCTGAGATTCGGTAGCAGACTCTGCGTACCCAAGGGAGATGTCCGAGAAAAAGTACTGGCTAAAGCGCATAGTTCAGCTTATTCTGTGCATCCGGAAGGTACAAAGATGTATCGGGATCTAAAACAGCACTTTTGGTGGAACGGAATGAAGCGGGAAATTGCGAGGTTCGTATCCAGGTGCTTGGTATGCCAGCAGGTGAAGGCAGAGCATCAGAGGATAGCGGGATTGTTACAACCGCTGCCGATACCAGAATGGAAGTGGGAGCACATTACCATGGATTTCGTGACGGCCTTACCACGGAGCCCTAGGGGCAATAACGCCATTTGGGTTATCGTCGATCGCCTCACGAAAGCTGCACACTTCATACCATTCCGAGTGGGACAGTTGACAGAGTCACTGGCAGAGAGATATATGCAGGAGATAGTGCGACTTCACGGTGTTCCAGTCAGCATTGTGTCAGATCGAGACACCAGATTCGTGTCGCACTTCTGGAGGAGCTTACAGGAGAGCTTGGGTACCCGCCTCAAGTTTAGCACAGCTTATCACCCGCAGACGGATGGACAATCCGAGCATACGATTCAGACGCTCGAGGATATGTTGAGAGCCTATATGTTGGACTTTCAGGGTTCCTGGGAGGACCATCTGCATCTAGTCGAGTTTTCTTATAACAACAGTTATCAGGCTAGCATCCAGATGGCTCCTTTCGAAGCTCTTTACGGGCGGAAGTGTCGATTCCCAGTATGTTGGGATAATGTGGGAGAGCAAAGATTACTGGGCCCCGAGCTCATAGTTCAGACAGTCGACAAGGTCCAAATGATCAGGCAGCGCATTAAGACGGCTCAGGATCGACAGAAGAGTTGGGCAGATACCAGCAGGAGGGCACTAGAATTTGAAGTCGGAGATCACGTGTTCCTGAAGATTTCCCCTACCCGTGGAGTTATCAGGTTCGGAGGTCGGGGAATGCTCAGTCCCCGTTTCATCGGACCTTTTAAGATGCTAGAGCGAGTAGGAGAGGTGGCCTACCGACTTGCCTTGCCTCCATCGCTAGCTGGTGTGCATAATACCTTCCACGTGTCACAGTTGCGGTGTTATGTTCGGGATGAGAGCCATGTCCTGGACTATTCGGAGCTAGTTTTGGGTACCGATCTATCATACGAGGAGCAGCCCACTACCATCCTCGACCGCAGATAGAAAGTGCTGAAGAATAAGGTCGTTCCGTTAGTCCGAGTATCTTGGGGCGGTCGTTCCCCAGGAGAATCTACCTAGGAGCGGGAGGAAGATATCCGCGCACGTTTTCCGCATCTCTTTGTGTAGTCCTTTTGTTTTCTTTTATCCTTGTTAAATTTCGAGGACGAAATTTTTGTAAAGGGGGTATGATGTAAATCCCCGTTCCCCATCTATAAAATTTTCCTGTATTTTCCTAGTTCTCGATTGCTTCCTGATTTTTCTCGTGAATTTTGTTGGTAATTGGTTGCTTGAGTTTCAATATTTAGATTAATCAAAGCCCAAACTTAATCTAAAACCCAAAACAAAATTAAAACAAATAAAATATATTAACATTAAATCAAACCAGCCCAACAGAAAACAAATGATTTAAATCCCCCGGCCCAGCTTCCACTCCTCAGCCCAGAAGAAAAATAAAATCATAATAAGAATTTAAAACCTCGGCCCACTCCCTCTCAGCCCACACCTTCCAAGCCCGCACCCGCGCCTCCAACCCGACCCACTTCGAAAACCTTCATCTTCTCCCAATGTCTCTTTCTTTTTCCCGCTCACTCGATCCGCTTTCCTCGCTGACCCACGAAGCCACGTCGCCTGCCGTTGCCCCGACTCGCGCACCCCACGACTCGCGATCCACTCAACCTCCTCCCCTCGTCTCCCCTATCTCCCTCACACCCTCACTCCTCTCTCTTCTTAAATCTCCCCCACTCGTTCACCAAAATCGACCACGAACCAACTGCAGCTCCCTCACCCGCTCCCCTCGACGACGACGACGACGACGAACCTCTTCCCTTCCTCCTCCTCCACCAACAGAGCCCCTCACCACTCCACTCCATCGACCGAGCACCCCTGCCAAACTCCCTTGCACACAAATCCCCTGCACCCATTCGACCACCACCTACCCTCGACCCCGGCGAGCCTGAACCACCTCAGTCGACACCCCCTTCATCCTCAACATCATCTTCACCATCACTACAACCTGAAATCCACACCCGAGCCCTCTCTCTCTCTCTTTCTCTCAAAACCCACACCACATCCACGCACCCCCACTGTTGCTCATCGTCAGAGCGCCGCCGCCGACCGTCGTCGACCCCAGCGCACTCGCAGAGAACTACTGAGCACCCTCTCCGCTTCCAGCAAGCACAAGACGTCTCCGGGCAGCTCCGACGTCAAACCCGTATCGCGAGCCAAGGTCGTGCAAACCAATTCACGCCGTTCGTCGCGCGTTCGTGACGTTGCCGCCGCCGTGCATCCCCGAAACATTTCCAGGCAAGTATTTTACTTGCTACATGCTAATCTATTCGTGTTACAAACTCAAATCGTATAAGTTACAAATTTACAATTTCCGATAAATTATACGACATACCTGTTCGATGCATGATCCCAATGAAAATATTCATCTAATTTGACGGAATTGGATTTCCTATGCTGGCCCGTGTGATAATGAATATCTTGTATAAATTTCACTAGAAAATACGACTGTTGATGACTAAAACGAATACCCCCAAATATACCCGTAAAACTGGAAATTTCCCGTATCTGAAAATTGTTAAAATCACCATAAATTATGTACATACTGAAATGATGCATTCGAGGCCTTAAATCTAAGCCTACTCGACGAACTATAACCCTATGCAAGTTTCTAATGGTTTCTGTACTGAAATTGTGACGATAGTTGGATCGGAGAGCGGCTCTGGACTGCAGTCCAGAGCGACTCTGGTTACTGTTTAATGTCCCGTAATGCGTGCCACCTTGTTTCCTGAACTCGTATGTTGCGGAACTCTGCATTTTATTAAAGGTGAATCTGTTAGCTAAATAACACAAGTGGTTACATCCCGTTTTATCGTCCTTTGCTATTTAATCGGTGATTTAAACGAACAGGACGTATAACAGTCCAAAACAGAATCAGAATTGACAAACTAGTGTTGAACAGTGTGTAACTTTTGACGTACAGACGCGATTGAGAATCTGTCTAATGCGTTGAAAACCCTATTGAAAACTCTAGATTTTATTCAACTGTAGCATTGCTAAATTCTAATCCCAACTGGGTGAAATTCGTGTCACGAAACGGACGTTCAGTTCAGAAACTGAATTTCCTGCAGCGAGCACTTAAAATGAAACGGCTGTAACTTGAATACTGGAAATCCGATTGAACTGAACCCAATTTTGATGAACTGCTGACAGAGTGTGCTTATTATCATATTTGTATCATTTCGTTGAATTCTGAACATATGAATTAATGCAATTTTTGTAAGTTGATGACGTGCATATTGGTTCATAACATACATGACTTGTTAATGGTATACATACACATATCTTACCCAATTTCCATATACATAATGTTAGTGCGTGTTAGTGTTCAGTGGACATTGCATTATCGTGCGTGTATGGTATTGGTTTAAGAGTGTCGAGTACACCAATGGAAAGTGAATGATTCGTGACAGTGATTAATACAGTGAACAGTGATAAAACCGTGCCATTGGTATACTTGTACACAACTAAATCAAAATCATAAATAGTGTAAACCTGGGGAAAAAGGGGAAATCGAAGTGGAAAGAGAATCGTATTTAGCGGGACTGTGTTTTAGAGGATGATCATTCGAGCAGTGATATATATATTAGGTAGGATCTAGCGATCCGGCTGACAGGGTTATGTCCCGGACATGTGGGCCGTTGTCTCGGGTGTTTACCCCAATCAGAGCAAAGCTCTGTTCAAATTCCAAGACGGGAAACGAAGCAACGCTTCTGTTTCCCCCAATCAGAGCAAGGCTCTGTTCTGAAAATTAAAATAAAAATTAAAAATTAAAGAAGCAACGCTTCAGCTGACTTGCGCTCTGCGCTGCGCGCCACGTGGCAGCGCAGTTGCGCTAGCGTAGGTGCGCTGCACTCTGCGATGCGCGCCACGTGGCAGCGCAGATGCGCTAGCGCAGATGCGCTGCGCGACACGTGGCAGCGCAGTTGCGCTGCGCTCTACGCTGCACGACACGTGTCAAGCGCAGAAGCGTTTACGCCAAACAGAATTAAAATTCCAGTAAGATTTTTCTGTTCTTGTTAAAATAAGAAAATTGTCTTCTGTAAAACAGAACCCCTTGGATCAAAGATCCAACGGTGGGGAAAAATCTCCAAATTACTCAGAGAATGATCTCTTTAACAAATTTAACAAATTAATGGGCACTATATAAAGGCCCCTAGACCCAAATTCTAAAAAACACAACACAGAGAGATAAAAACACAGAAAAAAAGAACTCCTCTAAGGAATTTGGAGAAGAAATTCAGAAAGAAAAAAGAAGGTAAAACCTTTTAAAAAGAAGAACTTCTTCTAAAAAGATCATTGATCTAAGAACAAGATCAAGGATCTTCAAAAAAAAAATAATAATAACAAAGGCATTGCCTTTTTTTATGAACCATTGGTTCTGAAATCTTAAAGATTCTTTTCTTGAATCCAAAATTGGATCAAAATATTAAACAGTGCCTTGCACTTGCAAATCTGCACTGTTATGCTCTTGGGTTGGTGCAAGCCACCAGAGAGCGCCACGTGTCAGCTCCATAACGATCTGCGCAATGCGCTTTTAAAATAAAGCATTGCTCTCATGAATTGACGCAACCCACCAGAGCGCGCCACGTGTCAACAGCGCAACAGCGCAGCGCACTGGCGCTTGCGCTCACCAAAGTGTGACACGTGTCACCTCCACATGGACTTGCGCTTTGCACTCATTAATTGGCGCAAAGCGCCTGACAAGCCACGTGGCACTCTGTCAGACTAATTAATGCAATGCATTACCAAGGGCAGAGCCCAATAAAGAAAGGTCTATCAGACCAAACAAAGTGCCATGCACTATTAAAAGGAATAAAGCCCAAAACAAAGGACTATCAGGCTAAAAACAGATGTTATGCATCATTTAAAAAGGGACAGAGCCCAAATCAAATAGGCCTTACAAGCCCAAAGAAAATGCAGTGCATTATCAACAAGGGCAGAGCCCTAGTAAAGGCCTAACAGGCCAAATGCAAATAAAATGCTGAACATTTCAAGTGGACTTAGCCCAATCATGGCCGTAAGTCCTCAAATTAAATTGACTGAGCACGACTGCTCTCTTAAATCAATTTACACCCGGTTCAAGGGTACATCTCCGAACTCCTCTGACACCTATCGTTGTAATCCTTCAACGACGTCAGAGAGGTGACGGGTCCCGACAGCCACAAATGCAATGGACCACCATGTCCCTAAACTGGAACATGGACCACTACGTCCCTAAACTGGAACAATAGAGCCTCCAAATGCTCTTTTGTCGGATCTAAACGATCCCGTTTAAGTTGGTCTTAGCCTCAAATACGGCTAACGTGTCCTTAAACCTTCAAACTGACTTTAGTCCCAAATTGGACTATAGATCCCCCAATCAACTTTGGTTCAAGGGTACATCTCTGAACTCCTCTGACACTTGTCGTTGTAATCCTTCAACGTCGTCAGAGAGGTGATGGGTCCCGACGACCACACATGTAATGGACCAATATGTCCCTAAACTGGAACAATAGAGCCCAAATGCTCTTTTGTCGGATCCAAACGATCCTGTTAAGCTGATCTTAGTCCCAAATTGGACTAATGTATCCTTAACAAATGTTTAAGTTAATCTTAGCCTCAAATATGGCTAACGTATCCTTAAACCAAAACCCCAAACCTAAATCTAAGAAAATACGGATTTGGACTAATCCATGTCCTACGGGCGACGACATAAATTAGTCTCCGTATACAATCCACGGGCAACTACAAACAAAACAAACACCCACGACACGAAGTGAACATCAGGAGAAGGAGAAAGTTGTTACTGCGATGCGGTAGCGTAATTAACTGCAGGGGCTTGCGCCTGCAGGGAAGAGCGTTCCCACAATCAAAAACCCCTCAAGCGAGGGGGAATCTGATGAAGTCTGCTATATCGGCCGCATCCGTCTAAACCTTCGATACATGGTGCCATAAATCAACTTGGCATCTTCGGAGAGGTGGACGGATAAAACCAAATAGCATCTGCCCCGATCTCAGGCAAGACGTCTGTCACGTCGCGCCGCCATTCGGAGGGGAACAGATTCTGGCACGCCCGGTGGGACCTCTTCCTCTTTCCACTCCATACTTCATGTGTCGTGTTCGCGAACGAATCGCGGTTTGCTGTGGTTGCCTGTGGATTCGAGGTACTTAGATTTGGTGTCTTGCTCCGTGCAGAAAACAGAAGATCAATGGCTTCAAACTGCACTTCCTGCAACTGCAACTCTCGCTCCGTCCTTGCTGGAGGAGTGACTTACGGGCCCCGAGCGACCTCTCTTTTCAAGATGCCAGTGGAGCAGGTAACTCAAGCCACCACTGGACTATTCTTCGCGACCATGCTCCTACCGATGAGCTTCAATACCCCAATGACGTCGCGATAAGCTCCCAAGAAGTCGGTATTCGATCGGCTTGCTACTACTGCGGCCCCTCTCAACGGGTCGCCCAACTCCACTGCCTCAGTTTTTAACAGACTAAGCCAGAGCTCCAACGGGCCCATGAAGAAGCCTGCAATACCAGAAGGCGTTATCCCGAAGCGGATAACCATCCCTGCTCCTGAAGTCGTCAAGACGGCTTCTCCTGCTAAAGAGTCGGTCTTTACAAGACTGACTGTTCCGACTCCCACTACGGTTCCCATCCCAGCTCAGAAGTCTGTTTTTGACCGATTGGATACTGCTTCTCAACGGACATCAGTCTTCAAGAGGCTGACGCCAGCAACAGCCCCTTACCTGGATAGGGGGCAAGACAAAGCCATTCCCATCACCGAACCAACACCGTCGGCTCGACACGCTCGACGTCACCATTGGCACCGAGTAAGGAAGGCTGGGGGCAACTCCCCCTCTGGGCTAACTCCACCAACCCCAATGGTGGAAGTCAATGCTGCTGTTCCAACTGGGAATAGCTTCGAGCTGCTTAATAGGGTGCGCAGGAATTCACCCACTGCCGTATTGAAAAGATCTCTTACACCTGTGGATAATGCCCCAAAGGTGAAGCTGGAGCAGCCCCTTCAACGGCTGTCCTCTGAAATTTACAAGGTCTGGCATCAAGTCCAAGACTCCGTAATGGATCAAGACTATCTCCGCCGATAGAAGAAGATGAAGGTTCGGCAGGAGAAGGACTACTCTGTCAAGCCAGAAAAAGCAACAGCTGGCTGGGTACCCACCACAACAGCTCCCTTAACGTCAATCACGCAAAAAAAATGAGGCCGCAAAAGGCCCCTGTGAACATGGCGAACCGAAAAAGCGCCGAACACAAACGCCCCAAGTCTGGGGGCATGGTGGTGCACACTGTTTATATGGCTTCTGGAAAGGAGGAAGGCCGTGCTTCGACGGGTCACCGACCGCTTACCCGATCCGTAACAAAAGCCCAGGAGCAGCAACAGAAGCTTCAGGAAATGATGACTGCAATGGCTGTACTTATCGGGCCAAAAGAAAGCTCGGAGGCATCATTAGAACAGCGTCACGAACAAGAGACTAATGCTGATTTCTTACGCAGAGTCCTTGAAAAGAAGGACAAAGAATCCGCAGAGCAGGCGGCTAACATAAAACAAATGGCGCTCCTCTTCCAAGATATGGTAGAGATGATGTTACAGCCGGACCCTCCAGCTGAAGACCCTCCAATCATTGTCGGAAACGACGGAGGGGAAACATCTAATCCTCTTCCGACCCTTTCAGCAGCCAAGGAAGAAACCATTTCCAAGGCCGCACTGGATGATTGTATAGCTCAGCAAATACGGGCTCATCAGGCGAATGAAGCGGCTGCGTAAACTGTTAGAACCGGACGACCCTATCCAAGCTGGTATGATCAAATCAGTTATCCGCCAGGATATACGATCCCTAAGTTCCACGTATATAAGGGGACAGGGAATCCACATCAGCATGTCGCTCAATTCAGGGCCTTATGCGGCAACACTGGAGGCGACGACAAACTGCTGCTTCGCCAGTTCGTCGGCAGCTTAGCGGAAACAGCCTTTGAATGGTATTCGGAGCTACCTAACGACTCCGTCAAAACGTTTACAGAAATGGAGTTGCTATTTACCCAACGTTTCGCAAGTGCTAGTGAACGCACCCCAATAACAGCATTGATCAATGCCTGGGTGAAGCCAGATGAAACGTGGGTCCAATACGCAATACGATGGCGGAACCTATGGTCGAAATGCGAACAACGCATAGAAGGGGCTCCTGCAGTAAGCATGTTCGTGGGAACCCTCGATCCGCAGGCGACCATATCCCAATTCATGATGTTCTTCAGGCCGACCACCTTCCAGGCCTTGATCGACAAATTAGCCCAAATGGACCAAATGGGTCATGGACCGTCTCCTCCAAAACCGGACTCTCGAAATGAGAAGGGGAAAGGAAGAGCGATCGTCGTCGCCAATGCTCAACAACAACCAAGCAACTCAAAGCCGGTTGTTCGCCAAAATAACGTATGTCCATGCCCATCCCTCGAGGAGAGTCTGGGACGTCCATACTCGTTTCCTCAAGATAAAACGAGAAGACTGTTCGAGCTGGCAGTGCGCAACAGACTCATCAACCTGCCAAGTCCAAAATGTCCGTCGCAGCCAGGGGATCTCAATAATCCCAATTATTGCCCTTACCACAAAATGGTAAGTCACCCGATCGAGTATTGTTTCATCTTTAAGGGATGGATCGAGGATCAGTACCTACAAGGCAAGTTCGCGCTGTCTGAAAACTGGAAGGTAAACCCACCACAGCCGCACACTCCAAAGAAGACGGACACGATGAGGGCAGCTTGTTCTTTTGTTGAGGACAAAAATGATGGAGAAGACTCATCAGATGAATCCGAAGACTACGTAGCGAGTTGTCATGTGATCTCTCACTCATTGGTAGATGATAAAGAGGCTCCTTGCGCCGAGAAACCGAGGGCGGACCCTGAACAAGAAATTCTGCGGCCGTCAGATGAGGTGATCGATGCCTTCCTGAATGAGATTCGTCTGAAAGTTAAAGCCAGTCAAGAGCGTGAGATGGCCATACTGGAAGGAGCCAAACACCGACTACTAGACTAAAGAGTCGAGGCACTTCCGCCAAATCAAAAGTCGTCCGTTGCGGATAAAAACAAATTCAAGACGAGGAAAAGGTTCGCCAAAGCCCTATCAGTGGGAATGAAGCTACCACCCTCTGAAGAAAATACTCTCGGTGGAGTAGAGATGCATCCTAATTTCTTCTTATATCATCAGAAGATCATACATCCTACCGAAGACTGCGACTCCTTTAAGTGTTGGTGGCAAGGGTATGTCACTCAAAAGCAATACTTCAACAGGACAAAGTGTGAAGCTCGTAGACATCAGAAAAATGCGATAGACGAGCGCGAAAGAGCCGACGACGACTGTCACATAGCCAACTCCAAGGGATCGCAAATTATCACCTTTGGAAGCGACTCTGACGAAGAAGCTACCCTCAACCCTCTTCTCAAGGAATCCATTTCAAAAATGAAAGAATTGAGGAGTTGCGAGAACGTTCAGCCGTGCAATCGCACGCTGCTCGGAAAAAATCTCGGCCCCGCAAACAACGGAGCAAACAAAAAGGATAAAGGAAAGGGGAAAATGACCTTCGCCGCCAACACTCAACAACAGTCGAGTGGCCCTAGACCGGTTGTCCGTCAAAAAAATATGCGTCCACGCATATCCCTCGAGGAAAGGCTAGGACGTCCTTACTCGTTTCCTCAAAATAAAACGAGAAGACTGTTCGAGCTGGTAGTGCGCGACAGACTCATCAACCTGCCAAGTCCAAAACGTCCGTTGCAGCCAGGCGATGTCAACGATCTCAATTATTGCCCTTACCACCAAACGGTAAGTCACCTGATCGAGGATTGCTACGTCTTCAAAAACTGGGTTGAAGACCAATACCAACAGGGCAAGTTCGTCATCTCCGAAAACTGGAAGGTGAGCCCGCCACAACCGCACGCTCCGAGAAAGATGGATACGCCGGGGGAATCATGCTCAGTCATAGAGAAAGCCCCATAGACCGAAAAGTCAGTAAACTAGAGATTCGCCTTAAATACGGCGATGACGGACCGAAACGTCTTTAAACTAATGACGGACCGAAACGTCCTTAAACTAATAACGGACCACTACGTCCTAAAACTAGCTAATGACCGAAACGTCGTTAAAACACTATCAACCCGCGGCATCCCCAGACTGGCGTGGTAAAAAAAAACAAAAAAAAAGGTATGTCGATAAGCAAAATGGGCACGGATGAAAACCCGAAAGGGCTCCGTGAGTAAAAACAGCAGGGCTACCGGCGAGTGTTTGTGAAAACCCGAAAGGGCACGACCTCGTTAGAAAAAAGAATAAAAAGAATAAAAAAAAAAGAAGACGCTATGTCCATAAGCAAAACGGGCACGGATGAAAA
Organism: Agapanthus africanus; assembly: GCA_030015575.1. Classification (NCBI taxonomy): domain Eukaryota; kingdom Viridiplantae; phylum Streptophyta; class Magnoliopsida; order Asparagales; family Amaryllidaceae; genus Agapanthus; species Agapanthus africanus. The sequence goes on from CM057350.1 coordinate 159,675,058, forward strand.
CCCGAAAGGGCTCTGTGAGTAAAAACAGCAGGGCTACCGGCGAGTGCTTGTGAAAACCCGAAAGGGCGCAACCACGTTAAAAAACACTTATAGGGTCCTCTCGACCTTGTAAGGAGAAACCACCAGCGCTAGATCCTTACGACTCACAAGGGAGCAACACACTTAGGGATCCTCACGATTCCTAAGGAGAAATTACACTTGCGAGATCCTCACGACTCGTAAGGAGAACTCTCTTATGGGACCCTCACGGCTCATAAGATTTGAAAGTCTTAACTTACAGAAACCTGAACCTGTTCTTAAGAAAACCCCCACAACCTTCGATATTTCCCTACAAGCAGCTCAATACCGACCTTTGTATACAATCCACGGGCGCGAATAAACATTTCCCTAACCAAGTCCCATCCGTGACTGGGGATATGTCCATACGGTAAACAACCCTTGTAAGTCCTCTCGACTTATAAGGAGAAAACCCTTTTGTGAGACCCTTACGGCTCATGAAGTCAAAAGCCTTAGTCGACAGGACCCTAACCCTGTTCGCTAAGCCACCTTTGTTCGACATCGACAGAGGCAAATAATGATTCGCTCCTGGCAATATCCCAGTTGTAGCGATGCTGATGCCTAAACCGGTATCAAATTCCAAACCCTTTCATGGCAAATGATGATTCGCTCCTGGCAATATTCCAGTTGTAGCGATGCTGATGCTGAGATTGGCGTCAGATTCCAAGTTCCACACTCGCGATAAAAAAAAATCAGCGAGCCATACATGAATACGAAATAGCCGAAATGATGGGGCAACTTGCAATAAAAAGCAGCAAGTGAAAATGTATGCATGCAAAATAGCCGAAATGATGGGGCAACTCGCAATAAAAAGCAGCGAGTAAAATTAAAATAAATAGCCGAAATGATTGGGCACCGCGAAAAATAGCCGAAATGATTGGGCAATCGTGACCTTCGCAATATAAAAGCTGAAATGATAGAGCATCGCGGAAAGAAATAAAATGAAAAATATATATAACGAAATTCATGCCCTACAGGTGAGATCACATTGATCCCTGTATACAATCCAGGGGCACAAACAAAGAGAGAACCATACCTTCTCAACAGGCTCCATCAGAAAGTGAAGCCAAATCTCGACGGTTCATAAACAACTTAGAGACAATCTCGACATTTGTCGCAATATTGCAGACGAGATGTTAACAAAGGCGTTCCTTCGCAGTCCATCAAGATGCAGATACAACGCCAACAAAAGACCTCGCGGTCGAAAAAAAGCGAAGCGATGGCAAAATCCCAGCTCCATCTCAACAACTATCTCGATACAGCAGACGAGATGTTGACAAAGGCGTTCCTTCGCAGTCCATCAAGATGCAGATACAACGCCAACAAAAGACCTCGCGGTCGAAACAAAGCGAAGCGACGGCAAAATCCCAGCTTCATCTCAACAATCGTCTCGATACAGCAGACGGGATGTTAACAACGGCGTTCCTTCGCAGTCCATCAAGATGCAGATACAACGCCAACGAAAGACCCCATGGTCAAACAAGCGGAGTAACGGCAAAATCCCAGCTCCACCCCGGCATTCGTCTCGATACAGCAGACGAGATGTCACGAAAGCGTTCTTCCTCCAACAGGATTCGGACGTGACAAAGCAAACGAAGCGAAGGCCAAATTCCTAGCTTCAAGGTCTTAACGGTGAGTCATATAAAGCCTGAAAGACAACTGGAGATCATCTCACACCAGTGCGGAATGGTCACCACTTCGACGCTCGTCTCGACACAGAAGACGCAACATCATCAAACAAACAGAGCCACGGCAAAATCCCTAGTTCCAAACCTCGACGGTTCACCAGCAACCTAGAGACAACCGCGACGTTCGTCTCAATACAGCAGATGGGATGTCGCCCCAGCGTTCTTCCTCCAGCAGGGTTCAGACGCGACAATCAAACAAATGTAGCCACGGCAAAATCCCTAGTTCCAAAGCTCGACGGTTCATCAGCAACCTAGAAACAACCGCGACATTCGTCTCGATACAGTAGACGCGATGCCAGCAAACGAAGCAAAGGCCAAATTCCTAGTTTCAGGGTCTTGATGGCAACTCACATAAAACCTGAAAGACTATCGGAGATCATTCCACACCAGCGCGGAGTGATTATGACTCATCGGGGCTCTCCAAAATGAGCCTAACCTCAAGTAAAAAGCGGCATGGCAAAATTCCTAACGCTTGCTCTTCCGACGGTCAAACTGCCAAGGAGGATTGCTTGAAGACGTCTTGTCCAGCCACCAAAGGGATCAGAGACACGGCAGTCGCAGGGCTACTCGAACAGCACGATTGCCTATCGAGGAATATATCAGCTGATGCGACGGTACGACGGCCAAAACCTTAAGTACCACAGACCCTAACGGACCTCTGTCGTAAAGAGCAGAGGTTAACTGTGACGTTAGGATATTCTTGCGAGAAATGCTCGATTCGTCTCGACTCGTGAGGAAATTGATGTCTTTGCGAGAACTGCTCGATTCGTCTCGACTCGTGAGAAAAAGCCTTAGGCAGTGGGGATTAAAAAAAAAACCTGTTTCCTAAGCACTGGGATCCTGCAAGTCAGCCCAAAACGGTCTCTTGCATACTATCCACGGGTCTCACTCTCCGAAGTTGAATCTCGACAAGGAGGGAAACAACCGCTTACGGGTCCTCTTGACTCATAAGAGGGAAAATTCTTTTATAAGATCCTTACGACTTATAAGAGAAAACGCACTTAGGAATCCTTACGATTCCTAAGGAGAAAATACACCTACGAGATCCTCTCGACTCGTAGGGAGAAAAGTCTTTATGAGACCCTCACGGCTCATGAAGTTGAAAAGCTTTAGGTAGCAGACCTGAACCCGCTTCCTAAGCCATCACTACTCCCCAAGATGTTCAAGACAGAATGTTCTATATCGCTTACAGGCTAGGCTTATTTAAAGAATGCGTCGGTAACAAAGCAGAAAATAAAAGGAAGGAGGCAAAAGATTTATCATTCATACTTGGAAAGTTTTTACATCAATAAAGGCAATAAACAAAGATATTATCCAAATGATTACAATGGCAAAACCTCAAATCCAGGACATAGATTGAGGAACTCAAAAGTAACCTTGTCCAAGTCTTTCCAAGCCTGGCGAACCATCCTAGTGTACTTCCTTTCACGAGTACGAGCGTCGGGATCCCCACTGATGTCCTCCTCCCTCCGATAGGCAGCAAGTATTGCAGACTGTTGAAAAGCTTGGTGCAGAAGATCGATAAGGTTATTTCGCCTCCCTTTTGAGATTAGGCTCATCAGATATACCGAGTGCACCTTATCCTCGGCGGCATCCAATGCCCCAAGTGGCACACCAGTACAGAATAGAGGAAGCGCTTCCCAAATTGCTCCCACAATAAGCTTCAGGAGAGGGGAGCGCCGAGGAAGCAGTTGGCCGTTGTATGCGTCGAAGCGGCTCATGATCTCGGTACACTTGACGTTGGTAAATTCTCGGTTCTGAGAACGGCCGAGTCGGCGGATGTCCCCGTAAGAAATGATCTCATTAAGGTCGTACATGTGGGCGTCCATTACTTCTGTAAAAGAAACCTAACAAAATTAGCAGACGGCCTGATTAAGCAAGACAGTATAATTCATTAAAAAATAGAACGTCATCTCTAACCACCAGGATCTATGAAAAACTCTTAAGAGTTCTTCTATATGATTTGGAAGGAGCAAAGCTCCATTGGTGAATCAGGAATCTACAAGAAAAAATCTTTCATAGAGCAGAACTCTATTAATGGAACTCTAATAGGGTTCCCTTTAGTTCTTTTTAGACCCCCTTAGAGCAAAGCTCTGCTAAGTGAAACCCTAACTGGGTTTTCTTTAGATCAGGGATCTATTGAGAGCAAGACTCTTAAAATTGATTTAATTTAATCCAAATTAATTTTTACCTAAAATTCTCTAGAGTTCGAACTTTTAAAAGTGCGTAAACAAAAGAGCAAGGCTCTGAACAAAATTCTTATGAAGAGATGAAAATCATCTGAGGAACCAAAGGTCCTATTTATAGGCATTGAAGAGCCGTTTCAACTTCCAAGGGATGACGCGACGGTTGGAATTCTGCCACCGCTGCGCTCACGTTTGGAGGCCACGTAAGCGCAACGGTGGGGGGCATTTGTTTACCCCAATCAGAGCAAACCTCTGCTCAAATTTCAAGACGAGAAACGAAGCAACGCTTCTGTTTCCCCCAATCAGAGCAAGACTCTGTTCTGAAAATTAAAAATTAAAGAAGCAACGCTTCAGCTGACTTGCGCTCTGCGCTGCGCGCCACGTGGCAGCGCAGTTGCGGCAACACAGTTGTGCTGCGCTCTGCGCTGCGCGACATGTGGCAGCGCAGTTACGCTGCGCTCTGCGCTTCGCGACACATGGCAGCGCACTGCGCAACACGTGTCAAGCGCAGGAGCGTTTGTGCCAAACAGAATTAAAATTCCAGTAAGATCTTTCTGATCTTGTTAAAACAAGAAGATTGTCTTCTGTAAAACAGAAGCCCTTGGATCAAAGATCCAACGGTGGGGAAAATCCCCAAATCACCCAGAGAATGATCTCTTTAACAAATTTAACAAATTAATAGGCACTATATAAAGGCCCCTAGACCCCAATTCTAAAAAACACAACACAGAGAGATAAAAACACAGAAATAAAAGAACTCCTCTAAGGAATTTGGAGAAGAAATTCAGAAAGAAAAAAGAAGGTAAAACCTTTTAAAAAGAAGAACTTCTTCTAAAAAGATCATTGATCTAAGAACAAGATCAAGGATTTTCAAAAAAAAAAATAATAACAAAGGCATTACCTTTTTTATTAACCATTGGTTCTGAAATCTTAAAGATTCTTTTTTTGAATCCAAAATTGGATGAAAATATTAAACAGTGCTTTGCACTTGCAAATCTGCACTGTTGCGCTCTTAGGTTGGCGCAAGCCACCAGAGAGCGCCACGTGTCAGCTCCATAACGATCTGCGCTATGCGCTTTTAAAATAGAGTATTGCTCTCATGAATTGGCGCAACCCACCAGAGCGCGCCACGTGTCAACAGCGCAACAGCGCAGCGCACTGCGCTTGCGCTCACCAGAGTGTGACACGTGTCACCTCCACATGGACTTGCGCCTTGCGCTCATTAATTGGCGCAAAGCGCCTGACAAGCCACGTGGCACTCTGTCAGACTAATTAATGCAATGCATTACCAAGGGCAGAGCCCAATAAAGAAAAGTCTATCAGACCAAACAAAGTGCCATGCACTATTAAAAGGAATAAAGCCCAAAACAAAGGACTGTCAGGCTCAAAACAGATGCTATGCATCATTTAAAAAGGGACAGAGCCTAAATCAAATAGGCCTTACAAGCCCAAAGAAAATGCAGTGCATTATCAACAGGGGCAGAGCCCTAGTAAAGGCCTAACAGGCCAAATGCAAATAAAATGCTGAACATTTCAACTGGACTTAGCCCAATCATGGCCGTAAGTCCTCAAATTAAATTGACTGAGCATGATTGCTCTCTTAAATCAATTTACACTCGGTTCAAGGGTACATCTCCGAACTCCTCTGACACCTATCGTTGTAATCCTTCAACGACGTCAGAGAGGTGACGGGTCCCGACAGCCACAAATGCAATGGACCACCATGTCCCTAAACTGGAACATGGACCACCATGTCCCTAAACTGGCAATGAACCACTACGTCCCTAAACTGGAACAATAGAGCCTCCAAATGCTCTTTTGTCGGATCTAAATGATCCCGTTTAAGTTGATCTTAACCTCAAATACGGCTAACGTATCCTTAAACCTTCAAACTGACTTTAGTCCCAAATTGGACTATAGATCCCCCAATCAACTTTGGTTCAAGGGTACATCTCTGAACTCTTCTGACACCTGTCGTTGTAATCCTTCAACGTGGTCAGAGAGGTGATGGATCCCGACGACCACACATGTAATGGACCACTATGTCCCTAAACTAGAACAATAGAGCCCAAATGCTTTTTTGTCGGATCCAAACGATCCTGTTAAGCTGATCTTAGTCCCAAATTGGACTAATGTATCCTTAACAAATGTTTAAGTTGATCTTAGTCTCAAATATGGCTAACGTATCCTTAAACCAAAACCCCAAATCCAAATCTAAGAAAATACGGATTTGGACTAATCCACGTCCTACGGGCGACGACATAAATTAGTCTCCGTATACAATCCACGGGCAACCACAAACAAAACAAACACCCACGAAACGAAGTGAACATCTGGAGAAGGAGAAAGTTGTTACCGCGATGCGGTAGCGTAATTAACTGCAGGGGCTTGCGCCTGCAGGGAAGAGCGTCCCCACAATCAAAAACCCCTCAAGCGAAGGGGAATCTGATGAAGTCTGCTATATCGGCCGCATCCGTCTAAACCTTCGATACATGATGCCATAAATCAACTTGGCATCTTCGGAGAGGTGGACGGATAAAACCAAATAGCATCTGCCCCGAATCTCAGGCAAGACGTCTGTCGCGTCGCGCCGCCATTCGGAGGGGAACATCGGGTATGTACGAGACTCCTGTTAAACATGATCCTCGTTTCCACTATACGATTTCAAACATGACCTAGAGACTGATAGGGACACAGATCATACTTTGCATCATTTAATGACATAGTGATTACACGCATTGTACTTTCACTGTTATCACCGTAATTACTTGTTTCATATCATTATTATATAACTTGCTATTACGTCGCTCTGACGACCTGAGTATGCATGCTCAGATCCCGTGGAAGAACCAGCGCAGGAGACGGATTTATCTTTCGAGCTGACGGAGATCTAGTCTGGAGTGCTCTTCTTTCTTTTCTGCTTTCCATAAAGAGATCGTGTAATTGAACTTGGTTAGTAACTCTTCTTGTTTATTTGTAATTTGTGAACAATGGATCTTAATGTAATAATTTAGTGATGTAATTGATTTACTGCTGTGCTTTGTTTACTGATTACCATGTAATGTTAGAAGCCGAAGTGTGACTACGGCAGGATTATTCCTTGACCGTAGGAGCATGGCTGGCCTAATCATCCCTCATTTTCCGTATTTTGGGAAGCGGGGCGTGACAAGGCTCGTCTGTGCCTCCGTTGAGAGGGAGGCGGCCGTTGGTGCTTGGATCATCTTGATGATCGCTCGCCATTGGAGTGAGATCGGGAGGCGAACTTTTGTTTTTGTGGAATCAAAGTGTTCCCATAGACGACGCTAGCTAATGGAGGGTTGAATCTCTTTCAGATGTTGCTTCCCGTTGATCTGCTGATGGCGGCGATGAGTGGCTGAGATTTGATCTGGAGGCAGACTCCTGAAGCGTATAGGTCTCAATGGGTTTGAAGTTGTTGAGCCGAGTTACCTGCAAGGAAGTCCCAGGGTGGTTGGACCACCGAGGACCCTCCGACGATCAAGTTAGTCTAGAGATCCGAGCAGAGTAACGACTTAGTGGAGTAAGAATGGCTTACCTTGACCGTCTGAAAGAGGGGTTTAAGTAGCGGTGGCAGCAGGTGCAGTAGGCGCGAGAATCACGCCGGCCATTACGCTCCCGAAGTTACGCCCGCGTGATAAGAGGGACCTCCCATTAATGGCGAAACAGGCTCGTTAATAGGGTATCGTGGTGGCGTGGAACGTGGGATGTGGCCGGCAGAGATCTCGCGCATGGCGAGATCCACGGGATGGCGGTTGCGCCTGTGAGCGGTGCCGTTAGTCGGTCGATGGACCGAGGAAGATGACCTCGGCAGGAGAAATCGCGGACGAGCGGGAGAGCCGAGGCATCTTGTTTTTGTGGTAGCTCGGGAACGAGCTGTGAGGTCGAGGAGGCCAATTGTGCTTGGGCTCGGAGACGAGCCAGCCTCGTCGGTAGAACGGGCGTAGGAGCAGTCTGGTCGGCCCATGTAGGTCCTTTCTTGCATGCTCTGGGACACGTTATCTACCACGTGTCATGATCTGGGAGATCACCGATATCGAGCATCATCAGTACCACAATCACACACACCATCCATTATATATGGACGATGAATTCATTAAGAGTTTCTACCCATCCTTCTAACACTGCAGTTATGCACCAATACACTATAGGATGCTTCCGCTGGCATCATCAGGTCACCCCATGACTTGTTATTACCCATATGTACCTATTTCCTGAGATCTCCATTCGCATAGGTTGTGTTACCATCATTATTGACCTGTGTAGTGAGTCTTGGTCCCTTTCTCTTCGATATTTCAAACGTTAGTTTTCTTCCGAAGTGGTTTGGTCAGAGGATTTGCCAAATTCATCTCCGACCTCACAAAATTCGAACAGTTGTTGAACAATCTTATGTCACAATTTAATATGCCTATAGGTCTTACTTAGCTCGCTCGGGCTATAGTAGCCTGTCTGTCACAGTGTAGGACATAGACGGATTTGGTCTCATCCATATATGGATATCCGCTAAGAGGTCTTTAAGCCACTCAGCCTTTGAACCTTCCGTTTCTAAGGCAACAAACTAGGATTTGCTTAGTTCTTGATCGATTCAAATGAAGCTTTAATATACATGTTATGGACTATAAGAACAGAAACACACAAACTGACTGCAATTATCCAAGCTAATCATATTACGTTTCTTGTAGCATGAAGAGTATTGGATTCTTCATGTGACATTAAATATTATTTCCCATAAGGAAAATGCGGCTAGGGTCGACTGCAGACCGATGGCTGCGACTGCATGACCTAGCTCCAGGGATGAGACCAGTCCAACTTAAATACAGAGTCATATCCTTCTGATTTACCCAATTATGCGCTAGAATGAGGCTATGGAGTTATGATGGACCGCAATACTTTCTCTCTTCCCAATATTTATGTTCGTTTTTTTTTATCAAAACGAAGGCAAATGCCTCTGCGTTTTATTAAATGGAAATTTTAACGAAACATCAACCAGTCTAAAATAAAAACAAAACAGAGATAAAAGTTAAAAAAAAGACAAACAAAGCAAAAGAAATAAAGAAAAAACAAATCCTACTCCTCGCGGATTTTAAAAGCATTCCTTTCCTCTTCCGGACTCCAAAATCGCTCTTGTTGGAGTTAAAAATCTCAACTCTCAAGAAAGTATAAATATTTATATGAGTATTTAGTCAAACATAGGCCAAGTGATAAAAAATGACCACATTAGGCCTAAAAGCCAGTAAAAGAACAAGTTAAATACTTGTTCATTCTAAGTGGGCCCCTGTGTCTTGGACAATCCACTTAGACAATTCAAATTGAATTGTTTTGAGGCATCCCGACCATCGGTGTAATGACCATAACTTTCTGTCATGACCCATCCCCAAACACAGATGGTATTATTCCAAACACAGATGGTATTGTTCACTCTGTCCGAAACTGCACGGTTTTGTCCCTTTGAATGAACCAGACTCAAGTAAAGGGCTACTTCCCAGTAGGTCACCCATCCTAGAATTTCTCTGGCTCAAGCACGCTTAACTCCGGAGTGCCGATTCATCCAAAAGGCGTCTCTGTGTTATAGGAGTGGCATCATTCCATTTATAGTTCAGATCGTGCCCTCTTTCAGAATGGAATTCGATACTCCCCATTGTTCTGGTGGATCCCCGTGTGCATCCGTATCGGTTATATCCCCACCTCGATACCGGATAATATCTTACTTCCTATGGGATAGGTGGTATTCAGCCCCAACTCCACCTGGGGTATTACACTTTCATATGGTAAATGAAAGCCTATTTTATTTTTAGAGCTAAATATTTCTTTCATTGTATTTTAATGTTAATGGTTTCCAGAAGAAATCTTAGATTTATATGGAAAGAAATGATTAGTTAAAGATTTATTTATTTTTTATTAATATAATTTTTATTGAAGAGTATTTTATTTTAAAAGATAGAGAGAAAAACTAGAATTATGGATATCTTTAGAATTTTGTTAGATTTTTTTTAAAGAAATTTGTTTAAAAAGAAATTGTTTCATTTTTGGTAAATAGTATAAAGTTTTTAGGAATATATTTCCTATCGTTTTGTATTATGAAAGAAATCTCATTTTTAAAGAGAAGTATTTATTAAAAGATTTTGTTGGAGAAAAAATATATTTTTGAAAAGAATCATGATTTTAGATTTTATTAGATTTATGTGAAGGGGATTTTTGAAAATAGATATCTTTTGAAAAGGATTTTCAATATAAAATTATTTATTAAAGGAAAAGATTTTATTTGGATTTGAACCTTTATTTTGAAATATTATGTTAGAGAAAATAATTTATAAAATCATTTTTGGTATTTCTAACAAAAGAATTAATTAAGAGAATTTATATTAAAAAAATTGAAAAAATAAGATTATTCATTTAATATTTTTAGGAGTTTAATTAGATTTTATTTTAATCAAAACTAATATTTAAAGCCTTTTTTTTTATGAAACTCCTCTTTAAACCGTTTGATCTAATCTTATTTATTCCTATCCTTGATCCTTAGAAGCCTTAATCTCTAGTCCTATAAATAAACCCTAACCTTTCTTCTCCATCTCATAACTTTCATAATATATATATATATATATATATATATATAGAGAGAGAGAGAGAGAGAGAGAGAGAGAGGAAGGGAGGGGGAAGAAGAAGAAGGAAGTTGATACATTCAGAGATCGTTTTTAAGGTAAGTCTCTTCCTTTCCTTTGACTCCGTCGCCTCATTCTCCTCAATCCTATTCTAGATGTGTAAGTCTCTCTTCTTTCCCTCTTGAATCTCGTCGCCTCTCACTTGCCATGATCACCATCTGGACTATTACTTATGCATGACTTCGTTTAATCTATAAACGAAAAAGAAAAAATGACTGATTAATATTTACGTTTGAGATCGTATAATTGTGACTGTTTGACGATACTATTTCTTCGAACTGGTTAGAACTCGATTTTTGTTAATTTTCTGCTACTTGAGAATGTCGCCATGCATAAGTTATATGTTGGACCTCCGCTGCGAGATAGATTCATTGCATTTTAATCCGATGAACAAACTAATGACCATAGCAAAATCGTTAAAACGTAACCGGTATACTTGCTGGATTATCCGATTAGTAGGCATAGAATTAGTCGTAGTTGTTACTGTGTTTATCGAATGACAAAACCTTTAAAATAACTATTATACGCAACAAAAAGATCTACAACTTCCGTGTTGACACTTCTCGCTGATTTTACATGTAAAACCCTTGAATTGATGAAATGGTTCACTGCATGCAGCACACACCTCTGCTGAAAATTAGTGGCTGAACCGGTGTACTATTTTTCATATTTTACTGAGACATCCTTTTCACAAACTGTTTTTTTACAATAGTGATTACTGTGTTAGGAGGTCTCTGTAATTTTCACATGGAAAAATACCATCATTTAGGTCGGTTCTGGAAATCATTAGTCACCACAGTAATTATTTGTTTTCTTCCACATGCGTTATCTGAATGACACCAAGTTTGATTGTAACTGTAGTTATAGAGAAAGAGCCATCTTTAATTTCTATGAAGACCCCAACACTTGAATCCGACAATAAATCGACTTTACTGTAGCTTGAAAATGGACCTTGCTTCGCTGGAAATACAACATGGTGACACGATAAAATACATTACTCTCATCTCTGAAATCCAAAACGGGAAAACTCAGGTTGCATAGTTATCTAAATAGCGAGACCTTAAACTTTTATTTAGACATCCATGCTAGAAAACTGTTGAAAACTAAGCTTATAACTAAAATAAGATGATACATCGAATCAGGACAGAGATTAGAAATTCTGTGCAGTTGTCGTAAAACACCTATAAGTTTCACTTTACTTGCTGGAATGCCTTAATTTTTTTTGCACATTATTCTAATACGGTAGAAGAATATTTCTTATTTTAAAAGCATTTTCATAAAACAATAAGAATATTTTCAAAACTGCTCTACAACCTTCACAGACTGTTTTCAAAAACTATTTTGGGCTGAACCGTACACTAAAATTTGTAACTATTATGACCTAAGCTTTAATCTGCATTTGACATCATCCATTACCGACACACATAGTTGCTACAATGTTCCTATTCTCAAACACATGATTTAATTGTATATATGAATTGCCATGCTTTCACATGCTAATGTTTTGGCCGTTTATAAATTTTGTGCTAATGTTTTGGCCGTTTATAAATTTTGCCTTGCATGCTTATATAAGATAGTTTATATAACGGTTATTCGTGGCAAAAAATGGAATGGTATATATCATGAATTCGAGATCATGCTAAGAGATATCACAGTACACAGTCAAGTCATGTATCATGTTATTGCTTGCTATAAACTATGATCGTTATATACACGAATAGTATAACGTGGGGTTGAGATAGTCTAATGAAGGCGGTGAGTCGGTGATTGGTTATTTTTAAGTTCTAATTTATATCTGCAAGTGCACATTAGCGTTGTAGCACGTGTGCAAAAGCCGGTCGAATCCACAGGGAAGAGAGAATCTAATTAAATGTAGGTGAATTAAAAATAAGTTTTTATAATTGAAGGAAGGATTATCAATAACTAGTTGCAGATTTAAAAGAAATAAAAATAAACACATTAAGAAAGTTAATTAATAAAAAGCAATATACCTGGGGTAAGAATCCTCTAGAAAGATACATGTGTCAGATAATTCATGATTTATTTTTCTATTAAATTCCTCTCTTTAATACTCAAGAATTAGACAATAAAAGCACAAATTATATGATATCCAATACAATTCATCAATCCAAAAGAAAGTATAAACTATTTGGTTTATAAAATAAATTATCAATCAAATATCTTAATTCAAGACTATTATAAGGCTTGTTTAGATCTCTATAATCTCAAACATAAAGTTTGTGTGTCTAATAAACATAATTTATTACATTTATTTCAATATTTTATCACAATCTTTTGTTATTCATTTTAATTAAAAGTGCTACTAAATAAGTGTGTTGAGTGTAAGTGCAGATTACATGTCTACGTGTAAGAAATGGATCAAACCAGGTCTGATTGGATGTTTAAATTCGTATTTACAAAAAGATGCAGTCAAGCCAACCAAGGGACCGATCTAAACTAACAAATTAATCACTTCAATCACGTGCAAATGCATTTGGGTTAATAAATTGAAGAAATAGTCATTTAATAAAAGCCACGGAAAGGAGTCGAAGACGTTAGAAAAAGATGAGCCCCAGAAGCTTAAGGAAGTCGGCGGTTTGTGTTGGATTTCCACACATTCCGCCTAAATTTATTAGCCGTTTGATGCGTGCTTTGGCGACAATGATCCTACGGCTATGATCTATTTGATTTTGATGTTAGATTATTTATATCGTATTTCCAAAGGACAGAAAACCTCTCTCACTTATATCGTCTCTAAGAAACCCTAGTTTTAGGTTTTTATTTTGGATCATTGGTGTGGAGCATAATTTATAAGTAAGTTATTTATCTTTGAATTTTATTTTATCATGTCTTTTGTTATTTTCTTTGCTTGCTTTTTAATTATGCTTAGGGTAAATTTCTTAATACCTAGGGAACGATGTAGCTTGATCTTTTCATATGTTCGATGTTTGATTAATCTAAATTTCTATTGTGCTTTATTGATGATTAGATAGATCTAAGTTAATCTTAATTTTTTGATCTCTTTGATAGATTATGTAGTGTTTGCATATATCCTATGCCTAAATCACTTTGATAGGTTATGTCGCATAGCATACAGTTTATTCTTAGGAATAGTAAAGTTAGAAAAAACAATAGATTTATTTGATTGATAAAAAGTACATCTTTTTAATGTTGACAATCTATTTAGTTTGATAGGTTATGTTGAGAATCTTTTAATTTATGCTTGCTTAGGTTTGATAGCTTAAGATGAAGGTCATATAATTTATGCTTATTAAAAGATCGTAATTATTAAAAGGAGTAAGGGAAAAAATGACAGTTAGATTAATTAAATTGATAACATATGTTAGATCTAGTGAATTCGTAAACTCTAGGTATGCTTTTCTTTATTTTAAAAAGTATAAATTTAAATTTTATTATTAAGTTATAAAACTTTTTCGTAACTTGATTGAATAATTTTGGAAAAATAGAAACTACAAGTTATCCACGTGGATCGACCCGTAACCCGTACTACAACCACCGGGCTCTTGCGATTTTATTTTATGCACTTTATTTCATGCATCAAGTTTTTGGCGCCATTGCCGGGGTTAACAGTGTTTAATTTTTAGTTTTCATAATTATTCTTCAAGTTGTTTATAATAAAAAAAAGAAAAATATAATTTTTTTAGTTGAGTTTTAGACTGCAGAAAACAGGAAATCAAGGAGGAAGCAGTAGAAAAAATTTGGAGCAGAACAGGGAAGAGAATTCGGCGGAAACAGTGGGAATCTCACCTTTTTAGCCAAAATATTTAGGTATTTTGGTCCAAGGTTTTTTCTGTAAGTCTCTATCCTTCAGTCCTTCTCGGATCTCCTATAATTCTACTTTTTTCTGTAGGGTTTCTTTGCGTACAGCCAAGTCTGATTAAACTAAATATTTATTGCTTGGCTGGAAGCAAAGTGTTAGATTAGTTGATGTTATTTTATTTTTCTGCTTATAAAATATATATATAAATTTTAGTTTACAAAAAAATATGAATTTTTCTTGGAACAATCCTCCTTCCAATATTAATTTTTCATCTCAGAATGACAATTATTTTGATTTCAATCCTTTTTACATTAATATGCCTCCTGATTTCACTAGTCCCCTAGATTATAATCAAGAAAATGCAACATGTTATTTTCATATGAATGATAATTATGCTTCAACTTACGATCCAAATTATCCCAATTTTTCTTGGAACCAAGATGTTCCTAACCTTAGCTATAACAATCAATCTCAACCGTACCAAAACCATATAGCAGGTTTATATTCACATCTTAATCAACCAAATCCAGTGTGCAATCCACCAGATTTTGCTGATAAGAGTAATAGGCAGTTTTCCAGTTTAGAACTAACATTGGAAGAGTTTGTTAGAATAAAAAATCAAAATACTTCAAACCTAACAGATCTCACCCAACCAACTGGATAAGTTAATCAATTAAACCCTACTTTCACCCTATCGGATTTTTATGATAAGAATGATAAGCAGGTTTCCACGTTAGAAGACAGGTTAGAAACTTTTGTTCAAACTTTCATTCAAGTCGATCCCAGCACAACTAATATGAATGAGGAAGAGATCAATTTAGAGAAAAAATTGGAAATTTTTATTAAAACTCATGCACAAAACGCTCAAGCTTTTGCTAGGTTACAAATTCAAATGGATCAGTTAATTGCACGACTTAGTAAAAAGGAAGAGGGAAATTTTCTTAACCAACCTAGTCAAAACCCTATGGATCAATGGGCTAGTTCAAGTCAAACCATTATATTTCAAGATGATCCAATTGATTTTGCTAATTCCTTAACAACTATAAGGTCCAGTTTGGAATTTGATACACACGTTGACAAACCTAACGATTCGATCGAGCCGCATTCTCAAACACATTCTTCTGAGTCTAGATATCACTTTGAGTTTGGTCTTACGGAAAATTGGAGTGAAACAAATGATCAAAAAAATTTCGAAGAAGCGTCTAAAGGGGAGAAAATTAATCTTGAGAAGCATAGTATTGAAGAACCACCAAGGTTAGAGCCTAAAATTCTTGATCTCAATATTTCCAAATTAAGAAGCAATGTAATTACTCTTTTGACCATATTTCTAACGTCAATGCTTTTAATGATAAATCAAAGGAAGAAACATTTCCCTTTGATGATTCGTTTGAAGAAATTTATCATGAAAAATTTGTGCTTCTTGAAGAGTTGGAGGATAACGTATTTGACTTTGGTTTGGGAGAATTTTTCAAAGAAGAATGTAAACTTTCGGAAGAATTACATCAAACTAGTTCTCCAATTTTACAAAACGGGTTTGAGGATTATTACTTGGAGGAAATTTTTAAAGAGGAATTCATTCTCTTAAATGAATTAGATTATTCAACCTCTCTAGTTTTATCTTCAAGTTTTTGCACCATATCATCCACAACTTTCAATTTCTGTTTATCTGTAGATATAACCATTCTTATATACACTCAAATAAATTTTATGAATAGTTATTAATAATAGCAAATATTGATAAATATGATCAGTTAAATTTTTATAATGATGTAATTTTTGAATGGTTGATTCTGACGTTTGAGCAAGTCCAGTCTGTTTATGATTCACTTATATTCTTGGATACAATAGATCATCCCAATTCTCAACCATTTTCTCCTATTATGAAAACTTGTGATTTAAATAACGACAATTTTGAGGAAATTTTTAAAGAAGAACTTATACTTTTAGAAAAGTGAGATCACTACAGTTCTGAAATTTCACACATTCAAATGGAATATCATGTTGCATCTTTCATTATTCAAAGTCAATTACTTTTATATATTGAGAAGCAATTCAGGTTGGCGCTTAAACAATTAATTAATTCATGGAAGGAGAGGTTCTTGAGGAATTTTCAGGGTAAGTTTCTCATTTTTAATAATTTATGTTTACCCCTCCTTAAATATATTCTTATATTAAATAATAAAAATTATTTGATACTGAATTGGAAAAAACGGAAAAAAACGGTTAGGACACGAAGACACCAGGGACAGTGTTTAACTTAGGGGTGTGTGTGTGTGGGTGTGTGGGTGTTTAAGTTATTAGTTATTTTTAGGTTATTTTGTTTTTCTTTTATAAAAAAAAGAAATTTAGAGATAAAGAAAAGAAAAAATAAAGGAAATTCTTTCTTAAGATTAAATTAGTTTGTTTAGAAATGAGTAATATTGAATTTAGTTCTCAGGTGAAGCTAATATGAAAGAAACCTAATGAATCTGAGTATAGAATTAAATATGAAAATAACTCCTTATCTTGAAATCAAATTTAGTGAATATACACCCTACAAATTGCACGAACACGAATCATGAAGCTTAAGATAGTAGAGAATACTTAGAAATGTCTTTGCCTCAATATCTAAGGAATAATATATATATATATATATATATATATATATATATATATATATATATATATATATATATATATATATATATGATAAAATTTAAAAATATATAAATATAATAAATTTTGTTTTATGATTACTTAGGGCGAGTAAATCTTCAGTCTTAGGGATGCTTCATCACCTAGTGTTTTAGACCATCTAATTTAGTAGTCACTTCTGAAGGTCCAAGATAGTTGCAAGACTAGGCATAGTTCAACTCACACATTGAGTAACCGGTTGGTTGGTGTCTCATGAAGTATTAAAGGACGTATTGAAATATGTGTAGGCATATATATATATATATATATATATATATATATATAATACGAGAATATGAAGTATTGATACTATAACTTGAATTGAATTCTCAAGTTTAGGGATATTTTACACACACGTAAAGGTATATGAGGGACATTTGAAGGAAAGATAGGAGTGAAGACTAGGATTAAGTTCTATTGAGGGAGGATATAATTTATGGATTAGAGACTAAACTTTAGGATGAAAACTCAAGAAAACTTAGGACTTTACAAACTTTCGAAATACTTTTAGAGTTCTTTCTTAATCTTCATTTTCTTATTTCGAATCTTCTCTTTATGAATTTTATGAGTGTAATTCATTGAAAACCCTCAGGAGACAACACTCCTCCTACTAGGGACACCTAAAGATTTAACAGCTTATTGCACATTTTAAGTGCAATCGCGATTGCCTGCGAAAGTGAGCTAGGTTTTAGTTAGTTTTTATTTTTATTTTTAGGTTATTGTTTCTTAGTTTTGCTTGAGGACTAGCAAAATATAGGTGTGGGGGTATTTGATAAACATAATTTATTGCATTTATTTCAGTATTATATCCCTATCTTTTATTATTTATTTTAATTAAAAGTGCTACTAAACACGTGTATTGAGTGTAAGTGTAGATTACAGATCTACGTGCAAGAAATGGATCAAATTATGTCTAATTGGGTGTTTAAATTCGTATTTATAAAGAGATGCAGTCAAGCTAGCCAACCAAGGGACCGGTCTAAACTAGGAAATTAATCACTTCAATCACGTGCAAGTGTGCTATGTTGTCTATGGATTTTCGTAATCCGATTATTTAGTTTTGATGATGTTGTAAAATATTAATGGATGGATACAAGTGTTTATTATTGCATATCTTATAACACTGTATATGAGCTTGGTCGTACTTGAGATTGGTTTTTCAAGATATTCTCACGTCACAAGCTTATCATGGAGGATAGAGGAAAATGAGTTTAAACGGCAAATCTATTGGAAGTTGGAGGATAATGGACTAGAGCTCCTCAAATTTCATATTCAAGCTTCAAGAAGCTAAGGAGTCGAAATCCAAGTTTAAAGAATTCAAGAATTGAAGAAATCGAATAATTCAAGAGTTCGAGCTACAAGTGTAATATCTAGGAAATCGATGTAAGTATTTCATGGTTTATGAGATTAGCATACAAAAGCGCAAACACACACACACACTATTGCATGCATGAAATTATTAAGCAAAACTTTGCAAAGGTTTTCATTCAAAACTATTTTCAATTTCATGTTCAAAATTTTCTGTGCATTCTTTTTTCATACATCTGTTCAAGTCTTATTCACGTCTTTATACTATTGCAAAACATGCACAAGTTTTAAAATGTGAGTTTCTTACTTCAGAACAAACGTTTGAAGCTTACCAGAACAAACGTCTGAAGCTTACCAGAAAAAAACGTCTAGTTGTTCTCTGTGTTTTCATTGGCTTAAAACTTTTGACAGAACAAACGTCTGTCAATACTTCTTCATACGTCTTGTTGTTCTCTGTGTTTTCATTGCCTTAAAACTTTTGACAAAACAAATGTCTGTCAATGCTTCTTCAGACGTCTGGTTGTTCTCTGTGTTTTCATTACTTTAAAACTTTTAAAAGAACAAACGTCTAAACTTATTGGGCACAAACGTTTGAAGGTTAAAATCTTTTCTTCTTTAGACGCATGTTACTTGCTCTTCAGATGTCTGTCTGTTCTCTATACTTTCATTAGCCATATTTTGAAACCTACGACAAATGTCTGAAGCTCTTGATGACAAACGTCTGAAGCTATTTTTGTTTAAAAATATTACCGTTATAGTGCATTTAATGCTATAACGGCTAGTTTTATTTTTCCTTCAGACGTCTGTCCCCTTTGCCTTCAGACATCTATTATCCTGCCAAAGCCGTAATAAATGCATGTACTTGAATGTTTTTTGTGGGGTTTAAAAGGGTTTCTTGTGAAGTTATTGCATCTCAACTATTCTAAAAAATAGCATTCATTTCTTGAGTTCATCTTCACCCACCAATAGAAAAGAAAAACACTTGAGCTTTAATTGCAAATCAAATACTCCATTGAAGTATTCTATAGCTTTGATTATAAACTCTTGAGAGAGTGTCTTGGATTTTAATCTTCTTCTTCTCTCTTTGTGTGGAATCTCTTGAGTGCAAAAGAGTTCAAATAAGCGAGGAGAAATCTTGTGAAGAGAGTCAACCGTGTCGAGTGACGTGTTGTTGCGGGTGCGTAACGTGTTTGTCTCATCGAAGACGTGATTAAGTGGAACAAGCTCGTACGTCTAAAGAAAGAGGACTAGGGTATCTCCCGAACCTCTCTAAAATCGTTCTTCTTTGAGTTTGGTTATCTTTAACTCTCTCCTATACTTGCTAGCTATAATTGTGTTTAATTTTATTTGCAAGTAGATGTTTAATTTGTGGGAATTGTTAGTATAATCCTATTCACCACCTCTAGGATTATTTCAATTGGTATCAGAGTCAAGTGCTTTTATTTGTTAGGATTCAACCCCTGAAGAGATCCTATGGACTATACTTCGACTTCGTCACACAGCGAGGAACATTTCCAATCCATCACCAAACCACCATATTTTGATGGCATAAACTTTCCGATTTGGAAAGTTAAGATGGAGTCCTACTTAGAATCCCAAAGGAGATACGTGTGGAGATACACCGTTTCGAAGGAATATGAGTTACCGGACATTGATGAAGATAGATGGACCTTGTCATATAAAAGGGCTCATGAAGCTAACCATAGGGCCATATTTGCTTTATTTTCTTGTCTTAATGGGAATAATTTGGCTAGAATTATCAAATGCAAAAATACTTATTCTATATGGAAATCTTTATTGAATTCTCATGAAGGTAGTTCCAATGTTAAGAGGGAAAAATTGATCTTTTAAAATATGAATATGAAAATTTTCGAATGTTGCCTAATGAAAACATGGAAGGTATATTTAGTCACTATATTAACATTACTAATGCTCTTGATTCTTTGCTAGATGAACTCATGGACAATGAGGAAAAGGTGAGAAAGATTCTTCATTTCTCACCAAGAAATGGCAACTGAAAGCCACTACTCTTATGGAGATAGCCGACATCAAAATCATGTCGTTCAAAGAGCTTTAAGGAAATCTAAAGACCTATGAGATTGAGCTCAAGGTCTATGACATGGAAGATGAAAAGATTGAGAAGAACGACAAACTGAAGAGCATCGCACTTAAAGCCTCATCTAAATTCAAATCTAGCGATGACGAGTTTAGTTGAGATGACGAGGACATCGAACTCTTAATGAAGCAGTTCAATAGATTCTTGAATCTTCAAAGAGATTACAAGAAAAGTAATTTCCAAATGACCGCTCCTATAACAACAAGGAAGTCGACCTATGCTTCAAATGTAGAAAGCCTGGTCATCTTATTGCCAATTGTCCCGTCAACAATAAAAAGGAATCTCCACAACGATCCAACCGAAGAGCCTTCAAGGCTAGAGCATGGGACAACTCGGAGGAGAGTGGCAATGATGAAAGGCCTTCCAATCAAAAGATTGCGAGTATGTGCTTTATGGCACATGAGGATGAGATAACAGATGATCTAAACTCTTATTCTTTTAAAGAATTACTTGAAACTTTTGGATCATTACATGATGCTTTCTCTAAACTTCAATCTAAATATTCCTTTGCTAAAAAGAAAATTGCTTATCTTGAAAATGAAAGCTCTTTTATTAAAACTTGTGGTTGTGAGAGTTTAAAGCTTGAGAACGAAAATCTTTTGTCCAAAATTGCTTCCTTAACTAGTTCTCTTGAAGACGCAAATTTCAAAAATGAGAGACTCATCTCTACTTTTACTTATCTCAAGAACAAATATGATGCTTTCACAAACACTCACAATTCTATGCTAGTTGATGTTGTAAAGATGAAAACTATAATTAGATGACACTACTTTGCACAAATTTTCCACTTGCAAAGTTTCCTTGAACACCATGATAGGAAATTTGAGAATTTCAAATCAAAGAAAGAGTCTTGATTTTTAAAATGCATCTTCTTCTCATACTAGTCGTTCTAAACAATTGCATGATATGACTTTCAAGACTACTTTCGCTAAAGCTAAATCTTCGCATGCCTCTATTTCCCATGATCACCATGCTAATCAAGTACATGCTTCTACCTCATATGATCATCATGCTAGATTTTCTTATGCTCCTAAGTTTGTAAAACCTTTTGCTAGACCTACTTATGCTAAACCTTTTAGTAGAACCACTTTACATCACCATAATGCCAAACACACACATGCACATACACATTCTAGCTCTACTCATGCTGTGAGCAACTATTATGGTCAAATTGGGCATATTTCATATCATTGCAAGAATAGAACTTCTAAGAATTTAGTTTTAGTTCCAAAGACTAACCCCCGTGGACGCATAAAGACTTGGGTACCAAGGAATACAACTCTTGCATCTTTTATAGGTGCATTGCAAGTTGCAACGTAAGGATCAATGTCTCCTTGATAGTGATTGCTCAAAACACATAACCGAAAATATCAAATACTTTGCAACACTATCAAGTGAAGAAACTAGCATGATCACTTTTGGAGATGAAGGATATGGTAGAATTATCGGTAAAGAGGATGAAAGTTGCTTTTGGCACCAATGGCTTAGACATGCTTCCATGAACCTACTTTCTAGCATCACCACTAATGATTGGGTCTCCGGAATTCCAGTGCTCAAGATTGCAAGAGACAATTTAAGTGATGCATGTCAAATGGGCAAGCAAGTTAAAAGCTCATTCGTGCCAAAGGTTGACGTATCGACTTCTAACCCTCCCCTATTGATACATATGGTTTTATTTGGTCTATCTAGGATTTCGAGGCTAGAATTTAAATGTTTTTTCCAATAACCTTTGTACTCATTTGCTTTTCTTGTTTTTCCATCCATGAGCACAACGTGGTTTTGAAAACTACGTGTATATTTGCATATCTTGAATTTTCAATGCCATGTCTCACTGTCACTTGCTTAAATTTTCTTATTTGTGAGAGTTTGTATCCATGTGGTTTTTAAATTTTTTAAATCTTTTGCATCTGGATACATTTGGCACATGCTTCTACTTTGAACCATCTTTCATTTGGTATTAACTTCTTTTTCATCTAGCCAAATGGATTATGCAAGTCTTTTAGGAGAGCCCAGTTATGGATTTGTTGTTTATAACATATCCTATTCAAGGGTCTAGCAGAGAGAACTAGAGATCTTTCATCGGATAGTCGGATCTTAAAGATGAGAAAAACCTACTTTGCTTATCCTTTTATCTCATTTTTGCCTCCATATTGCATATGGTTTTCTTGCATGTATCACTCGTTTTTGCTTATATCCTATATACATGCTTGGTGATATGAGCCAATTGCCTTTAGGGAAAGTTATTCAAACGTTTAACTTGATTTTTGCTCATATCAACTCCTATTAATTTTCTATGCATACATTTCGGGGGATTTATTCAAACATTTAACTTACTTTTGGATGTACGCATATGTTTAGGGGGAGTAATTCAAACATTTTAAACTCCTTAAACATCTTTTTTTATTATGTCAAAAAGGAGGAGAATAATAGGATTGTATATCAATATTTGTTGTTCAATATGCTTCTTGTTTATATATATACTCCCATCCATTAATATTTTGACATCAAAAAAGGGGGAGATTGTTGGCTTATGGATTTTCATAATCCGATTATTTTGTTTTGATAATGATGTATAATATTAATGGATAAATATAAGTGTTTATTATTGCATATCTTATAACACTATATATGAGCTTGGTCGTGCTTGAGATTGGTTTTTCAGGATATTCTCACGACACAAGCTTATCATGGAGGATAGAGGAAAATGAGCTTAAACAAAAAATCTATTGGAGGTTGGAGGATAATAGACTAGAGCTTCTCAAAGTTCATATTCAATCTTCAAGAAGTTAAGGAGTCGAAGTCCAAGTTTAAAGAATTTAAGAATCGAAGAAATCGAAGAATTCAAGAGTTTGACCTACAAGTGTAATCTCTAGGAAATCGATGTAAGTACTTCATGGTTTATGAAATTAGCATACAAAAGCTCAAACACACACAATATTGCATGCATCAAACTGTTGGGCAAAACTTTTCAAAGGTTATCATTCAAATCGATTTTCAATTTCAAGTTTAAAATTTTCTGTGCATTCCTTCTTCAGATGTCTGTCCAAGTCTTGTTCAGACGTCTGTATACTATTGCAAAAAACGCACAGGTTTTAAAATGTGAGTTTCTTACTTCAGAACAAATGCCTGAAGCTTACTAGAACAAACGTATTGTTGTTTTCTGTGTTTTCATTGCTTTAAAACTTTTGATAGAACAAACGTCTGTCAATACTTCTTCAGACGTCTGGTTGTTCTCTGTGTTTTCATTGCCTTAAAACTTTTGACAGAACAAACGTCTGTCAATATTTCTTCAGACGTGTAACAACTCCAATTTTAGTGTACATAAAATTCATTTAAAGTTAATGTATACTTGGGGTATTTACAATTCCTGTGAGTACTATAAATATTTGATTTACTTTTGAACAGCAAGAAAGAGCTACAGCTCACTGGTAAGGCCTTGCACTGCTGAACCAAAGCACCAGAGTTCAAATCCCATCAGCCACACTTTTTTTTTAAAATTAAATTCTTTTAATATTTTAGAATCCCAAGAGTCTACACGTGCACAACACGTAAAAACAAGAGTCACACATAAAACAAACGAGTACACTGCAGTAGAGCAAGCGTCAGGGACACGTGGCGAAGACACGAGACCCGACTCGCCCGACTTAGGCCGGCGAACCGCTTGACTCGGTCGGCGCTGCCGGTCTGACTCGGCCGAAACCCCATTTTTCTTTACCTCTTGCGAATCTTGAACTCCTCCCATAACCCCTGTATTATTTGTTTTACTGCACAATTACAGAGCACAATAAAACTCACATTTAATCCATTTTAATACAAATTTTAATACACCCTTTCACTACCCTAAAACCCTAATTTTTCCTATAAATACCACCCTCAAAATCACCCCTCCTCACTCACAAATCCCTGCCAAAACTCTCAAGAAAATTCCCAAGTCTTTTGTGTGCAATTGGAGTTAGCAAAAGGACGAAGCTCCGACGAACTTCCAACGGCAATCCGAGGAAATTCCGACGACGAAATGATGCACCGGCACCTCCCACCTCTTCCTCCTTCTCTCTTCTAGTCAAATAACCTGTAAGTCCCTACTTCTCTTTCTTTTCTCTATTCTAAAAACATTCAAAAGTAAAACCCGACGGATGCGGAGTTAGTCCGACTTCCGATTCGGTTTTCTTTAAAAACTACATTTTTTCTTAATCAAGATACCTTCATATCATCACATATTATTCATTTAACATTAATAAATATCTTTAACAAGTTTCATCACAAAAGATTGTTATATGCATCTTTTATCGCAATTTTACATTAAAATACCACAAACTTTAGTTTCCGACATAAACTCTATAATACCTTTATACCTTTAGATAACTCACGAGGTAATGACCTACCTCCTCACAACACTCATATCTACCATAGCACGATGAAATTTTGGAACATAGATCTGGGAAAATACGACTTTACATATAACTACCTTCAACTATTAAAACCTTTTTCTATAAGAAATGTATTTAACAAATCTTTGCAATTGCGCCTCTACAACCCATTTTACGGAACCCGTTTGGTATGGTGCGGATTATCGCACATCCTCGGGCCTAGTAGAGTGAGATGCAGACCTCTGCAAGGAGCATACGATCTCGAAAGATTTAAAATACAATTTTCTTTAGAAAATGTGATTTCTATTATAAATAAAACTTATATTTTTAATAAATAAATATATATTTAATTAATATCAAAATATCTATTTTTAATATTTATAATATTCCACATTTCCAAAATTCAAGAAAACATCTCATTTACAGGAAAATATCATACAATTCCAATATTACAAATAAATACCATATATTATGAAATTAGGTTTTATTCACTAGAAATGTCACATTGATAAAATATACATCAATGAAAACTTTAAAGACGATAATAAAATACTTGAGGTGTATTTTGAAAATTATACGAAATTATGTTTACATAAAACCCCCTCTAGTTATACTAAATTACAATAAGGACCCTAGTAAACATAGGTTTAAGCGGGACCAGTCTCTTGAGCCTCAGGGAGCCGGAGATATGGGTTCTTTCCTATTTAAGGTAGACAACTTAACAAACGGTGTTATCAACACGGTAATTGTCTTTGAAAAAGACATAAATCCTGCCGTCCATGTGCAGCAGTTACCGATAGCACCAAAATATAATTCAGGATTCAATTTCTTTTCAAATTGTCTGACTCAGACCGAGTCTCGATATAATAAATCTGACTTGAATATGATTCAAGTATCAAACTTCAATACAACATGGATCTATGAATCCGTGTATTCAATCTAATCAATCTATATTGACTGAACCGAACCATAGATATATTCCATCTACATGTTCATCTATTATATCCGTTCATTACTGATATCATGGTTTCAGCAAGTCATCCATATATATTCAATATACAATACAAACAATACAATCAAGATATCACGGGGTTTATAAGGGGTAGACTGGTACGGAAGGTGTTAGAAGTGGCACGAGACAGCAACCATAAAGACATCTAACCTAAATTCAATTGTCATTGTACCATAGTTGAACAGTTCTTTGTACTCCGTATACCATAGTCTCTGGTCTAGTAAGACTTCTCTCGTATACACTGGCCTCTTCTATACCAAGCTACAAACAACAGCGTTAACATTAAATACAACATTATAATAATATACTTTCTATTTTGTCTATTCCATTCTTGTCTATTTACGGGACTTACCGAGCGATTTGTTCACTGACGACATTCTCTTTTTTCTTCTTTGGAATGTTGTCAGGTGTTTCGGACTCACTAGAGATCGATCCCACCAGCGAGGATTTGGACCAGCTAGCTTTTGACCCGGAGCTCTAGTTACTTATACATTTCATTTCAGTACTTTCCATTTCTGTTATGCCACTGTTTAGGCATTGCTTTCCATTCCATGTATTTACATTTCAGATGTATTGTAAAAAGAATGTTAATAAATAAAGTTGCTGTTCAATTATATCCATTGTCATTGTCTCTTGTGCATTTTACTTATATTGCTTAGATATGCTTAGCATGTTTACTTCTGAGTAAATACGTAGCGGTCAGTCGCGTCCCCTTCGCCGTACACCGGGAAGCGGGGCGTGACAAGACGTCTGGTTGTTCTCTATGTTTTCGTTGCCTTAAAACTTTTGAGGGAACAAATGTCTGAACCTATTGGGCACAAACGTCTGAAGGTTAAAATCTTTGAAAATCTTTTCTTTTTTAGACGTGTGTCACTTGTTTTTCATACATTTGTCTGTTCTCTGTATTTTTTTGGCTATAATTTGAAAACCACAGCAAACTTCTGAAGCTCTTAATGATAAACGTTTGAAGCTATTTTTTTTTGAAAATATTACCGTTATAGTGCATTTAATGCTATAACGGCTAGTTTTATTTTGTCTTCAGACATCTGTCCCCTATGCCTTCAGATGTCTATTCTATTGCCAGAGCCGTAATAAATGCATGTACTTGAATGTTTTTTATGGTGTTTAAAAGAGTTTCTTGTGTAATTATTGCATCTCAGCTATTTTGAAAAAAAGCTTTAATTTTTTGAGCTCATCTTCATCGACTAAAAGAAAAAAAACACTTGAACTTTAATTGCAAATGAAATACTCCATCGAATTATTTCAAAGCTTTGATTGTAAACTTTTGAGAGAGTATCTTGGATTATAATTTTCTTCTTCTTCTCTCTTTATATGAAATCTCTTGAGTGCAAGAGAGTTCTTGTATGTGAGGAGAAATCTTGTGAAGAGAGTCATTCCTGTATTGAGTGATGTGTTGTTGTGGGTACGCAATGTGTTTGTCTCATTGGAGATGTGATTAGGTGGAACGGAATCGTACGCCTAAAGAAAGAGGACTAAGGGATCTTCCGAGCCTCTCTAAAATCATTGATCTTTGCGTTTGATTATCTCTAACTCTCTCCTATACTTGCTGGCTATAATTGTGTTTAATTTTATTTGCAAGTAGATTTTTAATTTGTGGGACTTGTCAGTATAATCCTAGTCACCTCCTCTAGAATTATTTCACACTAGGGTCAATAAATTGTAGAAATAATCATTTAATAAAAGCCATGGAGAGGAGTCAAAGACGTCATAAAAAGATGGGCCCCAGAAGCTTAAGGAAGTCGGCGGTTTGTGTTGGATTTCCACACATTCTGTCGAAATTTATCAGCCGTTTGATGCGAGCTTTGGCGACAATGCTCCTATAGCTATGATTTATTTGATTTTGATGTTAGGTTATTTATATCGTATTTCCAGAGGGCAAAAAACCTCTCTCACTTTTATCCTCTCTAAGAAACCCTAGTTTTAGGTTTTTATTTTGGATCATTGGTGTGGAGCACAATTTATTAGTAAGTTATTTATCATTGAATTTTATTTTATCATGTATTTTATTATTTGCTTTGCTTGCTTCTTAATTATGCTTAGGTAAATTTATTAATACCTAGGGAACAATGTAGCATGATCTTTTCATATGTTTGATGTTTGATTAATCTAAATTTCTATTGTGCTTGATTGATGATTAGATAGATCTAAGTTGATTTTAATTTTAAGATCTCTTTTATAGATTATGTAGCATTTACATATATCCTATGTTTCCATCATTTTGATAGGTTTTTTCGCATAGCATATAGTTTATTCTTAAGGATAGTAAAGATAGGAAAAATAATAGATTTATTTTATTGATAAAAATTACATCTTTTTAATGTTGACGATCTATTTAGTTTGATATGTTATGTTGAGAATCTTTTAATCTATGCTTGCTTGCTTAGATTTGATAGGTTAAGATAATGGTCATATAATTTATGCTTATTAAAAGATCATAGTTATTAGAAAGAGTAAGGGAAAAGATGAGAGATAGATTAATTAAATTGATAATATATGTAAATCTAGAGAATTTGTAAACCCTACGTATGCTTTTCTTTATTTTCAAAAGTTTAAATTTAAATTTTAGTATTAAGGTATAAAACCTTTTCGTAACTTGATTGAATAGTTTTGGAAAATTAGAAATTACAAGTTATCCCTGTGGATCGACCCGCAACGTGTACTACCACCACCACCGTGCACTTGTGGTATTATTTTATGCACTTTATTTCATGCATCGTTGTCTAAGCATGAGATATATGCATCGCATGATATCTCATCAAAGTTGCATGCAAAACCTATATTTGTATAATAAGAAGCTAATTTTTATAAACCCTAACTTAATATAACATAGATCTAAAATCTTGCATATACTAAGAATAAATTATAAGAATTAAGCATCATCATAAATTATTAAATAAAACAAACAAACTATATATCATCTCATGTAAATCAAGATTAATTAATTAAAGCACATAGAAAAACTCATCATGAACACCCTACACGTAATCAACCTAGATTCATCTCCTTAATTACATAAAAAATTAGCTACTCATAATAAAAAAGAAAAGAAAATCAAGAATAAATGCAACATAATAATTAAAGTGCAAAAAAAAATATTCTTACTAAAATATTTGACCTCTTCCTACAAATAACCTAGGAAAACTCTATATAGAAAAAGGAGGCCAAGAGGAGATGAAAGCCTAAATAATTATATAGCAGTATTTATAGGACTCTAAACCGATTACAAGAGATAAAATAGAACAATTATTGATCCATGATTCACACGTAAAATCCGAAACTTGTCTCGAAGTTTGGGACGCATTTTTAGGGCGTTGACCGCATTTTCGCAGTTTGGATTTTTATTTTTGGCCTCAAATTTTTGAAGCGTGTTCTTATCGTTAGTATCTTTCTAACGAGCCTGAGAACATCCCTGTAATACCCCAGAGCAATGCGTTCTTAGGAAATCATGGTGATCTACTCTGTTCACACCCAGTGAGGTTTGTTACGGACACATGGTAATTTGAGTGTGGAGCCGCTTCAGAACAATGTGATCGGATCATTGAAGCAAATTCCTAAAGAGGACCGAACTGAATTATAAATGTAATGATGCCACCCTCAATTACGGAGGCTTTTTGGATGAACCGACACTCCGGAGTTTGAAGAACTTCGTAGTTAAGTATACTCAGGCTAGGGAAACATCTTTCTCTAACAGAGAATCTTTGGATTTAAAATCCAATGGTGATAAAATATCATCAATTAAACCACCTGATAGAATTAAATTCTTTGTGGGAAATTTTTTCCTGATCTTTCTAAAACAAGAAGGATCTTCTCTGTTAAACAGAATTAAATTCTATGTTAGGAAAATATTTTCCTAATAAGATAATCATATGATAGAATTAAATTCTATGTTAGGAAAAGATTTTCCAAATCTTGTTAAACAAACAAGATATTCATATGATAGAATTAAATTCTATTTGGAAAATATTTTCCCCTGATCTTTCTAATACTAGAAATTTTTTCCCTGTTAAACAGAGAGCCTCTTGATTCAAAATCCAACGGTGATTATAATATCATCGACCAAATCATAAGATAGAATTGAACTCTTTGTTAGGAAAATATTTTCCTAACCTTGCTAAAACGAACAGAAAATATTTTCTACTAAACAAAATTCTCCAGATCATAGATCCAACGGTGGATATAATTCCCCGAGTGATCTTTGAGATCAATTAGATCAATCGAGATATCTTAATGAGAGATTCTCTCGAACTAATTGATATCTTTCCATGTCCTATATAAAGGGCTCGAGACTTCAAGTCTCACATATACGCGATAGACAATCCCCTCTATAAGCTTTAAGGAGATATACATGTTAGTTGTATGTATGCCCTAGAGGCCAGTATTGTACAGATGATGTATATTATATTGGATGCTTGGACATATATAGAGATGACTTTCTTGCTCGATATGATAGTATGCTATCTGGTTACTCTTTATCTTAACATGTACACTTGTCTCTTTAAACTGTCTTATAGTTACATGTTGATAAAGCCCTTAGGATGTGTACTTGACTACCTGGACTATGATGCAGATCATACTAGTGGGGACATGGTAGTCCATAAGTACATCCTTCATGGTCCCTAGTCATGGGTGTATCGAGACGGGGCATCGATATACCAGTGTAGACTAGCGTATACGCTTCTCGACCCATGAGATGGGCGGTGGATGATCCCATATCCATTGGTGTTTGACATCAGAGATGGTATACGGGTGCTCAGTGGAGACTGGGTACACTGGACGGACTCGCCGAGAACTCCCAGATGGTATTATACCTCACGTCAGATGGCAGTTCTCAGGTGACACTTGTACAGGTTAGTCTGTAGACCCGAGATCGTCATAGAGTCTTGTGTGATTCCCACTGTGCTTTGATCTCCACCTTACCACGTCCATGAGGGCATGCAAAACGGTGGTCTTTGGGTACAGTCCCGAGTCACATGGAGGCAATGAGCGATAGGAGGGGTTTCGTCTCTCCCGGTATTGGGGGTTGATGTTGCGCTGTGCTTGATTAGCCGTAACAGGGAAGTCCCTGGCCAGGGCTGATCAGAGATTTGCTGGTAAGTGTTACCAGTAGTTTTTCGACCCGTTATGAGCCTCACATCGGCACGACTTATCGGTTATTGGGGTCTGACGTATACCACCTCTAGACTTGATATGCGACATATCAGACGAACAGACCGGACTGTACGGTAAGTGTTACTGGTTGGATTCACAGGAGTGTGAGCGGGCTAGCTCGTCGATCTTCTGATCGCTCAATACCCGGGTGGCCGTTACGTTTAGCAGACCGCTTGCGGCTTGTGGGTGCTTGATATGATCATCATCTGCTACCGGCGTATTGACGAGTCTTTAGAGTCCTACACAGAGGTTTCCTGGCTCAAGCGAAACGAAATAGGAGCGCATATGAGATATGTGCAGGACCGAGAATAATGCGTGTATGTGATACCGTATTTCATTCTCGCGATGGATGTATCGATTGGTTATATTCGATATGACCTAGTTATCGAATCATTGATTCGATAAATCGATACATTGGATACTAGTCGGTTATGTGCGACATGACCGGATCATTGAATCAAATGTTGATTTAATGATTTAATGTATAATTATATATTTGATATATTACTTTGTATTAGCTAGTATTGGTTCACTTTAAAAGGATTTTCTCACTTGATGCACATTGTATATGTGATATATTTTTTTGTGCACTTGTTTGTATCATATTTGATGATACTTGCTCACTTGGGTTTGTGTAAAGATTAAACCATGGTTACATGTATAATGGTTAGGGTTTTGATTATTTACTTAGTTATTTATTTATTTATTCATTTTGGATATTATTAAGAATGGTGGCTTATTTTGTTTCTATGTTGAAGCTTCTTGAAGCTTTGACAAAGTCCACCATCCTTATCTCATCCTTAACCCTAACCATTCCAACTAACCTTAGTTTAATCTCTACACTTGACCATGGTCAAGATATGATAAGTATTCATATTAGTTTCATTTTTTAAATAGAACACTTATCATATTCTTTCTTCTTCTTCATCTTCTTCTTCAAGATAGAAAACTTGATGCCATCAATGTCAACTTGAGATCTAAAGTGAGAAATCCAATTCCAAAGTGAACCCACCTCCTATTTCTTCACCCTCTACCTCTTGCCAAGTTGTTTTGGGTGTTTTCTTCACAAGTTTCACAACTTGGTGAAGTCGGAGCTTGAACTTGTGAAACCTCGACGTAGATCATCTTCGGCACGAAGTCGACGACCTAGTCCGCCCAATTCTCCGATGAAGCTGACGTTTGAGTTCGGGATTCGAGATGGACAGCGAGAGGACGCGTACGTGGAGCTAAGGAAGTGGAGAACCGGATCTACAAAGGTTGTAGCCTCTCTCCTTTAGTTAAGATGTTAACTAGTTCGGTTTATCGCCTAAATTTCTAGTTAACGATCCGTATTAGGGTTTCTCGGCACCCATAAAATTTGAAATTGGCATGGTTGATGCCTTGTGAGACCTCTATAGTGTGCCTAGGGACCCTACAGTGGTATCAGAGCTACTAGGCATTAGATGTCGACCTATGGGGGGTTCTCACTGTGTGACAGTGTGGCGAAGCATAGGCTCTTACCCCCAGGGTGTCCCGAGACCGGAAGGTGTTCCGGCGGGTTGTAGTCCTCGCGAGGGGGCATGCGTAAAAAGTAGCTGCTGAGGGACCCGTTGGTGCCACGGCGACCCCATTGGATAGGGTTGCTGCCTGACCTATAGTGGTATCAGATCCAAGCTAGAGCCTTAGGCGAAGTCTAGACGGAGTTTGAAGTCCGATCGACCCGAAACCCCAACTCAAATATTGCTCTCTGGACTTTTTCTAAAAAATGGGATTTTTCCATATTAAAAATTCTTTAAAATATCAGCATGAAGATATAAGAATTATGGTGCAAAATGAGCTCATGATGCGTCTAAACCGCCGCGGAAACGCGGCAGAAGCATGGCTTCTGCCGCGGTTCCGCCGCCTACTGTTCACAATGCGCAATAATTTTTGCACAGTAATTCCTCTTTTCTGGTGCTGAGTTTTATGGGAATTTTTAATATTTATTCAAGAGTTGAATTTTCTGGGATTGTTTTGGGGATTCGGTGTTTCAATCGGAGTATCATATTTTGTCTATGTGGCTTTCTGGATTAATTTTAGAATATGTTAAAAAGTTCGACCGGATATAAATACCCAATTTTTCCCCTGTCGGGAAATTTCCAAGTGTTGGATTTTTCCGTAGTTTAACGACGTTCTAAGTAGTGCAAGTAACGCGATGGACCCTCTAGAAGACAACAAACCTTAACTCGATTATGTGACCGTCTTGAACTGCCCTTTGAACCTTCGGGTTTGGGACAGTACGGCGTGCCACATGTGAGGCGTTGGCTTGACCCTTCTACGGCTGGACCATTGGTACTGAGGCACGAACTGAATGTTGTTAGACTTATTTCATGTGTTGGACGGTTTCGGGAAAACTTGGGTGTTCGAGTGTTCGATCGGAAAGTTTAATATTTTCTATTTATCTGGAATAGGATACAATAATTGGAATTCACAAACAGTTATGAGATAACTGAATGAATGTTATAAATCTAGCGGTTTAGTTTCATTTGATATTGAAAAGAGTTTTCGATAATGAGACTAAAATGCGGGGTTTATAACTGTTAGGCATGTGATGTCTAAGTATTTCATTTGATTAGGCATGTGATGTCTAAAGAGGTTGCGGATTCCAACTGTTGTAGTTTTACACTTTCTTTTCTGTGACCGTAAGTGTAATATGTGATATCGCCGGTTTCGTTGCTATATGACAACGACAATTGGGATGCTCATATTTACTTATGTTGATGACATGTGATGTTATGTGTTGCTGGATATGTTATATTGGATCGTCGTGTTTGAATAGCCGGGGTTTTTTATGTGAGATGAGTGTTTTTCATTTTCATTCATGTAAAAACTTGTATGTAATATTCTTTTATTGGGGCACTTCCAGGTTGCGGAAGTCGTCACCTTTTGTATATTATTTACTTTTCCGCATTAGGATAGACCCAAGGAGTGGAGCACAAGTAACCGGGTTCTAGGGTTCAGTGGGAGACCATCTCGAGGAGTCGAGTCCGGGTCTCCTAACCCTAGAATTGGTAGGGTTGCTTGCCGCTCTCGTAGGGGTCCAGGGGTGTGGGATTGGCTATTCATCACGACTGTGGAATCCGTGTTTTATACTGGCTCGTATTGAAAACACGGACGTCCTAGTATATCCAATGTTTCATATGTTTCTTCTGCTGCGATATCTGTGATGTGATCATGTGATGTTCTGTGATAGATACAGTATATAGTATATATGATATATTATATAGACGTTACTTATGTTTTGCACCCGCACTAGCCCTGCCCTGCTATGTCGTTAGTTACCTAACCTAACGGTGCATGAGGGGACATCGAGGCGAATGCGGATGGCATAAGTGTACGTCATATCTATCTGTGATGTTTAGGTATTTAAATGATGGGACTTCATTAATGTGATTAATGAAAGAAAAGAAACCTAAGATGTTGTAGAATCAAATTTTAAATAAAAAGGGGGTAGCTACAGTTCTTGCTTTGCATACCGGTATATATGATATACCCTGCACCTTATTCGATGAGGAAAGGACCGAGATCCCTTCACCGGGAGTGACTCCTTTAGCAATAACTGGCAGATGCTACATACTCGGTTTGCTTTTGATTGTTTTTGAGTTTTGCTTTGTACAGTGATATATATGATATATCCCGCACCTCATTCGACGAGGAAAGGGCCGACGATCCCTTCACCGGGAGTGACCCCTTTAGCAAAACTAGAAAAGCCTCAAAATCACTCCATTTCAAAACTTCATTTGATTCTACAACGATATCAAGTTCATTAAGCAATAGGTTTTCAGAAAAACCTGTCGTAGCCCTCCGTCATTTCAGATAAGTAGTAGTTAGTATTCGTGCTACGTTTGTTGGCCTGCGTCAAGACGTAGTGTGCGGTAGCTAACTAGTATTTACCTGCTTATGCATATGATGCAGATTGGATTAGGGTAGTCGTGCGACTTTGTTGGCCTGCGTCAAGGGTCGTACGGGTGGGTTTAATTCAATCAGGAAATGACGGGTTGAACTTGACTAGCGCACTATGGTTTGTTGGCCTGCGTCAAGGTCATAGGACGCTAGGGGCAAAATATTATCGGGAATTTCAAGTGTTGAAATTTGCAATGAGATTGCATACCTTCTATGAGATAGTTGGATCCCGATACCCGCTGCGAGTAAGAGTTACTCCTGGGAGAGTTTTACATATTACAATTAGCCGATCAAGTAGGTGTCTAGAAAGGTGTTAACGAGGTTACGCCTCTGGGAAAACGAGGTTTACATTAATTAGGTTTGTGCGAAAGCACGGGGGACCTCCCTCAAAGTACCGACACTGGCCTGGCTAAAAGATTGGCGAACTTGTAGTGTGTAATTAATCCCGGCTAGTCTTTCCTTTTAGGGTTTGAAGGAAGATTTGATAAAAAGCAGTGGGAGCCATCCTGATTAGATAAGATAATAACCAATCTGATCTTGCACGAGCATACGCTAAAGTGTTTTCTTCTCTCTCTCTCCAGGTAGCGACCATTTCATGCCCTAATAAAGATAATAATCTGGATGTATTGACCGAACCCGCATGTTATACTGTGCTGGGGAACGTTGGTTCCGTTCTTTCCTATAAGAGTTATAGGACTGAACATGATATAGGGGAATACCAGGATTCCCATGCCACCCGATTGAAGAAAGTACATGATGATGCATTTTCTTCGGGTGTGTTCGTTACAGAGAACTGTTTCTCCATTTGCCCTACGTCCTGGGTATTAGATACCGGGTCAGGATCCCATATATGTAATCAGTTACATGGGCTTAGAAAAGGTAGAGAACTTGGAGAAGGTGATAAAGACATTAGAGTTGGAAATGGTGCAATTGTTGCAGCTAAGACTGTCGGGGAATATTACCTTGTATTACCAACTGGTAATACATTGGTTCTGAACGAATGCTATTACATGCCGAACCTGATATGCAACATTATATCGGTTTCTTTATTGAGTAAAGAGGGATATAATTTTGTATTAAAGGATAATGTTATGAACATTTTCCGTAACCAAAAGTTGGTTGGATCAGGCACGTTGTGCAATGGCATTTATGTTCTAAATCAATCAACAGTTCTGAGTATAACAAACACACACAAGAGGAAGAGTTCAGAACTGAACGAATCCTTCTTGTGGCATTGTAGACTGGGTCACATCAATGCGACACGCTTAGCTAAGTTGCATAAGGATGGATATTTAAATCCGTTTGAATTTTCATCTTATGACACTTGCCAATCATGTCTCAAAGGCAAGATGACTAAAGCTCCGTTTACGGGACACGGAGAAAGAGTTACCGAACTCTTGGGACTGATACATAGTGATGTATGCGGTCCCATGTCTACACATGCCAGGGATGGTTCTTCGTACTTCATTACATTCACTGACGATCTCTCTAGATTCGGATATGTGTTCCTGATGAAACACAAATCAGAAGCTTTTGAGAAATTTAGAGAATATAAACAAGAAGTCGAGAACCAAACCGGAAAAAGTATTAAAATCCTTCGATCTGATCGAGGAGGAGAATACTTAAGCAATGAATTCCTGGACTTCCTAAAAGAGAATGGGATTCTCTCTCAGCTGACTCCTCCATATACACCACAGCACAACGGTGTATCAGAACGGAGGAACCGCACCCTATTGGATATGGTGCGCTCTATGATGAGCACAGCTGAGTTACCTATTTCCTTCTGGGGATATGCACTGGAAACAGCTGCAGATCTATTGAATATGGTTCCCACCAAAACCGTGCCAACCACTCCATATGAGATATGGAAAGGAAAGAGACCATGTCTTAATTATGTTAAGATATGGGGTTGTCCGGCATATGTAAAAACGCAAAATCCGGACAAACTCGCGGCAAGGTCCATTCTGTGTAAGTTTATTGGATATCCCAAACATTCGCGCGGGTATATCTTCTACCACACCGAGGAACAAAAGGTGTTTGTTTCTCGACATGCCACCTTTTTAGAAAAGGAATTTCTTGAAAAAGAGATTAGTGGCAAGGAGGTAGAACTGGAAGAGGTTCCAGCAATACAGACTACAACAGAAGATTTAGTTGAACCAGAGGATTCAGTAGTTCCCAATGAACTTCAGCCTCTCCGCCGATCTAGTAGGGTTCCTCGCCCACCTGAGAGATACTACGGTTTTCTTATGGATGGTGGCAGTGAGGATTGCATCATGGAGGATGATGACCCAACTAGCTTCGAGCAGGCCATCACGAGTGGGGACTCAGTGAAATGGCTGGATGCTATGCGGTCCGAGATGGAATCCATGTACACCAACAAAGTATGGACTTTGGAAGTTGCTCCTGAAGGGGTAAAACCCATTGGGAGCAAGTGGATCTTCAAGAAGAAACTTGGTGTAGATGGGAAAGTGGAGACTTTCAAAGCTAGACTTGTTGCAAAGGGTTTTCGTCAAAGACCAGGTGTGGACTATGACGAGACCTTTTCTCCAGTGGCTATGCTTAAATCCATCCGGATCATGCTTGCCATCGCTGCATATCATGATTACGAAATCTGGCAAATGGATGTTAAGACCGCCTTTCTAAATGGTGATTTAGAAGAGTGCGTTTACATGACTCAGCCAGAGGGCTTCGTAGACAGTGGGAGCAGCGGGAAGGTGTGCAAGCTTCTTAAATCCATTTATGGATTAAAGCAAGCATCGCGGAGTTGGAACATCTGCTTTGACGTCGTTATCAAAGAGTTTGATTTCGTCAAAAACCCAGATGGACCTTGTATTTACAAGAAGGTGGCAGGGAGTAAGGTTGTCTTCCTCGTATTGTACGTGGACGACATACTCTTGATAGGAAATGATATTCCTATGCTGCAATCGGTCAAGCTCTTCTTATCACAAAGATTCTCAATGAAAGATCTTGGTGATGCCTCCTGCATATTGGGAATTAGGATCTATAGAGATAGATCCAAACGGATTTTGGGATTGTCCCAATCCAGGTACATTGACACCATACTAAAGAGGTTTAGTATGGAAGAATCCAAGCGTGGGAACTTGCCCACGATCTCTGGAGTCACTCTCTCCAAAGAGATGTCTCCCAAGACTGATTTGGAGAGAGCTCGCATGCAAGGGATACCCTATGCTTCGGCTGTAGGCTCTATCATGTATGCGATGCTATGTACCCGATGTTGCATACTCATTAAGTGTAGTGAGTAGGTATCAAGCTGATCCTGGAGAGAATCACTGGACAGCTGTGAAGAGCATTCTCAAGTACTTGCGAAGGACTAAAGAGATGCTCTTGGTGTATCGTAACGGAGAACTTCAAGTGGAGTCCTTTACCGATTCGAGCTTCCAGAGTGATAAGGACGACTCTAAGTCGCAGTTGGGCTTTGTCTTTACCCTTTACGGAGGGGCGGTTAGCTGGAAGAGTTCCAAGCAGGAAACCGTGGCAGACTCGACGATGGAGGCTGAATACATCGCTGCCAACGATGCTGCTAAAGAAGCTGTCTGGATCAAGAAGTTCATTACTGAACTTGGAGTGGTTCCATCCATTGAGCATCCAATACCTTTGTATTGCGATAACAATGGAGCGGTGACTTTGGCCAAGGAACCCAGGTCCCATCAGCGATCCAGGCATATTCTGAGGCGGTATCACCTGATCCGGGAGATAGTTGATCGCCGGGAGATCGAGGTCAGGAGGGTTGACACGAAGAACAACACGGCGGATCCACTCACGAAGGCCATTCCCCAGATACAGTTTGAGAGACTCTTCGGGATGCTAGGTATGCGATACTACAGCAGCTGGCCCTAGTGCAAGTGGGAGATTGTTAGTTGTATGTATGCCCTAGAGGCCAGTATTGTACAGACGATGTATATTATATTGGATGCTTGGACATATATAGAGATGACTTTCTTGCTCGATATGATAGTATGCTATCTGGTTACTCTTTATCTTAACATGTACACTTGTCTCTTTAAACTGTCTTATAGTTACATGTTGATAAAGCCCTTAGGATGTGTACTTGACTACCTGGACTATGATGCAGATCATACTAGTGGGGACATGGTAGTCCATAAGTACATCCTTCATGGTCCCTAGTCGTGGGTGTATCGAGACGGGGCATCGATATACCAGTGTAGACTAGCGTATACGCTTCTCGACCCATGAGATGGGCGGTGGATGATCACATATCCATTGGTGTTTGACATCAGAGATGGTATACGGGTGCTCAGTGGAGACTGGGTACACTGGACGGACTCGCCGAGAACTCCCAGATGGTATTATACCTCACGTCAGATGGCAGTTCTCAGGTGACACTTGTACAGGTTAGTCTGTAGACCCGAGATCGTCATAGTGTCTTGTGTGATTCCCACTGTGCTTTGATCTCCACCTTACCACGTCGATGAGGGCGTGCAAAACGGTGGTCTTTGGGTACAGTCCCGAGTCACATGGAGGCAATGAGCGATAGGAGGGGTTTCGTCTCTCCCGGTATTAGGGGTTGATGTTGCGCTGTGCTTGATTGGCCGTAACAGGGAAGTCCCTGGCCAGGGCTGATCAGAGATTTGCTGGTAAGTGTTACCAGTAGTTTCTCGACCCGTTATGAGCCTCACATCGGCACGACTTATCGGTTATTGGGGTCTGACGTATACCACCCCTAGACTTGATATGCGACATATCAGACGAACAGACCGGACTGTACGGTAAGTGTTACTGGTTGGATTCATAGGAGTGTGAGCGGGCTAGCTCGTCGATCTTCTGATCGCTCAATACCCGGGTGGCCGTTACGTTTAGCAGACCGCTTGCGGCTTGTGGGTGCTTGATATGATCATCATCTGCTACCGGCGTATTGACGAGTCTTTAGAGTCCTACACAGAGGTTTCCTGGCTCAAGCGAAACGAAATAGGAGCGCATATGAGATATGTGCAGGACCGAGAATAATGCGTGTATGTGATACCGTATTTCATTCTCGCGATGGATGTATCGATTGGTTATATTCGATATGACCTAGTTATCGAATCATTGATTCGATAAATCGATACATTGGATACTAGTCGGTTATGTGCGACATGACCGGATCATTGAATCAAATGTTGATTTAATGATTTAATGTATAATTATATATTTGATATATTACTTTGCATTAGCTAGTATTGGTTCACTTTAAAAGGATTTTCTCACTTGATGCACATTGTATATGTGATATATTTTTTTGTGCACTTGTTTGTATCATATTTGATGATACTTGCTCACTTGGGTTTGTGTAAAGATTAAACCATGGTTACATGTATAATGGTTAGGGTTTTGATTATTTACTTAGTTATTTATTTATTTATTCATTTTGGATATTATTAAGAATGGTGGCTTATTTTGTTTCTATGTTGAAGCTTCTTGAAGCTTTGACAAAGTCCACCATCCTTATCTCATCCTTAACCCTAACCATTCCAACTAATCTTAGTTTAATCTCTACACTTGACCATGGTCAAGATATGATAAGTATTCATATTAGTTTCATTTTTTAAATAGAACACTTATCATATTCTTTCTTCTTCTTCATCTTCTTCTTCAAGATAGAAAACTTGATGCCATCAATGTCAACTTGAGATCTAAAGTGAGAAATCCAATTCCAAAGTGAACCCACCTCCTATTTCTTCACCCTCTACCTCTTGCCAAGTTGTTTTGGGTGTTTTCTTCACAAGTTTCACAACTTGGTGAAGTCGGAGCTTGAACTTGTGAAACCTCGACGTAGATCATCTTCGGCACGAAGCCGACGACCTAGTCCGCCCAATTCTCCGATGAAGCCGACGTTTGAGTTCGGGATTCGAGATGGACAGCGAGAGGACGCGTACGTGGAGCTAAGGAAGTGGAGAACCGGATCTACAAAGGTTGTAGTCTCTCTCCTTTAGTTAAGATGTTAACTAGTTCGGTTTATCGCCTAAATTTCTAGTTAACGATCCGTATTAGGGTTTCTCGGCACCCATAAAATTTGAAATTGGCATGGTTGATGCCTTGTGAGACCTCTATAGTGTGCCTAGGAACCCTACAATACAGAATACAGAACATATCCCCAAGCTTTCGATACACAATACCCTCCAAGCTTCCGCGAGATCCCCTCCTTATGCTTTCACAACAACAACAGAGAATTTAATTCTCTCTCGGAGAAGATCAATCTTTTGTTCGATCACTAGGTAAAGACAGAGATAAGAATATGTCCCCCTTTTTGCCTATTTCATATATGATATAAGGGTTCAACCATCTTATAAGAACTTGGTTCTTCCTCGGGATCTAAGATCCACAAGACAAATCTCCCATAAGGTGAGAATTTAATTCTCATCAGGAATATCTTATTCTTCAGATCAAAGATCCATTGGAGAACTATGGTGTTTTACCCCCTGCACATAAAAGACAGAACATGTAAGAATAGACCCACAAAGATGGAATCGATATTCTAAGAACTTAGTTCCTCCAAAATATAACAGGGTTTTATCCTAATAAGAACTTAGTTCTCACAAAAAAGGAAGAACTTAGCTCTAGCAAGATCTGCAGAACTTTTAGAGTTTAACTCAAATTTTTAGTGTTAATATCTGCATGAATATGGAGAGGATCACGTAGAAGACATGTGAGTATCTTGGAAGTCAAAGAAAACAAAGACCCACATGAGAGGAATACAGACACTCAAAGAAAATATAGAACAACGGATCACGTGGAAGACATGTGAGCGCTAAGACTTACAGTCTCACGTGGAAGACACGTGAGCGCT
This sequence comes from Agapanthus africanus, assembly GCA_030015575.1. NCBI lineage: Eukaryota > Viridiplantae > Streptophyta > Magnoliopsida > Asparagales > Amaryllidaceae > Agapanthus > Agapanthus africanus. The sequence goes on from CM057350.1 coordinate 159,716,815, forward strand.
AAGACTCTGGTGCTTAGCACTACTCACGTGGAAGACACATGACCAATCATGAAGATGATACCCCATGTGGAAGAAACGTGAGCGCTGAGACTCTGGTGCTTAGCACTCCTCACGTAGAAAACACGTGACCAATCATGAAGATGATACCCCACGTGGAAGACACGTGAGCGCTGAGACTCTAGTGCTTAGCACTGCTCACGTAGAAGACATACATATGACCAATCAAGAAGATAGCAGTCCATGTGTCATTCACGTGAGCGTCATAATAAACTAGTGCTTAGCACTACTCACGTAATAGACACGTGAACACTAAAAACCAGGCTTCTCACATGAAGAGCACGTGAAGCAGACTCTGTGATGAAGCTTAAGATTCTAGGCCCAGTGCTTAGCACTACTGGGTTATCTAAAGCCCAAAACAAAATATTTGGCCCAGTGCTTAGCACTATTGGGAAACAGAGCCCGAAATCTATTCCAAAATTAGACTAACTCCCTGAAGTTTCAAACTTCTTTGATTTTCAAAGGAAAATCGATCTTGATAATACATATTTTAAGTCGGCCTTAATCTAAAGAAAGATTAACGATCCTTAAAACACATGTTAAGATAATCTTAATCTAAGACTAGATTAACGATCCTTAAACCCCCTTGAACTTATGGACCTCATTTATATGAGATCTACATCATAAGTTCAAAGCCTCAAATCTGATTTATGGGTTTGGACTAATTCGCGCCCTACAGGCATGACAAGATTAATCTCCATATACAATCCAAGGGCAACCCCATAATAAACAATATATAACACAACACGAAGCGACCTATTGGAGAAGGTAAAAGTTGTTATCGCTTTGTGATAACGTAATTAACTATAGGAGTTTGCGTCTGCAGGGAAGAGCGTCCCCACAATCAAAAACCCCTCATCATTGAGGGGGAATTTGATAAGTTGGCTACATCGGTCGCATCTATCCAAACCTCCAATATACGATGCCATAAATCAACTTGGTATTTTCATAGAGGTGGATAGATATGTTCCATACAGCATCTGCCCCCAAATTCAGGCTAGACGTCTCCAACGTCTCAGTCCAGTTTTCAGCGGTAAACAGTTATGTTATGCCATTGGTTTAGCACAACTTAACTCTGTCTTTTAGGAGTGACAAGTGGAGGGAAGAGAAGAGTATGGACACTTGGAAGCTTGATTAAATCCTAAGGTTAGGATTTTGTAGAGAAAAAAATATTAGTAACCATTTTCTTTTAGAATGGTTCATAACTAATGTTAGCTTCCCTCTCTTCAAATGTTCCACTCTCTTCTTCTTCCTCCTCTTTAGTTAGTGGATAAAAGAAATTAATTAGTGAGAAAAATAATTAGTGAACAAACTACATCTTCTAGAAAGATAGATTAGCATACTAGCTTCTTATGTTATTTCAAGTGAGGAGTTAAAGCCATTGGAGAGAGCTTTCGAGGTGGATCATCTATGATAAGGAAGATCACTTGCAAACATGGATAATTATAGTATTGATTTTGGGTTACCATGGACTTTCAAAGAGCCTACATTGGATTCCAACAAAAATTGGAGCATATGAAGATAATACAAAGGTTGTATGATTCTAACCTTGGATGCAAATCTTGTTGCTAGTTCAATTCTTTAGCTTGTATCCTTGTCTGTGTACTTAGAGCTGTCATGACCCAAAGTTGGGTGTGACCGGCACTTAGATTGTATAATATTTAAAGATATTCACATAGTCCAAGTAAGCCGAAAACCAAGATCAAAATCCTTTTTGCGGAATTCATTATGTAGAGATTTAGTTTTAAGTAAAAATCACAGTTTATGAAGTTAAATTATTAAACAAGTATAAAATGTTAAATGTGGTTGCATTCTTAGTTGGGAGCAACAATATTAACAGTGGAATTAAATACAAAATCATAATATGAAATCAAAGAAGAATCTCAAACATAAATAAAAGAAATACTATTTAATACAACCAAACGATCTTATCTTTCGAAATAATATACATATAACCACATATCGTTCTAAGTCATTATACAGGGTCAGATGGAGAAACTCTAGATTCAATATACAATACCAAAAGAGGAGGTTACTACATAGGTAACCCACCTAGCAAAAAGAGCGATAAACTGATAAGTGGATCTGTTTGCTGCTATACGTCTACTCGACTCCTGCAAAGAACTGTGGCACAACGGGGTGAGTTGCCAACTCAGTGAATATAACTAACATATATCGACTGATAATTTAAGTATGCCGATCTAGAACTAATATCAACAATGATGAATATGATGCATACTAACAGGTGGAAGCATAAATTTGTACTACTCAATATATAAATCCAAAATTGAAATCTCATCAATTATTTTCCAAATAAGGTTCATTTTCTTCCCGTGTCCAACATCGACACAAATCTTCGGTGTTTCATCAGGCATCGTTTCCCGAACGATCCTGTCAATCAATAACACCGGTCGGTATCACATAGATATCCGCCGTGTTTACCACTGACTCCGGTATCGAGTATCCTCGTTAGGCTCACCGCCTAAAGTGCGGCCCCTGCCCCTCAGCCCCGACCGGGTCCACCATGATCCGGCTGTATAGCTACCCCACCCAGCTTGGATATACGTAAGAAATTCCGCAACCGTATATCTACTCCACCCGGTTCGGAACAAAACCAAATCAAAAAAACGACATTTCATGGTGGACATGTCACATTTATCATAAAAATCATTGAATTCTTTCGCTAGTGTTTAAAAACTCAAAGCCATAAATCCATGGTAATCTAATGCATCTTATATCAGAACTACACATACTTGGAGATAATATATGATAATGTTTATGAAAAATAACTACCATTCTTGATGTTCAAGGTATGACGGGAATCCTATTTAGTATAATAAGTACTAAGTGTATATGTGACATGTTAATATCGACGAGGTGTAGTGTAACATGTAGATTTATGCAGGTGCGGCATAACTCGTCGATAACTGTGCAGTGTTCTAACAATTATTAACATGGCGATGTATATATATCTATATGAATGCATATGATCAATTTAACATACAAAAGCCCATTTTTATTTACTTAACTACGGGCGTATCACGCCATCCATACAAAATCCCCCGGTAGATGTTTAGTCTACTCACCGAAATACGTCGAATCAACTCAGATCACCAATCCATTTCCTTTCCTTGCGGCCTCCGAAGTTTCCGTATTCGAATCTATTATCGAAATTAACTTGTATAAGAACAGCTAAACTCCGATACGGCGAAAACATGAAAATACCAGTTTTACGTATTAGCTATACTAAGTATGATTATCGCAACCTATCAAACACTTATACTAACTGGATTTAATTAAACGCTGTTTCGTAACAGAAAACAGAATCGTATTATGAAACGTCCGTGTCGTGTTTTAAACGTTTTAACCCCATTTCAGATATTAACTCCCAGATTTTATATACTGTTAAATTAGCTTAAATAAACAATACCAAGTATCATAATACCTTCACAGAGACCTACCCTGAAATCCACAAGATCCAAAACACCTAGAAATCCGGCGACGCCGGAATTATCCTATAGGTCGCCGGCCCAAATCCGAGCCCCTTAGTTCGTGTTCCTATGGTTTGCTCTATGTTCCAAATATATCATTTTAGCACTGTTTTATTAAGTTGATTTTATTCCGACTAACAGCAGATTACTACAGAGCTAAGTTTTCCTTAAAATACGAAATTATAGAACTTGTTCATTTCAAATTAAACTAATTACAGACCTAAAATCCTACTGTGATTAAGTATATTACCCACAATATTTTGTTGGAATAACCCCTCCAAGATGCTAAGCCCCTTGTCCTAGCTTGACGGTGATGAATCCCTTGTCTAGCTCTTCTTCTTTCCTTTGTTCATCTATGTTTGTTCTTAATTTTCCTTTCCTTTCTTTTAATTTTCAGAAATTAAACTTGCTAAATGATCTGAACCAAGTTTATATATATGGTGATGGGAAGAAGGAGGTGGTAGGAGGAGGTGTCAAGGAATTAGATGTGCCCTCTTCATGCAAGGAGGAGGTGTAGGTGTGTGTGAGTGCATGAAAGGAAGATGTGTCACTACTTATCTCCTAATTTTTTATTTTAATTAACAATAAAATTCTGAACTAAATGGTTTTCTACCCTTTTTCATTTACACCCTTAACCAATTCCCATTTGCACAAAATCCTAAACTTTACTTAGAAACCCCTCACAACTTAGTTTATTATAAAACACTCATTTTATTAAAATGAAGCTAAAATTTACCTTAAAACCCTTATAATTCATTTATGTTGCATACTAAATTTTTTTATTTAAATTGTTTTACATACATCTTATGAAATTGACTTATTTGTTTTTAATAAATTTTTGATTTATCATTTTATTATTAAATTAATTAATTTTATTTATTTCTAATTTTCAAAATGTTACAATATTCACTCCTTAAGAAAATTCAGTCCCCGAATTTAAAACTTAACTAGACGTACCCTCAAAAAGGATGTGAAAATTTCTTCCGCATCGCATCCTCGGTCTCCTAAGTACTTTCCTCGCGTTTCGTTCCTCGCCAGAGAATCCTTATAGATGGAAGTATACTTGATCACAGTTTCTTTGCCTGCCAGTTAAGAATAGCCGCCGGCTGCACTGTGTAGTATAAATCAGGTTCAAGCGGTAAGGTCTGATGCTGGATCGCGTGAGAAGGATCGTGAAGATACTTGCGAAGTATCGAAACGTGAAACACCGGATGCACATCGGGAAAACTTGATGGAAGTGCTAAACAATAAACTACATCACCCACTCTTTTCAGAATCTCGTAAGGTCCGACATATCTGGGGCTGAGCTTCCCCTTCTTCCCGAAACGTATCACACCTTTCATCGGAAATATACGAAGGAACACATGATCTCCCACATCAAACTCGAGTTTACGACGTTGTTGATCTGCATAAGATCTTTGTCTGCACTGGGCCACTCTCATTGTGTCTCGCACCAGCTGAATCTTTTCCGTAGTCTTCTGTACTACCAGTGGTCCCCAAAATGCTACTCTCGTTCAGTTCCGTCCAGTAAACGGGCGATCGACATTTCCTCCTATACCAAGCTTCAAAGGGTGCCATCTGGATCGTCTCCTGAAAATTGTTGCTGTACGAGAATTCTATCAAAGGTAGGTGACGATCCCAACTACCACCGAAATCAAGGCTACAAGCCCGAAGCATATCCTCTAGTGCCTGAATGGTTTGCTCCGACTGACCATCTGTCTGCGGGTGAAAAGTTGTACTAAAACTCAACCGTGTACCCAGAGCTTCTTGAAGTTTCCGCCATAACCTGCTAGTAAACTGGGTACTCCTATATGAAATTATGCACGTCGGAACTCCATGCAGACGTACAATCTCATCGATATAAATCTGAGCATACTGTGCAAAACCATACGTCGTCTTTACTGGAAGAAAATGAGCTGCCTTTGTCAATCTATCTACAATCACCCAAATAGAATCATACCCTCTGCTAGTCCTGGGTAGACCCACCACGAAATCCATGGAAATCTGTTCCCATTTCACTCTGGAATGGGTAAGGGATGCAATTCTCCGGCTGGCCTGCCTTGACTTGTTGACAAGTCAAGCATCTCGAAATGAACTCTACAACATCCCTTTTCATTCCTTCCCACCAGTAAACATCCTTCAAATCATGATACATCTTGGTGGAACCAGGATGAATACTGCATGCTGATCTATGGGCCTCCTCTAAAATCTCACATTTCAGTCCATCCGAATCTGGCACACTCAGACGAGCCCCAAAACGTAATACTCCTTAGTTATCTATCACGAACTCTGACTCTCTGCCCTGCCTAAGCTGATCCATAATCTCCAATCTACGAACATCTGCGGCCGTGTCTCTCGAATACGATCTAATAGCTGAGGACGGTGCGAACCTGTGCTAACTGTCCTCCTGTCGATGTGAACTCGAACTGTATACGGCTATCACATAAAATTTGTCAGTCTGTAGAAGACTGTCTCTGCATAGTGCACCATTGAGATAGGCTACCTCCAGGCCTCCAACTCAAAGCCTGTTCTATAATGTTTGCTTTGCCTGGATGATACAGAATCTCACAATCGTAATCCTTCACGAGTTCCATCCACCTATGCTGCCTTGGTCCAGATCCCACTGCTGAAAATTATACTTCAAGCTCTTACGATCTGTGAAATATTGGCACGATTGTTCACACAAGTATTGTTCCCAGATCTTCAGTGCGAAAGCTATAGTAGCCATCTCCAAATCTTGAGTGGGGTAGTTCTGCTCGTGCCTCTGCAACTGGCGAGAAGCAAAAGCTACAACCCTGCCGTGCTGCATCAACACACAGTCTAAACCCACTCTAGAGGCATCACAATACCCAATAAAGCCACCTGACCCAGAAGGTAATGATAAGACTGGTGCAGTCATTAAGCGAGTTTTCAACTACTAGAAACTTTGGTCACACGTCTCCGTCCAAAGAAATGGATCCTCCTTCCTAGTCAGCCCATACCGGTTACAAAACGCAGTCTTAGGAATGTCATCCTTCCGAACTTTCTATTGATGGTACCCTAACCACAAATCCCTCTTTGAGAAGTAGCCAGCCCCCCTGCAACTGATCGAATAAGTCATCGATACGAGGTAGTGGATACCTATTTCGCACAGTGATGCGATTCAGCTGTCGGTAGTCAATACACATTCTTGTACTACCGTCTTTCTTCATTACAATTAAGACAGGAGCTCCTCACGGCGATACACTGGAACGCACAAGTCCTTTAGCTAACAACTCTTGCAGCTGACTTTTGAGTTCTTTCAACTCCGTCGGTGCCATACGATAGGGTGGCATAGAAATAGGCCCCGCACCCGGAATCAAGTCAATGCAGAATTCAATGTCACGATCAGGCGGTAATCCTGGCAACTCAGCAGGAAACACATCTGGAATTTCTTGTGCGATCGGAACCTGGTCCAATGGAATCTCAGCGACCCTTAAGTCCTGAACAAAAGCCAAGAACCCATGACAACCCTTCTTCAAGAGTCGTCCCGCACAAAAAGCAGAAATCATGTTGGCAGGAGTTATATTACAATCTCCCTGCCCAACAAAGATCGGTTCATCGGGAGAACAAAATCTACCCGCCCTTCCCCGACAATCTACATAGGCATGACAAGCAGCCAACCAAATCATACTAAGAAGTATATCAAAACTACTACATCTAGGAGACTCAAATCCACTACTAAATCCCTATCGTCAATATATACTGAACGTGACCTAAATACATGTCAGGCTATAAAAGAATCTCCTATAGGAGTAATCATAACTTGCGGTAACTAATCCTAACACTACGACTCTCTCCCCAGAGAAAGTACAAAACGTGAAGATACGTATAAATGCGTAGAATCGGAATTAAATAAAATATGCGCATCTAAGGAACATACTACAAGAGTACCTGTCACTACTGCAGTGAATGCCTGGCATTCCGTGGAGTCAGTGCAAAAACCAGTGCCTGGCCCTTGCCCGCATCCTGTCATCCTCTACTTCTATCTCCTCGACCTCTCTGAGATCGTTCTGCAAAGCCTCGACCTCGTGGTGCAACCGTCTGGCGTGTAGGGCCAACTGGGGAAGGAAGTAAAGCCACCGACGATGAAAGTGGAGGGGTAAAATAGCCTGCGGAACAACAGTTCCTCCTGGGCGTGTACACTGTCTAGCTAAGTGCCCTGAAATTCCACAATTATAACATGTATATGGAGGTCCCTGTCCTACTGGGTGTGAACTAAACATCTGGCCCTGAGTCACTGTTTCCTGATTTAAAATCAGGAAAGCCTACGGAAAAGGCTTCAGGAAAGGGTCACGTGCTTACGCGTGACCAGCAGTCACGTGTTGGCACGTGACATCTAAAAGCATCGGCAAGGAAAATTCAGTTTCCCAACTACATCGAAGAAAAAGGCTTTAGAAAGGGTCACGTGCTCCCACATGACCAGGGTCACGTGTTGGCACGTGACACTCAAAAGCGGCAGACTCAATTCCCTGATTGAATCAAGAAAAAGGCTCCAGACGAGGGTCACGTGCTCACACGTGACCAGAGGTCACGTGGTGTCACGTGACAGCTAAGCAGCGACCAGAAAGCAGAGCGCAGAAAGAAAGAAGAGGGCTCGTTCCAAGGGGGTCATGTGCCCACACGTGACCAAGGGTCACGTGGCTACACGTGACCAAGGGTCACGTGGCTACACGTGACCAGCTTTCAAAGCCTATCTGTTGACAGAATTAAATTCTGAGAAAAGACCTCTTAAATCTTTCCAAAGCAACCGATTGAATTAAAGATTTAAAGGTGATTAAATATCATCTATCTATGGGAAAATCTCGAATTTGGAAAGATTTCCCCGTAAAATCTAACCGAAATAACAAAGGAGAATCTCTGGATTTAAAATCCAATGGTGAATAAAATTCACCTAATAATCCAAAAGTCCAAAACGAATGATGGATACAAATCAAATCTCTCAATGAAAGATTCATCAAAAACTAATTGACTCGGCTGCTTCTCCTATAAATAGGAGCCAAGAGACACACAAAAAGGAGATATATATGCAGAGGGAAGAAAAGAGAGAGAGCCTTGATACTTTGGAGGAATTTGGATCTTCTGCAAAAGAAAACCCTAGGTAAGAAAGGGAAGGCTTTTCGAAAGAAAAGAGAATTTAATTCTCAACAGAGTTTAACTCTGATATAAAAACAGAAGAACATAGTTCTCTCTTTGGTGGAGGATCTGTAAAGTGCACATCTCCCATTGAGTTGAGAATTTAATTCTCAATGGGTTGAGATCCTGCCATGCAGATCCAAAGCATAGAGAGGGAATGGAAGCACGAGAATTTAATTCTCACAGAACTATAGGAATTTAATTCCTTTAAAATAAAATTAGGGTTGACCCTGTGAATGAAAAGAATCAGGGTTTAACCCTGGTTAAGAACTTAGTTCTGTTAAAACAACAGGAATTTAATTCCCTTAATCTCATTCCCCAGAATAATTCTTTAACAGAGAGTGGGAGTTTAACTCCTTAAAGCTTTTATTAGGGTTTAACCCTATTCAGTTCTTCACATATATGAGGAATTTAATTCCTACAGAAAATTCAGAGTTCAACTCTACTCCAGAATATGAACCTTCAAAAGGAAGTAGGAATTTAATTCCTCTGAAATTATTGCCAGGGTTCAACCCTACGAGGAATTTAATTCCTGAAAGGGATTAACAGATCTTCTAAAAAACATACATAGAGGCAGGGTCACGTGTCACCACGTGACCCCCAAAAAGATCTACAGAAAAGCCCCTTTGAGGCAGTGCCTCACGTGACCCTTGGCAGAGGCTTTAACATACTCCATTTAAACACCCGTCACGTGATGGCACGTGATGCTCCAAAAGATGCGATATTCTCAGCAGAACAAATGAAGGAAGGGCGCCCTCACGTGCTACCACGTGACCCCTCTTGCCTTAGCGTCTAACGCTAAATTGGAACCCCTGAATCCAGTGTTAAAACACTGTTTGGCCTTAGTGTTCAACACTAATCAAAGAGCTTTATTTGCAGTGTTCAACACTGATTACCTTAGTGTTTAACACTAATTTGAGATCTCTGCTGCCAGTGTTTTGATCTGTTTTAGTGTTTAACACTAATTTGAAAGCCTTGTTGATGGTGTTTAACACCAACTATCTTTTAGTGTTAAACACTAACTTATCAATCTCATTCCCAGTGTTCAACACTGATTGGTCTTTAGTGTTTAACACTAGGCATTGGCCCAATTGGCTAAATGGCCAGAGGCAAAGCCTCTCTTTCAATGGACCAACAGAGGGCCAATATTTTGGACTTAGCCCAAACTGGCCATAAGTCCTCAAATCATCTTGAACTGAGCACATCTGCTCTTTCAACCCACTCATTGGTTCAAGGGTACATCTCTGAACTCCTCTGATATTTGTCGTTGTAATCCTTCAACGTCTTCAGAGAGGTGACGGGTCCCGACAACCACACATCAACACGGACTGTGGGGTCCTTAAACTCATGGACTTATGCGTCCCTAAACCAAGATACGGACTGTGGGGTCCTTAAACCCGCGGACTTATGCATCCTTAAACTAACGGACTAATGCGTCCTTAAACACACCCATATGGACTGTGGGGTCCTTAAACCCATGGACTTATGCGTCCTTAAACTACCAATGGACCACCATGTCCCTAAACTGGTAATGGACCACCATGTCCCTAAACTGGTAATGGACCACTACGTCCCTAAACTGGAAATGGACTACTATGTCCCTAAACTGGAACAATAGAGCCCAAACACTCTTTTGTCGGATCTAAACGATCCCGTTAAGTCGATCTTAGTCCCAAACTGGACTAACGTATCCTTAACAACCGTTTAAGTTGATCTTAGCCTCAAATATGGCTAACGTATCCTTAAACCTTCAAACAGACTTTAGTCCCAAATTGGGCTATGGATCACCCAACCAATTTTGGTCCAAGGGTACATCTCTGAACTCCTCTGACACCTGTCATTGTAATCCTTCAACGTCGTCAGAGAGGTGACGGGTCCCGACGGCCATACAATCAATGGACCACTATGTCCCTAAACTGGAACAATAGAGCCCAAACGCTCTTTTGTCGGATCTAAACGATCCCGTTAAGTCGATCTTAGTCCCAAACTGGACCAATGTATCCTTAACAACCGTTTAAGTTGATCTTAGCTTCAAATATGGCTAACGTATCCTTAAACCTTCAAACAGACTGGACTATGAATCCCTCCAATCAACTTTGGTTCAAGGGTACATCTCGGAACTCCTTTGACACCTGTCGTTGTAATCCTTCAACGCCGTCACAGAGGTAACGAGTCCCGATGACCATACATGCAATGGACCACTATGTCCCTAAACTGGAACAATGGAGCCCAAATGCTCTTTTGTCGGATCTAAACGATCCCGTTAAGTTGATCTTAGTCTCAAGTTAGACTAACGTACAAACGTTTGAGTTGACCTTAGCCTCAAATATGGCTAACGTATCCTCAAACCAAACCCCCAAACCCAAATCTAAGATAATACGGATTTGGACTAGTCCACGCCCTACGGACGACGACATAACTCGGTCTCTGTAAACAATCCACGGGCAACAAAACATAAAATAGACACACACGACACGAAGTGACCATCTGGAGAAGGAGAAAGTTGTTACCGCGATGCGGTAGCGTAATTAACTGCAGGGGCTTGCGCCTGCAGGGAAGAGCGTCCCCACAATCAAAAACCCCTCAAGCGAGGGAGAATCTGACGAAGTCTGCTACATCGGCCGCATCCGTTCAAACCTTCGATGTATGGTGCCATAAATCAACTTGGCATCTTCAGAGAGGTGAACGGATAGCACCAATTAGTATCTGCCCCGAATCTCAGTGCCAAGACATCACAGTCCTGCACGCCGTCTTTCGGAGGGGAACAGATTCTGGCACGCCCGGTGGGACCTTTTCCTCTTTCCACTCCGCACTTTGTGTGTCGTGATTCGCGAACCAATCGCGGTTCGCTAATGGTTGCCCTTGAGTTTCAAGATACTAAGACTTGGCGTCCTTCTTTTTGCAGAAAGCAAAGAATCGATGGCTTCTACTTCTGCGAAACGCTCCAACTGCTCGGACTGCAATTGCAACCAACGCTCGGCCTCGCCAGGAGGTATAGCCTACAGACCCCAAGCTGCTTCGCTATTCACAATGCCCGTGGAACAGGTCACTCGAGCCACCACAGGATTGTTTTTTGGGACCATGCTCCCACCGACAAGCTTCACCGCGCCGGTGCTGACAGAGGAAGCTCCCAAGAAGTCGGTCTTTGATCGTCTTACCCCTGCCGTGGCTCCTCTCAACGGGTCGCCCAACACCAGCGCCTCGGTCTTCTCTAGATTGGGCCAAGACTCCTGTGGACCCACAATGAGGCCTACAATCCCAGAGAAGGTTGCTTCTAAGAAAGTGACCGGTCCTGCTCCTGAAGTCGTCAAAGCGGCTTCCCCTGCCACAAAGTCGGTCTTTACAAGATTGACGGCTCCAGCTCCCGCTCCTGCTATCCAAAGGACGTCGGTCTTTGACAGGCTAACACCAGCAATGACCCCCCACCTACACAGGGGGCAAGACGAAGCTATTCTTACAGCTGAACCAACGCCGTCCGCTCGACACGCTCGACGTCGCCACTGGCGCCGAGTAAGGAAGGCTGGGGGCAACTCCCCCTCTGGGCTAACTCCACCAGCCCCGATGACAGAAGTTAATGCTGCTGTTCCAACTGGGAACAGCTTTGAGATGCTAAATAAGGTGCGCAGGAATTCTCCTACCGCGATGCTAAAGAGGTCTCCTCCTCCACTAAAAAAGGTTGCGGAAATAAAGCCAGAACAGCTCCGATCCCCACAACGGCTGTCTTCCAGAATCTATAAAGTTTGACGGCAGGCCCGAGACTCGATGATCGATCCAAACTTCTCCTGCCAACACAAGAAGCTGAAAATCCAACAGGAAGCCAGTCACCAGGCTAAACCACGAAACACTGTCTGGGTGCCCGCCTCAACGGCCCCCTCAACTGCCACTGCTCATAAAAGGAGGAAGCCAGAGAGGATCCCCTAGCTTGCAACGACAGCTAAAGGCACTAAGCCTAGACGCCCTATGTTTGGGGGCATGATGGTCCATACCGTATACATGGCGTCAGGAAAGGAAGACAGCCGTGCGTCTACGGGTCATAGATCGCTTACACGGTCGGTAACCAAAGCTCAGGAGCAACAGCAAAAGCTCCAGGAAATGATGAACGCTATGGCCGCACTTACCGGGCCAAAAGAAAACCCAGAAACGTCCTCAGACGAACGCCAGGAGGAAGAAACCGACGCTGAGTTCCTTCGCCGAATATTGGAGAAGAAGGACAAAGAGGCCGCTGAACAAGCAGCCAACATACAGCGTATGGGCCTTCTCTTCTAAGATATGATAGGAATGATGATCCAACAAGACCCACCCGCTGAGGATCCCCCGATCGTCCTTGAAGACGACAGGGGAGAAACGTCAAATCCACCATCGGCCCTCTCAACGGCCAAGGAGGAGACAATCTCTAAGACTGAATTGGTCGACTATATAGCCCAGCAAATCCGGGTTCATCATGCGACTGAGGCAGCTGGTCAAGTCGTAAAAACGGGGCGGCCATATCCAAGCTGGTACGACCAAATCAAGTACCCGCCAGGTTACACAATTCCTAAGTTCCATGTTTACAAGGGGACCGGCAATCCCCACCAACATGTCGTCCAGTTCAGGGCCCTTTGCGGTAACACCGGCGGTGATGATAAATTGTTGCTTCGCCAGTTCGTGGGCAGCCTATCAGAAACAGCGTTCGAATGGTATTCGGAACTCCCGAACGATTCTATCAAGACGTTCGCTGAAATGGAGTTGCTATTCACTCAGCGATTCGCAAGCGCCAGCGAACGCACTCCAATAACGGCATTGATTAACGCCAGGGTAAAACCAGGCGAAACTTGGGTCCAGTATGCTATACGCTGGCGGAATTTGTGGTCGAAATGCGAGCAACGCATTGAGGAAGCGCCCGCGGTGGGCATGTTCATGGGAACCCTAGACCCTCACGCAACTATCTCCCAGTTTATGATGTTCTTTAAGCCGACCACATTCCAGGCTTTAATCGACAAGTTGGCTCAGATGGACCAGATGGGTCATAGACCACCTCCCCCGAAGCCAGAACCTCGGAATGACAAGGGTAAGGGAAAGGCCACCTTCGTCGCGAATGCTCAGCAGCAACCCAATGCCCCAAAGATGACGGATCAACTGGAAGAAAGACGCCGGTATTATAATGAGAAGATGAAGCGTCCCTACTCGTTCCCACGGGACAAGACGAAGAGGCTATTCGAGCTGGCAGTACGCAACAGACTTATAAACCTACCAAATCCAAGGCGACCGCCACAACCCACTGAGGTGAATAACCCTAACTATTGCCCTTATCATCAAACGGTAAGTCATCCGATTGAGGATTGCTTCGTCTTCAAAGGATGGATTGAAGATCAATACCTCCAGGGGAAGTTTGCACTGTCCGAAAAGTGGAAGGTGAACCCACCACAGCCGCATACTCCTAAGAAAGCAGATACACCGGGGGAAACCTGTTCCTTTATTGAAGAAGCTCCATGGGAGGTCGTGCTGTCAACTAAAACCAAAAGAATGCTGAGGGACCTTCATGCGTGCCCTGCAATCGAATGGAAGGACCCGCTTGAACCTCAAATTATCGAAGGGATGTTGAAGCCGTGCCCGACTACGAAGACTCGTGGTAATGGCCTAAATACTCACGCCCAACCGTCAAAATCTTTGAAGAAAAAGAAGAAGAAATCCAAGAAGCTCGTGAAGCCTAGAGACAAGCGCACGAACTTACAGAAGCAGATCGACGCGATGGAAGAGTACAATCAAAAGGCGCGAACTCCTGTCACGCTGCAAGAGTTCCTCAACCACATCTTTCGAGAGGAAGATGATGGAGAGAGTTCGTCGGATGAATCCGAGGGATACGTGGCGAGTTGTAACGTAATCTCCCGCTCGTTTATTGACGATGAAAAAACACCTAGCACTAAGAAACTGGGGGTAGAACCTGAACCAGAGTGTGTGTGGCCAACAGATGAAATGATCGACGCCTTTCTAGACGAGATTTGTCTGAAGAGTAAAGCGGACCAGGAGCGTGAGATGGCCGCATCGGAAGGAGCTAAATGCAGGCGACTGAACGAAAGAGTTGAAGTACTCCCGCCAGATCGAAAGGCATCCGAGGCAGACAAGAAGATATTCAAGACGAGGAAAAGGTTTGCCAAAGCCATGTCAATGGGAATGAAGGTACCACCTTCGGAAGAAAACACACTCAATTGGGCGGAGAGGCACCCTAATTATTGCGCATATCATCGGAAAATTTCACACCCCACGGAGGAGTGCGACGCCTTTAGGATATGGTGGCAAGGATATGTTGCTCATTGGCAACATTTTAAGCGCATGAAACGCAAGACTCATCGGGAACGAAGAAGTACTGCCGACGGGCACAACGGAACCACTGGAAACTGTTACATGGTTAACGCTGGAGGGTCACGAGTTCTCACCTTTGGGAGCGACTCTGACGAAGAAATGGCTCTGGGCCCTCTCTTTAAAGAATCCGTTTTAGGGAAAGAGGAGGAACCGGAGGCCTGCGAAAACATTCAGCTGCGCAACCGCACGCTCCCGGAAAAGAATCTCGGGCCCGCAAATAGAAAAGACAAGGGAAAGGAAAAGGTCATTGAGGATATCACTTTAGATGACCAAGTCATGAAAGAGCTGACTACCAAAGACCCTCCCAGGAAGGGTAAGGTGGACTACAATATCCTGGCACACCTAAGAAAGCTACCTTCTCAACTTAGCATTCTCGATGCCCTCGTATTATCAAAAGAAGCGCGAGATTCACTAATTAAGGCGTTACAAGAACCTGAGCAATTCCAAGCCTTCCTTGCCACTGAGAGGATGAAGGATGAACTGGAGGAAGTGCATACGGCCGACATCAATTTCGGTGACGAAGACCTTCTTCTCGGGACGTGCGACCACAACCGTCCCCTATATGTCTCTGGATACTGCCATGATATCAAGATAGGCAAGATCCTAGTGGATAATGGATCCTCCGTCAATCTCCTAAACGTTCGGGTGTTAAGGGAAATTTGCATGAGTGTGCAACACCTCGCTCGTGACAAAATTACCATCTCCGGTTTCGATTCACAATCGTCGCGGACTCTCGGATCCGTGATACTAACATTACGCTTTGGACTACTCGTCACAGACATCAAATTCCATGTCATTGACGCCAAGACCTGCTACAACGCCTTGCTCGGTCGTCCTTGGCTATACGAGTACAACATCATCCCTTCTACACAACATCAGTGTATGAAGTACTTTAAGGATGGTTTCGAGTATACCGTAACAGGTGAGCTGAACCCATTTTCCGTGAACGAAGTCCGCAAATACGAAGATGCGAAGTACTTTTTGCCAGATTTCGAGGATACAGAAAGGTGTCGCAAGCCGGAGAACAAAGCCGCCGCCACCATCCCTGTTTTCGGGAGCGACACCGAAGAAGAAGAAGAGATAGTTTATGCTGGGCCATCTCAACGCAACAACCCGGGGACGTCCGCCCCCATGTTGATCTTCGGAAGTGACTCGGAAGATGAGGTTAATGCCGTGTTCTCCAATCGGCTGTCAATACAAGCACCCCCTAGCGATGATCAAAGTTTGCGAATCACCATGGTGCCGCAGAAACACTACAAGGATCTTGAAGCACTTCAAGCTCATAATGTGCAGGACCTGCAAATATTTTATGTCCCTCCCAGGCAAAGGGGTGAGAAGGTAATCCTATTCTACCGATCCTCAGAGTCGAAAGCAGAGAAAGAGATCTGGCATGGCGCGGATGCTACACTCGACAGGCTCCAACCCATCCGTTTGCCCAGATACTACACAAATGGATTAAAGAGGCTATTGAAGCGCCAAGGAATACCCTTAGAACAGACTGTTCGACAAGTTCGGTTCTACAACAGGATCTGGGATGTCCCTGAGACTCAACGCAAATTGCCCAACGGGAAAGTGGAAACACTCGGGCTTGGATACGTGAGAGCCGGAAAACGGGAACGGGCCCACAGTAGCTACGCTATATATACCTTTGATGAAGAGGAGGACGCCCTGTCAGGAAATGCCAACCCCTCATCAAAACTAGATCCCGCGATTGAAGTGCCGAGTCCGTCGTTTGAAGAACGAATGGACAAGCTTATCAGGAAAGTGGATCAAAAAGCTCGGGAAGACCACAACCGCGAGATGGCCATCTACAAGAAGGCCAGGACGCAACGTCTGTTTCAACAGGATACAAAAGACAAAGATGCTCATCCTTGTCAACCCGTTGTACGAAAGGCCCGACGCAGAGGCAGAAATAAATCAAGAAGCGGAAAGAGGAGCAGACAACAACGACGCAGGATTGGAGAGTTACGTGATTGGGTATTGCGCGGCTCGGATTTTTCCCTCATGAAGAAGATGAGTCGAGCGTACTCCTTCCCCCGAGACAAGACGGAGAGGTTACTCAAGCTCGCTATAAAACATCAACTGATCGCTCTTCCAGAGTCTAGACACCCTGAGCAAGCTAACAAGGCTTCTCATCTGAGCTATTGCTCTTATCACCGAACCACAGGACATCCTACCGAAGACTGCTTCACCTTCAAAAACTGGGTCGAGGACCAGTACCAACAGGGCAGATTCGCTTTATCCGACGGCTGGAGGGTAACGCCGCCACAAAAGCATAAACCCAAAGCCGCAAAAGCAGAACCAGATCCACCTCAGCCCTGGAAGCGGATTCGCACCTGTTACACGGTTACGATATTAAAAGAAGAGCCCGAGAACATGGATGACTTTCCCTGGTGCTTTGAGAACAGCGATGATGAGGTGATCTCAGAATTTCCGCCAGCTCCGAAAGAACTGGAAGACGGCATACATACTACTGCAGATAACCTCAAGAAGATTGAGTTGGGATCGGCAGATGACCCGCGACCGACATTTGTCAGCGAGCTGCTATCTGAAGAAAGGGTGGCTGCGTTAAAGAACGTGCTTCTACGGCATAAAGACTGCTTCGCGTAGAACTATTCCGAAATGCCAGGATTGGATCCAGAGATTGCTGTGCATAAATTAGCGATATCCCCAGATATCAAGCCAGTCAAGCAGTCACCAAGAAGGATGCGACTCGAGCTTGAAATGAGCATCAACGCTGAAGTCAAGAAGCTGATCGATTCTGGATTTATCCAAGAAGTCCAGTATCCCGACTGGATCGCCAATATCGTCCCGGTAATGAAGAAAAATGGGACGGTACGCGTATGCGTGGACTTCAGGGATCTCAATAAAGCCTGTCCAAAGGACGATTTCCCAGTACCAGTAACCGAGCTAATGATAGATAACACGTCCACTCACGAGGTTTTCTCTTTTATGGACGGTTCATCAGGGTACAATCAGATAAAGATGCATCCCGAAGACCAGAAGTACACCGCTTTCCGGACCCCTTTGGGTATATTCTGCTACAGGGTTATGCCCTTCGGTCTAAAGAACGCCGGCGCTACCTATCAAAGGGCCATGACAAAGATCTTCGACGACCTCATACATGACATCGTCGAGTGCTATATCGATGACCTTGTAGTAAAGAGCATGTCATATGAAGAGCATTTAAAGCATCTGGAGACTGTATTTCAACGCCTTCGGCAATATAATTTGAAGATGAATCCCCTCAAATGCGCGTTTGGAGTCTCCTCGGGTAAATTCCTGGGATTCATCATCCGACACCGAGGTATTGAAATAGATCCATCTAAGATCAAGGCGATCATGGAAATGCCTCCGCCAAGAACCCTCAAACAGTTGCGGTCTCTCCTAGGGAAGCTCGCATACATCCGGCGGTTTATCGCCAATCTTTCAGGCAAATGCCGTCCTTACAACCACCTGATGAAGAAGGGAACTCCATTCGTTTGGGATCACAAATGCTAAGGTACACTAGACGAGATTAAGCAGTACCTACAGAACCCTCCGGTGTTGGCTGCGCCGGTCAAGGGAAAACCCCTCATTCTTTATACAACCGCCCTCGAAGGTTCCTTAGGCGCATTGTGGGCACAAGAGAACGATCAAGGAAAAGAGAGAGCACTCTACTATTTAAGTCGAGTTCTGCTGGGGGCAGAAAACAACTACTCTCCCATTGAAAAACAATGCTTGGCGTTAATCTTCGCGATAACAAAACTCAGGCACTATGCGTTGGCACACGAAGTCCGTCTCATCTCGAAGGTGGACCCTCTTAAATATCTGATGTCAAAGGCTATATTGATGGGATGACTCGCTAAATGGACCCTGCTACTGATGGAGTTCTCGATAACATATCGACCTCTCAAGGCAGTGAAAGGCCAGGCCATTGCTGACTTCCTCGCTGAGCATCCGATACCTGCCGGCTCACCTCTGAACTGCGATTTGCCGGATGAACATGCATTCGATGCGATCGGCGGCGGTGATACCCGATGGGAACTCTATTTTGACGGGGCATCTTCCATGAAGAAGCGCAAACAATGTACCCCTATAATCAAATCGGGAGTAGGCCTCATCTTCGTAACCCCACAAGGAGGGATAATGCGCTTTGCTTTCTCCTTAACAGAATCGAGAACGAACAATGAATCCGAATACGAAGCTCTGATAGCGGGCCTCGAGATCACCATTGACATGGGAATTGAAGACCTCTCTATATACGGGGACTCTCAACTGGTCGTTAGTCAAGTAAACAGCGACTACCAAACGTGCAAACCGGAGTTGGTGAGGTACGGCGAAAAGGTGCAACAATTGTTGACCCAAATTCCCTCTTATTCTTTGGAGAACATACCGCATGCAGAAAACAGCAAAGCAGACGTGCTGGCCAAACTAGCTAAAGAACTAGCTGATGAGAACCTCGATGACGTCAAAATCATGGTGCAAAGCCGTCGAGTGCTCGCCCTGGCAGAAATATCTCCGGAATCATGCGAAGAAAAGGTAGCGACTGAGCAGACAATCCTACAAATAAAAGACCGTAAGAAGGCTGAGGACTGGAGGGAAGTCTTCATAGACTACTTTAAGTCCCACCGAATGCCCGAAGGAGCGTCCTCAAGACATCAGCTCATGAAACGAGCTCTATCTTTCGCTTTCGTTAATGATACTTTGTATAGGAGGTCGTTTGATTCTCTGTGGCTGAGATTCTTAGGACCTGACGAAGCAGAAAGAGTCGTTCAGGAAGTTCACGACGGACTCTGCGGTTCTCACCAAGCGGGTCCAAAGATGAAGTCGAAGATCAAACGGATGGGCTACTATTGGCCCACAATGATCCAGGACTGCCTCGAATATGCGAAGCAATGCCATTCATGCCAAATTCATGGGGATTTCATCCACCAACATCCGAATCCACTACACCCAACGGTGGCTAGCTGGCCATTCGAAATGTGGGGGACTGACATAGTCGGCCTCATCGAGCCAGCATCGTCCCGGGGACATCGTTTCATCCTGGCGACAACTGACTACTTCTCCAAATGGGCAGAGGCAGTACCGCTGAGGGAAGTGAAGACGGAGAATATCCTCCACTTCTTCAAGACGCATGTCATCTATCAGTTTGGGACCCCACGGCGGGTTATCTCCGATAACGGGCCAGCCTACAGAAGCCATAAGATTAGCCGCTTCGCGCAGCAGCACAATATAGACTGGAGATATTCTTCAGTTTATAATCCGCGAGCTAACGGTCTGGCCGAAGCTTTCAATAAGACCTTGACAAAGATCATAAAGAAGACGGTGTCCCGAAATAAGAAGGACTGGCATGAGAGACTGCAAGAGGCTCTTTGGGCATATCGAACTACGTGCAAGACGGCCACGAACACGACGCCATACGCACTGGTATTCGGTACGGAAGCGGTACTCCCCCTCGAGATAGAGCTGCCTTCTCTACGAGTGGTAGTCCACCACGGATTGACAAACGAAGAAAATGCTCACCTTCGGCTTGAGGAGCTTGATGCCCTCGATGAAACCCGGCTCATAGCGCAACAAAATCTGGAGGCCTATAAAGCAAAGATGACGCGCTCGTATGAAAGATTGACCAGGCCGAGAACATTCCGCCAAGGCGAACTCGTGCTAGTGGTCAAAAGACCGATGATCCCCAATCGCGCCAAGCGAGGAAAATTCGAGCCAAACTATGAAGGCCCGTACATCATAGATAAGGTCTACCAGGGTGGGACCTATCTACTCATGGACATGCATGGTGAAAGGCCTTTCAGGCCAATAAACGGCCGCTTCCTAAAGAAATACTACGCTTAAGGAGCCACAGCCTAGGTCAATGATAGATGACGACGACTATGTCCGCTCGCTATCTTCCTAAAGCTCAAAGCTCTATAAGTAGTAGCCGGCTCTCTCCACAACGGACCGAAATGTCCTTAAACTAACGATGGACCGAAATGTCCTTAAACTAACGACGGACCGAAATGTCCTTAAACTAATAGCGGACCGAAACGTCCTTAAACTAATACCGCACATCCTTAGGCTGACGAAATAAAAAAAAATATAATAAAGAAAAACGGTATGTCCATAAGCAAAAAGGGCACGGATGAAAACCCGAAAGGGCTCCGTGAGTAAAAACAGCAGGGCTACCGGCAAGTGTTTGTGAAAACCCGAAAGGGCGCGACCTTGTAAAAAAAAAGAGAGAAAAGAATTAAAAAAAAAACGGTATGTCCACAAGAAAAAAGGGCACGGATGAAAACCCGAAAGGGCTCCGTGAGTAAAAAAAAAACAGCAGGGCTGCCGGCGAGTGTTTGTGAAAACCCGAAAGGGCGCAACCTCGTTAAAAGACACTTGCGGGATCCCCACGACCTTGCAAGGAGAAACCACCCGCGTGAGATCCTTACGACTCACAAAGGAGCAACACACTTAGGAATCCCCACGATTCCTAAGGAGAAAATACACTTGTGAGACCCTCACGACTCGTAAGGAGAATTCTCTTATGGGACCCTCACGGCTCATAAGATTTGAAAGTCTTAAGTCACAGAGACCTAAACCTGTGCTTAAGCAAAATCCCCCATACCCTTCGACATTGCCCTACAAGTGGCTCAGTACTGACCCTTGTATACAATCCACGGGCGCGAATAAACATTTCCCCAGCAAAGTCACACCCGTGACTAGGGATATGTCCATATAATGAGCAACCCTTGTAGGTCCTCTCGACCCATAAGGAGAAAACCCTCTTGTAGGATCCTTATGACTTACAGAGGAACATACACTTAGGGATCCTCACGATTCCTAGGGAGAAAATACACCTACGAGATCCTCACGACTTGTAGCGAGAAATACCTTGGTGAGACCCTTACGGCTCATGAAGTCAAAAGCCTTGGTCGACAGGACCCTTAACCCTGTTTGCTAGGCCACCTTTGTTCAATATCGACAGAGGCAAATGATGATTCGCTCCTGGCAACATCCCAGTTGTAGCGGTGCTGATGCTGAAATCGGTGTCTAAAATCCATGCTTGCGGTGAAAAAGCTAGCAAGCCACGCATGCATACGAAATAGCCGAAATGATGGGGCAACTTGCAATAAAAAGCAGCAAGTAAAAATGTATGCATAAAAAAAAAATAGCCGAAATGATGGGGCAACTCGCAATAAAAAGCAGCGAGTAGAAAATAAATAAATAGCCGAAATGATTGGGCACCGCGAAAAATAGCCGAAATGATGGGGCAATCGCGACCTTCGCGATATAAAAGCTGAAACGATAGAGCATCGCGGAAAAAGAAATAAAATAAAAATAAAATTTATGCCCTACGGGTGATGTTCCATCACACCCTGTACACAATCCAAGGGCGTAAACAAAAGGGAACATACCTCCCCCCCAGGTTTCACCAAAGAAAGAAGCTAAATCTCGACGGGTCACAAGCGACCTAGAGATCATCCCAACACTCGTCTCGTAACGACAGACACAACTTCAAGCTAAGCGGAACAGCAGCAACTCCCAGTTCCATGGCTTGGTGGTATACATATCGCCAGCAGTCAAACCTCCATCCCGTGAAATGCGGATACAATCAGCAAAATTCCTGGTTACGTGGAACGCGGATAACGTCACTCTTTGACCCCGTGGAAAACGTCTAGAGCGGATCCTGGTCCTCGCAAAGCACGGCAATGAACCGGTGTGAAGCATCCAGAGCGGAGCCTAGTCCTCGCCGAGCACGGCAGTGAACCCGTGTGAAGCATCTAGTGCAAAATTCCTGGTTACGTGGAACGCGGATAACGTCACTCTTTGACCCCGTGGAAAACGTCCAGAGCGGATCCTGGTCCTCGCAAAGCATGGCAGTGAACCCGTGTGAAGTATCCAGAGCGGAGCCTAGTCCTCGCCGAGCACGGCAGTGAACCCGTGTGAAGCATCTAGTGCGAAATTCCTGGTTACGTGGAACGCGGATAACGTCACTCTTTGACCCCGTGGAAAACGTCCAGAGCGGATCCTGGTCCTCACAGAGCACGGCAGTGAACCCATGTGAAGCATCCAGAGCGGAGCCTAGTCTTCGCCGAGCACGGCAGTGAACCCGTGTGAAGCATCTAGTGCAAAATTCCTGGTTACGTGGAACGCGGATAACGTCGCTCTTTGACCCCGTGGAAAACGTCCAGAGTGGATCCTGGTCCTCGCAGAGCACGGCAGTGAACCCGTGTGAAGCATCCAGAGCGGAGCCTAGTCCCCGCCGAGCACGGCAGTGAACCCGTGTGAAGCATCTAGTGCAAAATTCCTGGTTACGTGGAACGCGGATAACGTCACTCTTTGACCCCGCGGAAAACGCCCAGAGCGGAGCCTTGTCCTCGCCAAGCACGGCAGTGAACCCGTGTGAAGCATCCAGAGCAAACACCGGACTGTGGAGTCCTTAAAATCCACGGACTATGACGTCCTTAACCTCGACCGTGATGTCTTAAAACTAACGATTAACCACCCCGATTCCCTACGGATTCTGCCTTGGTTTAAGGGTACATCTCTTCACTCCTTTGATACGTGGCGTTGTAATTCCTCAACGTCTTCAAAGAGGTGACGGGTCCCTGCAACTAAACATCGGACTGTGGAGTCCCTAAATCCACGGACTATGAGGTCCTTAACCTTGACCGCGATGTCTTTAAACTACGATGCCTTGGGAAACCCCTGACTCCGTGAAACACGGACGAGGGCGACCACATCCAGCACTTGCAGGTCCTCACGACCTGTAAGGAAGAAAAACTCTCTTGTGAGGTCCTTACGACTCTCAAGGGACAACCCGCTTAAGAATCCTCACGATTCTTAAGAAGAACTTACACCTATGGGATCCTCTCGACCCATGGGGAGAAAAAACTCTTTATGAGACCCTCGTGGCTCATAAAGTGCAAAAGTCTTATGAAGCAGATCTTAACCCTGAATCCTAAGCTATCGCTGCCCTGCAAGGAGATCAAGATAAATTGTCCGCAAACGCATTCAATGAAAGGGGACACACCATTGAGAAGAAAAATGTATCTTTTATTCATAAACCAAAATGGATACAAAGTACAATTCATGAAAGAAACAAAAAAGAAAGATACTCTCATCCATGAGTACGTACAAAAAGGGAGAAAAGATACAAGTCCTCAAGCCGGCGGGTGGTGCAATAATTTTACCAGCTCATCGTTCTGTTGCTGAGCCACGGCTTCATGACACAAGATCTCCAAAAGACGAGCCTCCGCCTGAGCTTGCCGAGCCTGATACGAAGCAAGCCGAGCCTCGAGCTCTTTCTAGGTGGCTTTATGAGCCTCGACCCTCTCACGAGTAAACGTGGCAGCTTTATCGAGAGCCACCACCTCTTTTATGGACTCCTGAAGCACCCGCCAGAGTTCGTATGCTTTGTTGGCTTTGGCTGTGAGGCTGGCCTGAAGCTCGCTCAGCGCCTTAGAAGCCAACCCCCTCTCCGAGAACTTGCGGCCAAGCCTCTTCTCGCATGACGTCATGTTGGCCGCACATCGTGCTATCGGACCCCACAACTCCGCTTTTGCAGCCACGGCTTCCGAAGAAAGGCGAGAACATTCAAGAGCGTGCAAACAAGCCTCCACCTTCCTACAGAACTCCACCCAGACCTGCACCACCTCCTCGCTATGATAGGTGGCGAGAAAAGGAAGAGAGCCGTTAGCTTCAGCGGCAAACGCTTCGGCCGTGGTCACGCTACCAGCACGGAGCTCCTCGACGAAGGATGATAGGGAGACAAGGCTCAATTGGGCCAAGCGTTCTGAAGCCCGCAAAGCGTAAGGGCCGGGCGGCATCACGATGCGCGATTCCAACGCCATGGAGACTGGCAGGGCTGTTCAAATTTGACAAATGTTAGTAAAATTCTTAAGCACAGAACGAACGGGATTATAATAAAATGTCACTCATCGACAGTCATGCAAGTAGGAGCCGAAGGTTCCCCTGGCCCTTCAACGACCTCGACCTCATCGTCAGCTTCCAAAACTATAAGAGACATCAACGTCATTTCGCAAGATACTAACAATGCTATGGTAAAAAAAAATGGCGAATGACATTAACCTTGCCCGGAGGAAAGGACAATACGCTGAGGGGAGATCGCCTGCGGAGCTGCCATCTCCAATAAACGCTGAAATGACTGTCGAGGCGACAGATCAGCGATAGTGGCCGCCAAACCGCGCAATTCTGGGAAAGATAAAAGAGTTTAGACTATGAAAGGGTTGCCAAATTAAAACGCAGAGGGTTACCTTCAACGCTCCTCCCATTCTGAGCCGGGAGGATAGCAGCTTCAACTGTCTCCGCCGTAACGTCAGGATTCAACAAAGGAAGAGTAGTCCCGACTACCTCTCTTCCAGCCTCTGAGCCGCCCTCAGTAAGGGTCATTGGGGCAGCGACCTCCAAAGGAGCTTCCCCCAAAGGGGCAAGCGCTCCCTGATCAAGAACCGCCGCTGGAGGATCTACCATGAGAGGAACAGACTCATCAGCCCCTTCCACATCAAGCAAGGCCTCATTGAGAATTCCGGCGGGCTTTAGCTTTAATGGGCCCGTAGAGAGCTCCCCCAGTGTCGAAGATTCTGTACGATTCGAATAAGAATATATGCACGGGCATAAATAATCGGAAAGACTACAAAAGAAGCACAACGTACCTATACGCAAAGAAGCCCTCAATATGGCTTCTTCAAGCCGCTGCTCCTTCTCAAGGAGGTGGGCTCGCCGGGGTTCAAGGGTAGACTCATGACCACCAGTCCATAAAGAAAGTGCGTCAGCTGCGTCTTCTGAAGCGGCCTGCTTCAAAGCCCTTTCCCCCCATTCCTCCAAAGGACCGATAAATCGCCGCCGAATCCACGAAGGGTCTTCGTAAAAAATTACAGCGGGATAAGACTTCTTCGGAACCTTGGCGTTATGAGACGCGTCTTTTGAACGCCGTATGGCCTCAGCCAACTGTGCGGCCTCCTCATCAGCCGAACTCGGGAAGAGAAGTCCAGCGTCTGACTCTTGCAGGGCCAATGGTTCATCTTCAAGAATAGGCTCAGACTCCGCCAAAGAATCGAGCAGGTTGGTGGCCGCTTTCCTCCGCCGTTGAGACCCAGAGCCGGTCGCTGAGGATGACCGTTTCCTCCCCCGCGAAGCCTTAGGGCGGCGCTGACCCACATCGCCTACGACGCCATCATCTCTATTACCCTCGCCTGGTACCACGACCGAGGATGGCACTGTCTTTGTCAATGCCACGGGGGACGGTGCTGCCACAGGCGGCGGTGCTACTACTGGGGCCCTTCCACCTCGCGAGCGGGAACCCAGGGGCATACCAGCCGTTGGAGTAAGGTTTACCTCCGATTCTCCTGAGATGAGCGCAGTGCCGGTATCCCTTAGAGGAAAGCGGACCGGAGCCCTCGGTCGCAGCTTAGCTCCTGGAACCAGAGGAGGGGCATCGTGGCCAAGAAGCACCCTCCTTTCCTCAAGAATGATTGGGCTGACCCGATGAAGATACCAACCCGTAAACGCGCCCACGCACCGGGGCAGGTATTCAGCTTCATGGACCATGAAGTGGGAGCCGGTGTTTAGCCTCATGAAATGATGAGCGGCATCGCGAACGGCATCGACCGAAGGGATCGGGGCGACTATGAAAGCCTCGAAAGGAATACCCTGGTCGTATCCAAGTTGTCGGGCGAATCGATGCGGATTGTACCGCATGAAAAGAGCGGCACTGTCCTGGCGAAACACCAAGTAGCCCGGTCTAATTGTATACAAGTGCGCAGCCTCCCGAGGCTTCAAAAAAGGTGCGTTGTCTTTCGACTGGTCCCAGAGTTGTTGAACTGGACCTGAGGGAGTAGACAAGACCCGATCATTAAAGACCATCCCGCCAGTGGCAGCGTAAGGAGAAATCAGCATCCGAATAGCCCCGAACTGAGTCGGGTCGGCGGCAGAAGCATCCACTAATCGCATAAGTCGTGGGAAGGGATAAGCATCGTAAAATGAGGGCCTCTGATGCATGGCAAAAGCCCCCAGCACATGCATTTCGACCCAGGACGTGAAATAATGAAGCGAAAAGTTTACTACATCCACGCCGGGAGTAGAGGTATTAGCTGCGGTGCCTAACCCGTGATAAAGATGCGCCAACGCCGGGATACCGACGGCCAACCGCGTCCCCTCAGCTATACAATAAGCCGGGTAGATAACCGAAGCCCTCATAAAACGACGATGCATGGGGATGACAAACCAACTAAGCCAGACACTGACAAACCCCACGAAGAACGTCTCCTCGTCAATACCGGATGCTGCAATGGACTCAAAAGACACAGGCGACATGATGGGGATATAGTATTGAGGTAGATCCGATTCGGTGGTCGGCAGCTTCTTCGGACCAAACCCAAAGGGGTCTCTAATGTTGGCAAACTTCGGAGCTGTCTTCGACACGACCTCCTCGCGAAGGAAACAAGCAATGAAGTTCTTGAAAATAACACCCTGCTCTTCGGATTCGGTGAACAATCGGTCGAAGATACCTAGCGCCTTGATCAAACTGGGACGCTTGTGGCGAATGGCGTTCTCAACAGACAAGCCGTCAGCCGGTGCAGACTCGGGCTCAAAGACATACTCGTCAGGAGGCAACAACTCCTCATACAGTGCACCCCTGATTTGCAATCCCGAGATTTCATAAAATTCTGCAAGAGAGATCGAGACCTTGCGATCTCCTAGTGGGAAGATTCCATTGGTTCAAAAACGCCTTAACCCACCAGACATGCGGGGACTTATAATGGAAGAGTGACGCGTATATTGCCTGATAAAGCCCGACCTTCTGCAGCCGCGCACGATGGGTGGCAAGGATGTAGCGAGCCCAGAGAAGATAGCCCGTAGGGTGTCGGGGAGTGAGCCCTATCTTATAGATCTGCCCCCACGGGTGGGCCTCACCCTGGCAAATACGCCGCCCCAAGATATCTATGGCCAGGATCGGATGGTTCGGAATGCCGGTCGTTGAAGGCTCGAGCCTCCCCGTTGGAGTCCAGTTGGGCATTTCCACAGCAAAAACCGTTCTCGGAGGGTCCATCGGCAAGAATGGGAAAGTAGGCTCTGTCGGTACTGCACAGAGGAAACTCCGGCAACCCCGGATAATATGGCTATACCAAGTTCCCCATAGAAGCAAGTTGGTGCAGTTCGGGTCATGAGCCCGGATCATCGCCATCACTTCCTCATCGGATGGTGATTGAGGAAAAGCGGCCTCCGAACGAGTAAAGGGAAAACACGGAGCAGAAGCCATCGCACCTAAAATCCAATAAAAGAAGACCGTTAAAAGCAAAGTCAGCGATATATATATCCATGCATGAACATGAAGACTAGTTAAAGAAAGCAACAGCAGATTTTTCTGGAACCATTGGCTACAAAACACATGGGCCCCACAGAATCAGGATGACGGCTCATTAATAATGAGACCAAATAGTCACAATAAAACAAAGGGAACATCCTCATTAAATAAAGAGTGGAAACCCTACACATTCCCCCAACAGGATCTGTCTCGGGCTCTACAATGGATCCAATAAGATCAAAGGAATTAAATTCCCGCAGAAGACATCATTACAAAGCTCCTGTTTCATTAATTGCAGAAGGACAACCTCGGGTCGAAAGACCCCAAGAAGCCTCCGTGTGAAGAAACTGAGTTCTTCATTGGAATTAAATTCCTTATTAAGAGAAGGGAATTAAATTCCCAGAAACATTTTTGGATGGAATTAAGTTCCATGGAGTTGAAACGCCATCATCATCTCCCCAAAGATCATCTAAACCCTACCAGATCTACAGTTCGAAGGTTAGGTGGTTTCCTGTTCTTATGGAAAAACTTGAAGAAAAATGGGTTCCTTGTTGAAAAAGAGTAAAACCCTTGTTTTGGGATTTAAAATCCAAAGGAATGTGAAAATTTACTGTTTGTCCAAGAACATTACCTGAGGAAAAAGGGTCACCGGAACAGAGTTAAACTCTGAAGATTGTTTCAAGACAGAGAACTAAGCTCTGGAAGCGAGAATTAAATTCTCAAGGGAAAAAGTTCTCAAAAGAAGAAGATGAACAAAGTGAAGGCTCTTCTGAAGAAACATGAGTATTTATAGGAGGTGATGGAAACGTTTCATCTCCCCAAATCCCTAGAGGAATCCAACGGTCACAAAAGGTGACAGCGTTGCACTCACGTGAGGACACGTGAGAACAACGCTGTGGGGGCATTTGTTTCCTGATTTAAAATCAGGAAATCCTACGGAAAGGCTTCAGGAAAGGGTCATGTGCTTACACGTGACCAGCAGTCACGTGTTGGCACGTGACATCTAAAAGCATCGGCAAGGTAAATTCAGTTTCCCAACTACATCGAAGAAAATGGCTTCAGAAAGGGTCACGTGCTCCCACGTGACCAGGGTCACGTGTTGGCACGTGACACTCAAAAGCGGCAGACTCAATTCCCTGATTGAATCAAGAAAAAGGCTCCAGACGAGGGTCACGTGCTCACACGTGACCAGGGGTCACATGGTGGCACGTGACAGCTAAGCAGCGACCAGAAAGCAGAGCGCAGAAAGAAAGAAGAGGGCTCGTTCCAAGGGGGTCACGTGGCCACACGTGACCAAGGGTCACGTGGCTACACGTGACCAGCTTTCAAACCCTATCTGTTGACAGAATTAAATTATGAGAAAAGACCTCTTAAATCTTTCCAAAGCAACCGATTGAATTAAAGATTTAAAGGTGATTAAATATCATCTATCTATGGGAAAATCTCGAATTTGGAAAGATTTCCCCGTAAAATCTAACCGAAATAACAAAGGAGAATCTCTGGATTTAAAATCCAATGGTGAATAAAATTCACCTAATAATCCAAAGGTCCAAAACGAATGATGGATACAAATCAAATCTCTCAATGAAAGATTCATCAAAAACTAATTGACTCGGCTGCTTCTCCTATAAATAGGAGCCAAGAGACACACAAAAAGGAGATATATATGCAGAGGGAAGAAAAGAGAGAGAGCCTTGATACTTTGGAGGAATTTAGATCTTCTGCAAAAGAAAACCCTAGGTAAGAATGGGAAGGCTTTTCGAAAGAAAAGAGAATTTAATTCTCAACAGAGTTTAACTCTGATATAAAAACAGAAGAACATAGTTCTCTCTTTGGTGGAGGATCTGTAAAGTGCACATCTCCCCTTGAGTTGAGAATTTAATTCTCAATGGGTTGAGATCCTGCCATGCAGATCCAAAGCATAGAGAGGGAATGGAAGCACGAGAATTTAATTCTCACAGAACTATAGGAATTTAATTCCTTTAAAATAAAATTAGGGTTGACCCTGTGAATGAAAAGAATCAGGGTTTAACCCTGGTTAAGAACTTAGTTCTATTAAAACAACAGGAATTTAATTCCCTTAATCTCATTCCCCAGAATAATTCTTTAACAGAGAGTGGGAGTTTAACTCCTTAAAGCTTTTATTAGGGTTTAACCCTATTCAGTTCTTCACATATATGAGGAATTTAATTCCTACAGAAAATTCAGAGTTCAACTCTACTCCAGAATATGAACCTTCAAAAGGAAGTAGGAATTTAATTCCTCTGAAATTATTGCCAGGGTTCAACCCTACGAGGAATTTAATTCCTGAAAGGGATTAACAGATCTTCTAAAAAACATACATAGAGGCAGGGTCACGTGTCACTACGTGACCCCCAAAAAGATCTACAGAAAAGCCCCTTTGAGGCAGTGCCTCACGTGACCCACGTGACCCTTGGCAGAGGCTTTAACATACTCCATTTAAACACCCGTCACGTGATGGCACGTGATGCTCCAAAAGATGCGATATTCTCAGCAGAACAAATGAAGGAAGGGCGCCCTCACGTGCTACCACGTGACCCCTCTTGCCTTAGCGTCTAACGCTAAATTGGAACCCCTGAATCCAGTGTTAAAACACTGTTTGGCCTTAGTGTTCAACACTAATCAAAGAGCTTTATTTGCAGTGTTCAACATTGATTACCTTAGTGTTTAACACTAATTTGAGATCTCTGCTGCCAGTGTTTTGATCTGTTTTAGTGTTTAACACTAATTTGAAAGCCTTGTTGATGGTGTTTAACACCAACTATCTTTTAGTGTTAAATACTAACTTATCAATCTCATTCCCATTGTTCAACACTGATTGGTCTTTAGTGTTTAATACTAGGCATTGGCCCAATTGGCTAAATGGCCAGAGGTAAAGCCTCTCCTTCAATGGACCAACAGAGGGCCAATATTTTGGACTTAGCCTAAACTAGCCATAAGTCCTCAAATCATCTTGAACTGAGCACATCTGCTCTTTCAACCCACTCATTGGTTCAAGGGTACATCTCTGAACTCCTCTGATATTTGTCGTTGTAATCCTTCAACGTCTTCAGAGAGGTGACGGGTCCCGAAAACCACACATCAACACGGACTGTGGGGTCCTTAAACTCATGGACTTATGCGTCCCTAAACCAAGATACGGACTGTGGGGTCCTTAAACCCGCGGACTTATGCGTCCTTAAACTAACGGACTAATGCGTCCTTAAACACACCCATATGGACTGTGGGGTCCTTAAACCCATGGACTTATACGTCCTTAAACTACCAATGGACCACCATGTCCCTAAACTGGTAATGGACCACCATGTCCCTAAACTGGTAATGGACCACTACGTCCCTAAACTGGAAATGGACCACTATGTCCCTAAACTGGAACAATAGAGCCCAAATGCTCTTTTGTCGGATCTAAACGATCCCGTTAAGTCGATCTTAGTCCCAAACTGGACTAACGTATCCTTAACAACCGTTTAAGTTGATCTTAGCCTCAAATATGGCTAACGTATCCTTAAACCTTCAAACAGACTTTAGTCCCAAATTGGGCTATGGATCACCCAACCAATTTTGGTCCAAGGGTACATCTCTGAACTCCTCTGACACCTGTCGTTGTAATCCTTCAACGTCGTCAGAGAGGTGACGGGTCCCGACGGCCATACAATCAATGGACCACTATGTCCCTAAACTGGAACAATAGAGCCCAAACGCTCTTTTGTCGGATCTAAACGATCCCGTTAAGTCGATCTTAGTCCCAAACTGGACCAATGTATCCTTAACAACCGTTTAAGTTGATCTTAGCTTCAAATATGGCTAACGTATCCTTAAACCTTCAAACAGACTGGACTATGAATCCCTCCAATCAACTTTGGTTCAAGGGTACATCTCGGAACTCCTTTGACACCTGTCGTTGTAATCCTTCAACGCCGTCAGAGAGGTAACGGGTCCCGATGACCATACATGCAATGGACCACTATGTCCCTAAACTGGAACAATGGAGCCCAAATGCTCTTTTGTCAGATCTAAACGATCCCGTTAAGTTGATCTTAGTCTCAAGTTAGACTAATGTATCCTTAACAAACGTTTGAGTTGACCTTAGCCTCAAATATGGCTAACATATCCTCAAACCAAACCCCCAAACCCAAATCTAAGATAATACGGATTTGGACTAGTCCACGCCCTACAGGCGATGACATAACTCGGTCTCCGTAAACAATCCATGGGCAACAAAACATAAAATAGACACACACGACACGAAGTGACCATCTGGAGAAGGAGAAAGTTGTTACCGCGATGCGGTAGCGTAATTAACTGCAGGGGCTTGCGCCTGCAGGGAAGAGCGTCCCCACAATCAAAAACCCCTCAAGCGAGGGAGAATCTGACGAAGTCTGCTACATCGGCCGCATCCGTTCAAACCTTCGATGTATGGTGCCATAAATCAACTTGGCATCTTCGGAGAGGTGAACGGATAGCACCAATTAGCATCTTCCCCGAATCTCAGTGCCAAGACATCGCAGTCCTGCGCGCCGTATTTCGGAGGGGAACAGTCACTTCTGA
Organism: Agapanthus africanus; assembly: GCA_030015575.1. NCBI lineage: Eukaryota > Viridiplantae > Streptophyta > Magnoliopsida > Asparagales > Amaryllidaceae > Agapanthus > Agapanthus africanus. The sequence goes on from CM057350.1 coordinate 159,749,713, forward strand.
TCAAAACTGCGGCCTGGAATGAATCTGTCTCGACCTCTTCGTCCTTTCGAATTACGACTGTTACGACCCCGGCCTCCATGGGCGTTGACCTGGCGTGGAACGACAACAGGGGTAGGAGGTAATGTAATCGGAGGAGGTGGTGAAGTCACATGTGAGACCGATGCCTTACCCTTCCGCCTCATGGGACAATCCCTAATACCGTGATACGGACACCCACACCTGAAACATCTTTGCACGGGCTGCTGAACATATGGGTATAAGTAATAAAACTGATTTCTGCAGAATCCGCCACGACCTCTACGAACATGTCTTGGTGCTGAAGTATTATTACGAATTTGCTTTGGTCTCTGAACACCCGTACGTGGAGTAATGGTCGACCTTTGTGCTCGACTAATCTCTAGCAAGGCTCCGATCATTCGGCGCATCTCGTGAACATTTGTCTCCATCCTAACTATACGATTAATATAGGGTGGATCAATCGGTTCCTGAAAGATAGGCATACTGCCCAAATTTGTCCCCGTGTCAGACGAGCCCGCTCCAATATCATCTCTAATAGCGGTCGTCTGAGTCCCCGTAGACGTTGATGACATAGTTGCTGGAGCAAGAAACGAGAGTTGATAAGGCTTATGAATAATGATAATCAATATCAGAGTGTCAAAGGAAGAATAGATCAAGATATACATCCTAAGGTTAGTTAGGCTTAGTACGGTAACGTAAATATGCCGCGGAACATACGTACGGTACTGCACTCATCCTAATTCACCTACTCCATCAAACCAAAGGTCATCCTAAATCACGGACTCACGTCAACCTATTTTAATTCCCTGCCGGCAGTGGGTGATGATCATATCAGTCACCCACAAGACGTCAGCGGTACTAGCTGGACGTAACGACTACCCGGGTACTGAGCGATCAGAAAATCAACAAGCAAGCCTGCTCATACTCCAGTGAATCCAATAAGTAACACAACCGTACAGTCTGGTCTCTTCGTTTGACATGTCGCATATCTAGTCTAGGGGTGGTAAACGTCAGACCCCGGTAACTTGATAAATCATGGCGATGTGAGGCTTATAACGGGTCGAGAAACTACCGATAACACTTACCAGTAAATCTCCGTATCAGCCCTGGCCAGAGACTTCCTGTTATAGCCAATCGAGCACAGCGCAACATCAACCCCTAATACCGGGAGAGACAAAACCCTTCCTATCGCTCATTGCCTCCATGTGACTCGAGACTGTACCCAAAAACCACCATTTTGCACGTTCTCTTGAACGTGGTAAGGTGGAAATCAAAGTACAATGGGAATCACACAAGACTCTATGACCATCTCAGGTCTACAGACTAACCTGTACCAATGTCACCAGAGAACTGCTATCTGACGTGAGGTATAATACCATCTAGGAGTTCTCGGCGAGTCCTGTGCAGTGTACCCAGTCTCCACTAAGCACCCGTATACCATCTTTGATGTCAAACACCAATGGATGTGGGATCATCCATCGCCCATCATATGGGTCAAGAAGCATATACGCTAGTCTACTCTGGAATTTCGATGCCCCGTCTCGAAACACCTATGACTAAGAATAATTAAAAGATGAACTTGTGGACTACCCTGGCCCCACTAATATGATCTGCATCATAATCCTGGCGGTCAAGTATACATCCTAAGGGCTTTACCAACATGTGAGAGCAAGACAGTATCACAATACAAGTCTGCATGTTAAGATAAAGAGTAACCAAATAGTATACTATCATGTCGAGCAAGAAAGTCCTCTCTATATATGTCCAAGCATCCACTATAATATACAATCATGTATAATAATGGCCTGTAGGGCATACATACAACTAACAATCTCCCACTTGCACTAAAGACAGCTGTTGTAGTATCTCATACCCAACATCCCGAAGAGTCTCTCAAATTGTATCTGGGGTATGGCCTTCGTGAGTGGATCCGCCGTGTTATTCTTCGTATCAACTCACCTGACCTCGATCTTGTTAGTGTATATGCCCTAGAGGCCATTATTGTATCATACTAGTTTGTATATTACTTGATGGAAGCTTGGGATATTCACAGTTGTATATACAATCTTGCTTGAAATGGTAGTATGCTACTTGGTTTGTCTCTGCTTTAAAATGTGCATGTGTTTCTTTTAGCATATTGTAGATATACATATTAGTAGAGCCCTTAGGATCTTTGCTTGATTACCAGCGTTGTGATGGCGCTCACACTCGTGGGAGCTGGGTGATCTATAAGCACATCCTTATACAGGTCCCTAGTCGTTGGACTATCGAGACAGGGCATCGATACTCCGGAGTAGACTAGCGTATGCGCTTCTCATCCCAGTGTGGGAAACGGTCTGTCCCACAGCCGTCAGTGCGTCGTACTTGAGATAGTATGCGGGTGCTCGTTGGGTTACGAGTACACTGGACAGGACTCGTCGGGAACTGTTGGTTGGTATTATACCTATCGTCAGTTATCAGTTCCCAGGTGACATGAGTACAGCTTAGTCCGCTGACTTGACACTGTCACTTCGCCTCGAGTGTGTTCCCACTGCACTTTGATTACTACCCTACCACGGCTTAAAGGAGTCGTGCAAACATGTAGTTTTTGGGTGCAGTCCCGAAGCACTTGGAGGCAGTGACGGTTAGACAGGATTCGTCTCTCCCGGTATTGGGGGTTGACATCGCGCTGTGTCCAGGAGAGCCATTACACGAGTAGTCCCTGGCCAGGGCAAGCGAGATATACTGGTAGGTTTCCAGTGTTATCTCAGGGTGTTCTGGGCTACACTCCGACACGACTTGTACCGCTATTAGGGGACTGACGTTCACCGCCCCCTAGGCCCGCCATGCGATGTATCAGACGAACAGACCGGACTGTACGGAGACTGTCACATACAGGCTCAGTAGGAGTTCAGATGGGGTTCACCTCGTCAGTCTTCTTATCGACATCTACCTGGGGACTGTTACGTACAGCTAGTGCCGCTTGCGGTCTGTGGTTAAACCCACTGCCAGCGTAGTGTCAAGTCTTTAGAGTCCCACACAGAGAGCTATTCGTCTTTAGGCAAAATGAGTAGAGGTCGCATGGTTTTGCGACAGGGTTCGTTCGCATCCGTGCACTTGTGCACATTTGCTGTCCGGACAGTTTATACTAACGGGCTTTGGTTTAAGCCGGATCCTAGTATATGATTTGGGATTGGTTTTTCTCATTGTATTCGTGTTCCTCGGATCACGAATGCGGGTGTGTATGCACAGTTGTTTGAGACAGAGGGAGAGGACCTTGATTAGGGTTAATGACTATTGTCATTTTATTAACCCTAATGCTTATGTGTGTATTATAGTTAATTGATAATTGGTTTAATAATTGTGCATGGTTATGGTTGTTGACCATTTGATCTCTTTGACTTGTTGACCTAGGTTGACACTTTGACCATCATCATTTCTTTTGGAAGATGCTTTTTGATCCTTGCAAATTGAAATGATAATGGTCACATCATGATTAACCATGACAATTATCTTACTAATTATCTAATTAAAATAATACACATATATTTGTGAGAATGGTTGATTCTATTCTCATTCTATCATTTCATTTCTCTCTCTTGTTCTTCCTCTCCCTCAAGCTCTCCCTTCTCATGTGTTGAGAAACACTTGAGCTTGAGAAAAACCCTCTCTTGATCATCTCTACTCTCATATAGGGTTGAAGGACTAGCACTTCTTGAACCCTAGTTACTTCTAGCTTGGAGTTGAAGCCAAAGGTTGAGGCTTTCGGGTGGATCTTTCTTTGACGGGAGAAGACGACAAGGTGACCTCCTTCCACTACTCCAAGGAGAAAGGAGAGAAGGACATAAAGACCAAAGGTATAACCTTTCTAGCACCTAGCTAGTTTCTAGTTAGCTTTAGCAAGTTTTTGTTTAGCAAAGATCCTTCTAGCTCTAGTCCATGTTGCCTAAGCTCATAAAAATCCGATTTTTATTCCGTTTTCCGCCTCCCCACAAGCACCGGGGTGGGCAACGTGGACTTACAGTGGTATCAGAGCCTAACTAAACATAAACTAGTTATGTAGTGAAGTGTAATGAAGTTCGAAACCGAAAAATCCAAAATTTCAAAAACCCTAGTTTCTGTTAAAAATTTTTCTGGTCAAAACAAAATTTGTTATACTCCAAAAATCGTCTCAGGGTTTTTTAAAGAAAACCACCAAACCCGGTCTAGTGATTCGTCTAAACCGCCGTGTTTCCGCGGCAATAGCAAGCTATTGCCGCGGAACCGCCGCCGTTTGGACTCTTCACTGAGTCGAGTTTGGTGCAGTTTTCTTATGGCTTGGTTTTAGGATTTTTAAGATATGTTATATGTGCCAAGATTTTCCAGAATAGAAATTTAATTTTTGGGGGCCTATAAATCCGTATTTTTTCCGAACTTCACTACACTTTGACTATGACGGTTATATCTGTGATGTTTGTATGTATTGAACGTCGGCTAATCGCTATATGTCGATTAGTCGGGGTTATACATATCTGTGATCTGTGATTGATGATGGTTTGTGTATATGAATGGGTTGGATTGTCGCGGGTGAATAGCCGGGGTGGATGTGAGATGAGTGTTGCTTTTTATTTCATTCATTGTAACATGTAAATTGATGTAATATTATTATTTGTATGGCCGCACAACCGGGTCGAGGTTGTATCCGTCATTCTATAATTCTTTTTATTGCTTTTGCTCCTAGGATAGACCCATGGAGGGGGTGCACAAACTACCGGGTATCTCGAAGTGCCGAGTGGCCTACTCACGGTGGTGAGGGAGGTTGCTTCGCTTCGGGTACTTGGCGGGTAGTTTGCCGCACCCGTAGGGGTCTTGGGTGGGGTATTGGCTATTCACCGCGACCGTGTAATCCGCTTTTCGTTGCAGGCTCGAACGGATTGCGGATTCCTAGTATATCCAATGTATTCATCTGTGATCTGTAATGTCTATCATTGCTATATATTTATATATGATAACTATTTAGGCGTTGCTTATGTTTTACAGCCGCGCTAGCCCAGCCCCCGCTCTGTCGTTAGTTAAGTAACCTAACGGGTGATGACGGGGCCCCGTGGCGAATGCGAATGGCATAAGCGTACGTCATATTTTGGTTGTTTTCTGCAATGGTAGGATTAAATGATGGGACGCATTAAAAGAACTAATGCAAGAAAATAAACCAAGTAAAAGTCGATTGGAACACTTTGAAAACCACTCGGTTCTTTTCAAAACTAAACTTTTAAACGCGGAGCTTGAACCACTCCTTTTAAAAGCTATCTCGTTCCATCGATTATATCAAGTTCACTACGTTCACGGTTTCGCCAAAACCATCCGTAGCCCTCCGTCATTCCACATGAATGGTCAAAAAGTATTCAAGCTATGTATTTTGGCCAAAGTCAAGGCATAGTGATTGGTAGCTATTGGGTATTCATGTGCAGCATAGATAGATGCGTTGGTTTGGGACAGTCGTGCTGCCATTTTGGCCAAAGTCAAGGGTAGGTACGGGTGGGTCCAAATTAACCAGGAGACTGACGGGTAGAACTTGACATGTGACTTATGATATTTTGGCCAAAGTCAAGGTCATAAGAGCATGGGGCAAAAATCCACATCGGGAGTTTCATAAGTACTGAAACTTGCTAGCGTTGCATACCATTTGGAGTGTGATAATTCTGGTAGGATTCCTTCGGTTTTATCACGCGATGATATTTGGATCCCGATCCTACTGTGAGTATATGCTACTCCTCGGGAAAACTCTCACTTAACGATCAATGCTATAAACTTAGTAGGTGTCTAGAAAGGTGTTAGCGGGGCTACGCCCACAGGGAAAAGAGGTTACTTAATTAAGGAACTTCGCGAAAGCGTTGGAAAACCTCCCTCGAAGTACCGACACTGGCCTGGCTAAACGGTTAAGCAAGTATTGTACGGTGAGATTGATCCTGACTAATCCTTTATTTACGGTTTGAGAAGGGATTCGAGAGACAGTGGGAGCCATCCAGTTTAGACAAATTAAAAACCACTCTAAACTTGCAAGAGCGTCATGCTAAAGTGTTTCTTTTCTCTCTCCTAATTGCAGCGACCATTCAACATGACCGGACTTAAGTTATTACTAGATAAAAACATATTGACAGGGCCAAACTACAAAGATTGGCTCAGGAATGTCAAGATGGCAATCACTTACGACAAGTTGGGGTATGTCCTTACCACCAAAGCTCCCCCTGTCCCAGGTCCCAAAACCAGTGTTGTAGATAGGGAAATCTACAAGACCTGGGAAATAGATTGCGCGAAGGCCAGATGCCTCGTACTAGCCTCGATGGACAACGAACATCAGAGGAGGCACGAGAATATGGACCTAGAGTCCATATTTCTTCATACAAAAGAACTGTATGGAGAGCAGTCTCGTATCGCAAGATATGAAGTGTCGAAGAAGTTGTTTTCGGCAAGGTTGGCCGTCGGATCATCGGTAGCGGAACACGTGCTTAAGATGATTGGCTACATTGAGGAGCTCGCGGACCTTGGGACCACGTTGGAGAATGAACTCTATACTGATTTGATTCTCCAGTCCCTTCCTTCCACTTACGCCCAGTTCATTCTTAACTTCAACATGCAAGGAAAGGAGGTTGAACTTTCCGAACTTCTGAACATGTTGAGGACTGCTGAGGGCACCCTACAGAAGGGTAGGGAGACATCCACTTTGTTTGTAGGAGGATCTTCCTCTTCTAGGTCCAGGGCGAAAGCCAAGGGCAAGAAGAAGAAAGCCCCCGCCAAACCAAGAGGCGGTGTCAGTAAAGTGGATACGAAGGGAAAAGGAAAAGCAACAAAGATAGCGGGGAAGCTAGTGGGGAAGGAAGAATGCTTCTATTGTCACAAAAGTGGTCACTGGAAACAGGATTGCAAGGCTTGGAAAGCCAGAACAAAGGATTTGAAGCGAGTTGCAGCTTCAGCTTCAGGTGTGTATGTTATTGAAAACTGTCTATCAATAAACTCTACATCCTGGGTATTGGATACCGGATCAGGATCTCATATCTGTAATTCTTTGCAGGCGTTGAGAAAGCGTAGAGTTTTGAAGGCAGGTGACATGACCCTCAGAGTTGCGAACGGTGCTAGCATGGATGCTGAGGCCGTGGGGGACTATCACCTGGGATTGTCGGATGGACACTTTTTGGTTTTGCGTAGTTGTTACTATGTACCAAATGCAACCTGTAATATCATTTCTGTATCTTTATTATCTAAAGAAGGTTATGAATTTGCATTTGTAAGTAATGTAGTGAACATTCACCTTAATCAAGTTTTGATTGGGTCAGGTACATTGAACAACGGTATATACGTATTAAACCAGCCACAGATTTTCAATGTCCAGAATACACACAAAAGAAAGTCTCCAGAAATAAATAAAACTTTCTTATGGCATTGTAGACTGGGTCACATCAATGAGAGAAGGTTGACTAAGTTACATGCAGAAGGATATTTGGATCCGTTCGAATATCAATCGTATGCAACTTGTCAATCCTGTCTCAAAGGAAAGATGACAAAGACTCCGTTCACTGGACATGGAGAAAGAGCGAGCGAGCTCTTGGGACTCGTACACAGCGACGTGTGCGGTCCAATGTCTACACATGCACGAAGCGGTTATTCTTACTTCATTACTTTTACGGATGACTTTTCAAGGTACGGTTATGTCTTCTTAATGAAACATAAATCCGAGGCTTTTGAAAAATTCCAGGAATATAAGAATGAAGTAGAAAAACAAACAGGCAAAAGTATAAAGACACTGAGATCTGATCGAGGTGGTGAATATTTGAGTGCCGAGTTCCTGGGTTACTTAAAAGAGAATGGAATTCTCTCTCAGCTTACTCCTCCATACACTCCGCAACATAACGGTGTATCGGAGAGACGGAACCGAACCCTATTGGATATGGTACGGTCCATGATGAGTAATGCTGAGTTGCCGCGATCGTTCTGGGGATATGCGCTAGAATCAGCTGCATACCTTTTGAACCGAGTTCCAACTAAGACTGTGCCTACTACACCATATCAGATGTGGTGTGGGAAGAGACCCTATCTTAATCACATTAAGACATGGGGATGTCCAGCTTTTGTAAAAAGGAAGCATGCGGACAAGCTCGAGGCACGCTCAGTACAGTGCAAGTTTGTGGGATATCCAAAGAACTCCAAGGGATATTACTTCTATTGCGAAAAGGAACAAAAAGTCCTTGTTTCTCGCCATGCCCACTTTCTAGAACACCAGTTCATAGAAAAAGAATTAAGTGGGAGCGCAATAGAACTGGAAGAAATTCCAGAACCACGAGCTATTACTGAAAGCTTAGTAGAACCAGAGGGTTCGAAAGATAAGAACATTCCTACGCCACTCCGCAGGAGTAGTAGGCAGTCTCATCCGCCCGAGAGATACTACGGTTTTCTCATTGACGGGGATAGAGAGGATTGCATCATAGACTTTGATGAGCCTACTAGCTTCCAGCAAGCCATTCAGAGAGTCGACTCGGTAAAATGGCTGGATGCAATGCGGACCGAAATGGAGTCCATGTACACCAACAAAGTATGGACGTTGGACATTGCTTCAGATGGGGTAAAACCCGTAGGATGCAAGTGGATCTTCAAAAGGAAGATTGGTGTAGATGGACAGGTTGAGACCTATAAAGCTAGACTGGTAGCAAAGGGTTTTCGTCAGCGACCTGGTTTGGACTATGACGAAGCCTTTTCTCTAGTAGCTATGCTGAAATCCATTCGGATCCTTCTTGCCATTGCTGCCTTCCACGATTATGAGATTTGGCAGATGGACGTAAAGACAGCTTTTCTAAATGGTCATTTAGAGGAGTGTGTCTATATGGATCAGCCAGAGGGTTTCATTCAGAGTGGGAGCAGCGGAAAAGTGTGCAAGTTGCTTAAGTCCATTTATGGACTAAAGCAGGCATCGCGGAGTTGGAACATCTGTTTTGATGAGACGGTCAAGGAATTTGGCTTTATCAAAAATCCAGATGAACCATACATCTATTGTAGATTTGTAGCGAGAACTGTGGTATTCCTCGTTTTATACGTGGATGACATTCTCTTAATAGGAAATGACATTCCTATGCTACAATCTGTCAAGGGGTTCTTGTCACATAGGTTCTCCATGAAAGACCTGGGTGATGCCTCATACATTCTGGGTATCCGGATCTACCGTGACAGATCCAAGAGGATATTAGGAATTTCGCAGTCCAGGTACATCGACACCATACTGAAGAGATTCAGTATGGAAGATTCCAAGCGCGGTAATCTACCGGCTTGTCACGGGATCACCCTCTCCAAAGAGATGTCTCCCAAGACTGATTTGGAGAGGGATCGCATGTCTATTATACCCTACGCTTCTGCGGTAGGCTCTATAATGTATGCGATGTTGTGTACCAGACCAGATGTGGCTTATGCACTGAGTGTGGTAAGCAGGTATCAGTCAAACCCTGGGGAGAAACATTGGATAGCAGTAAAGAACATTCTCAAGTACCTGAGAAGGACTAAGGAGATGTTCTTGGTGTATGGCGGAAAAGACCTGCAGATTGAGGCCTTTGCTGACTCCAGCTTCCAGAGTGACAAGGATGATTCCAAGTCCATGTCGGGTTTTGTCTTTACCCTCAATGGAGGGGCGGTGTGTTGGAAGAGCTCCAAACAGGAAACCGTTGCTGACTCGACTATGGAAGCGGAATACATCGCTGCATCTGATGCCGCAAAAGAAGCTGTCTGGATGAGGAAGTTCTTGAGAGAACTTCAGGTGGTTCCGTCCATTGTTGACCCAATACCTCTGTATTGCGACAACAACGGGGCTATAGCTTTAGCGAAGGAAGCCAGGTCCCATCAGAAATCCAGACACATCTTAAGGCGGTATCACCTGATCAGGGAGATCGTAGATCGCCAGGAGATCGAGGTCCGGAGAGTTGCATCAGAGGATAACACTGCAGATCCATTCACCAAGGCCTTGCCCCAGACTCAGTTCGAGCGGCTGATCGAGATGATAGGTCTTCGATACGCCAGTACATGGCCTTAGTGCAAGTGGGAGATTGTTAGTGTATATGCCCTAGAGGCCATTATTGTATCATACTAGTTTGTATATTACTTGATGGAAGCTTGGGATATTCATAGTTGTATATACAATCTTGCTCGAAATGGTAGTATGCTACTTGGTTTGTCTCTGCTTTAATATGTGCATGTGTTTCTTTTAGCATATTGCAGATATACATATTAGTAGAGCCCTTAGGATCTTTGCTTGATTACCAGCGTTGTGATGGTGCTCACACTCGTGGGAGCTTGGTGATCTATAAGCACATCCTTATACAGGTCCCTAGTCGTTGGACTATCGAGACAGGGCATCGATACTCCGGAGTAGACTAGCGTATGCGCTTCTCATCCCAGTGTGGGAAACGGTCTGTCCCACAGCCGTCAGTGCGTCGTACTTGAGATAGTATGCGGGTGCTCGTTGGGTTATGAGTACACTGGACAGGACTCGTCGGGAACTGTTGGTTGGTATTATACCTATCGTCAGTTATCAGTTTCCAGGTGACATGAGTACAGCTTAGTCCGCTGACTTGACACTGTCACTTCGCCTCGAGTGTGTTCCCACTGCACTTTGATTACTACCCTACCACGGCTCAAAGGAGTCGTGCAAACAGGTAGTTTTTGGGTGCAGTCCCGAAGCACTTGGAGGCAGTGACGGTTAGACAGGATTCGTCTCTCCCGGTATTGGGGGTTGACATCGCGCTGTGTCCAGGAGAGCCATTACACGAGTAGTCCCTGGCCAGGGCAAGCGAGATATACTGGTAGGTTTCCAGTGTTATCTCAGGGTGTTCTGGGCTACACTCCGACATGACTTGTACCGCTATTAGGGGACTGACGTTCACCGCCCCCCTAGGCCCGCCATGCGATGTATCAGACGAACAGACCGGACTGTACGGAGACTGTCACATACAGGCTCAGTAGGAGTTCAGATGGGGTTTACCTCGTCAGTCTTCTTATCGACATCTACGTGGGGACCGTTACGTACAGCTAGTGCCGCTTGCGGTCTGTGGTTAAACCCACTGCCAGCGTAGTGTCGAGTCTTTAGAGTCCCACACAGAGAGCTATTCGCCTTTAGGCAAAATGAGTAGAGGTCGCATGGTTTTGCGACAGGGTTCGTTCGCATCCGTTCACTTGTGCACATTTTCTGTCCGGACAGTTTATACTAGCGGGCTTTGGTTTAAGCCGGATCCTAGTGTATGATTTGGGATTGGTTTTTCTCGTTGTATTCGTGTTCCTCGGATCACGAATGCGGGTGTGTATGCACAGTTGTTTGAGACAGAGGGAGAGGACCTTGATTAGGGTTAATGACTATTGTCATTTTATTAACCCTAATGCTTATGTGTGTATTATAGTTAATTGATAATTAGTTTAATAATTGTGCATGGTTATGGTTGTTGACCATTTGACCTCCTTGACTTGTTGACCTAGGTTGACACTTTGACCATCATCATTTCTTTTGGAAGATGCTTTTTGATCCTTGCAAATTGAAATGATAATGGTCACATCATGATTAACCATGACAATTATCTTACTAATTATCTAATTAAAATAATACACATATATTTGTGAGAATGGTTGATTCTATTCTCATTCTATCATTTCATTTCTCTCTCTTGTTCTTCCTCTCCCTCAAGCTCTCCCCTCTCATGTGTTGAGAAACACTTGAGCTTGAGAAAAACCTTCTCTTGATCATCTCTACTCTCATCTAGGGTTGAAGGACTAGCACTTCTTGAACCCTAGTTACTTCTAGCTTGGAGTTGAAGCCAAAGGTTGAGGCTTTCGGGTGGATCTTTCTTTGACGGGAGAAGACGACAAGGTGGCCTCCTTCCACTACTCCAAGGAGCAAGGAGAGAAGGACATAAAGACCAAAGGTATAACCTTTCTAGCACTTAGCTAGTTTCTAGTTAGCTTTAGCAAGTTTTTGTTTAGCAAAGATCCTTCTAGCTCTAGTCCATGTTGCCTAAGCTCATAAAAATCCGATTTTTATTCCGTTTTCCGCCTCCCCGCAAGCACCTGGGTGGGCAACGTGGACTTACAGATCTCCCGGCGATTAACTATCTCCCGGATCAGGTGATACCGCCTCAGAATATGCCTGGATCGTTGATGGGACCTGGGTTCCTTGGCCAAAGCCACGGCTCCATTGTTATCACAATACAAAGGTATTGGATGCTCGATGGACGGAACCACACCAAGTTTGGTTATGAACTTCTTCATCCAGACAGTCTCTTTGGCGGCATCGTTGGCATCGATGTATTCAGCCTCCATCGTCGAGTCTGTCATGGTTTCTTTCTTGGAACTCTTCCAACAAACCGCCCCTTCATTGAGAGTGAAGACAAAACCCGAGACCGACTTAGAGTTGTCCTTATCACTCTGGAAGCTCAAGTCGGTAAAGTACTCCACATGGAGTTCACCGTTACCATACACCAAGAACATCTCTTTATTCCTTCTCAAGTACTTAAGAATGTTCTTCACAGCAGTCCAGTGATTCTCCCCAAGATCTGAATGATACCTGCTTACAACACCCAGTGCGTACGCTACATCTGGTCGGGTACATAACATCACATACATGATAGACCTGACTGCCGAAGCATAGGGTATACCTTGCATGCGAGCTCTCTCCAAATCAGTCTTGGGGGACATCTCTTTGGAGAGAGTGATTCCTGAGATCGTGGGTAATTCCTATGCTTGGAATCCTCCATACTAAATATAACATTTTGAAATATTTTAGATAATTAATTAAATTATTTATTTAAATAGAAAATGTTATTAAAGTTTTATTATAGTAAAGAGGGCCTTTTAATTTGAAGTGGGAAATAATTTAGTAAAGAAAATAGTGTTTATATAATAATATGTGTAATGAAGGGTTTATGTGAAAATGTTAGTTTCCTTATGCTAATTAAAGTTGTATGAGGGTTATTATGCAAAGAGGGTTAGATAGTGATTAAGGTTAGAATAAACCTCCTAGACACCACACCTTAGAATTAACCTCACACACACACCTCCTCCTTACATGAAACCACCACCATCTTGTATGGTGACACCACCTACTACCTTATCACTTCTTATTCTTTATTTGTACCAAATGGTTCAGTTGATATATATCAAGTTAAGGCTAATTAACTAGTTTAGAAAAAGAAACATCTTAGAACACACCAGAGAAAGAAAAAGGAGAGAAGAGAAGAAGAGCTAAGTGCTAAGGATTTTCACCACTACCATCAAGCTAGGATATATTGTGCTTGTGCATCTTGGAAGGAGACTTCCAGTGATCTTTCTGTAGGTATAATTTTTAAACTCTGTGGAATTTTAGTTCTGTAAATATATGAGTATAGAAATCGGATATCGGAAATATCGTATTTTGATAAGTATAGGCTCTGTTATGAATCTGCTATAGTTTAGATGATAATTAACACAATCAAACAGTGCCTTCATCTTATAATTTGGACCTAGAATAAACCCTGGGAAAACAAACCCATTCCATCGGATTTTGGCCGGCGACGTTCAATGGAAATCCGAGCTCGCCAGTTTTGTGAGGGAGTTAGGTGTTGGGGTTTTTAGGGTAGCACTCTGTATATGTATTAGGATGTTTGGTATTGCTAGTTTAAGTCATTTTATCAGTATATGAAATCTGGAAGCTAATATCTGTAATAGGGTTAAAATTCTAAAATACGACACGGATGTTTCGTGACACGTCTCTGTTTTCTGTTATGAACAGCGAAGGGTTAAAATCCAGTAAGTATAAATATTAGATAGTTTACAATAGTCACACAAACCTTGTGTAGTATGTAAAACTTGTATTTTCATGTTTTCGTCGTATCGCAATTTAGCTGTTTCTTATACGAAGTTAATTTCAATATTAGATTCGAATACGGAAACTTCAGAGGCCGCAAGGAAAGGAAAGGGATTGATGATATCTGAGTAGATTCGACGTGTTCCGGTGAGCAGACTAAACATCTAACGGGGGATTTTGTGTGGATGGCGTAATACGCCCGTAGAATTAAGTTTAGTTATAATTGTTTCTTTGTGCATAAAATTTGAATTTAACAACTCTACCATATGCATTCATATATATACAAGGCATCATGATTAACAGTTGTTAGGACACTGTACAAATTATCGACGAGTCATGTTGCACGCGCACATATCTATATGTTATACTACACCCCGTCGATATTGACATGTCAAATATACACTTAGTAATTGCTATATTACATGTGATTCACTTCATACCATTAGTATCATTAATAGTAATTGTTTAGCATTGCTTTAGTATTGATACTTCATGTTTCCTCTCAAATTGTTATAAAGTATGGTGCAAGATGTATTGGATTTGAGGACTTCCCGTTTTGAGTTTATGCACTATTAACTATATTCGGTGATTTTCATGTTGATGTGATATGTCCGCCGTGAGGAGATGTTTTTACGATTTGGTTTTTCTCCAAATCGAGTGGGGGGCTATACGGTTGTGAATTTTTACGTAATCCAGACTGAGTGGGGGGCTATACAGTTGGATTCATGGTGGACCCGGTCGAGACCGAGGGGCAGGAAAGCCGCATTTGAGGCGGAGAGCCTAGCGAGGATACTCGATACCAGAGATATTTGTGAAATACGGGGGATATCTAGATGATACCGACGAAGGTTACTGATTTGCAGGATCGTTCGGGGAATGATGCCTGATGGAAACAGGAGATTTGTGCGATGTTGGACACAGAAAGATGAAATTTATTTGGAAATAATTGATGTGATTTCAGTTTTGACTTATATATTTTGGAGTACATATTTATGCTTCCACATGTTATCATGCATTATGCTTATCTTTGTTATTATTAGTTCTAGTTCGTCATACTTACATTATTAGCCGTTATATGTTAGTTTTATTCACTGAGTTGGCAACTCACCCCCGTTGTGCCTTAGTTCCTTGCAGGAGTCGCACGGATGCATAGCAGCGGTGCGGATCCATTTGTCAGCTTTTATCGCTCTTTTTGCTAGGTGGATTACCTATGTAGTAACCTCCTATTTTGGTATATGTATTTTGAATCTAGTAATACTCCATCAAACTCTGTACATTGACTTAGAACGAGATGTGTTGTATATATTTTAAATTCGACTGAGTGAGATCGTTTAGTTATGTTAACTTATACTTTCTTTACTTATGCATGAAATTCTTCATCTTGAGTATTGTATTATTATTGCATAATGATTTTCGCCGTTTGGCATTGTATTACTCCCAACCAGGGATGCAACTTAATTACACAACCTATAATTGATTTCTATTAATAATTAAAAAGGAGGCACTGTCAAAACTTTAAAAAAATCAGTTGTTACATTTCAATTATAAACACCATTCGGCATGCTACTTCATTCTTATTATTTACAAACTGAAATTTCAAATTTTCCGTGAGAAAGGGTTTTGATCTTGGTTTTCTGGCTTACTTATATTGTGTTGTCATCTTTAGATGTCATACAATCTAAGTGCCGGTCACGGACCAAAATTGGGTCGTGATAAAATTGGTATCAGAGCTTAGGATTAACCTAACGGAACCGAGTAGTGATTTGGAGTTAGTAAACTTAAGTTTCGTTATGTAGGTCGTCCTTTGGTTTGATAGAGTAGGTGATTTAGGATGAGTAGAGTACCGTACATATGTTCCGCGGCATATTTACGCTACGATACTCAGCCTAAGTAACCTTAGGATGTATATCTTGCTTAATCCTTCCTTTGACTCCCTATAATTACTGTTCCGATTCGTACGCCTTATCAACTTTCGTTCTTGTTCCTGTTGCTATGGCTACGCGAGCTAGGAATGAAGCTAAGACAAATCCACCGGTGACGGCGACTAACGCACAGGACTTTCCGGCGGTACCAGAGCATGTTGATCCTCCTCCTCCAACTGACTGACTAGGATAGAGGAGGGCATGTTGGGCTTGCAGCAGATGGTGGGACAGTTGGCTGAGGCCACCCGGGTACAGAGACAGGATCGGGCAACGACCATGGTAGAGCCCGATGTACAGCCCATGCAGACGGTCGCACTTGTAGACTCGAGGGTGATGGAGCTATCACTTCCGGAGTTTATGAGGTTGAGACCTCCGGTGTTTACAGGGACCAATGCAGCAGAGGATCCTTGTTGGGTTAACCTAGCACCTCCTGAAGGGTTTGGAAGCATTACATGAACCAAAGGATGTATTTTTAGGGTGCTAAACTAACAAGCAACGGATCGTTCCTAGAAAAATTAGGGTTTCAAAATTTTCACATCATCATATGAAAGAAATGCTAGGGTTTAGAGAGTACAACCTTTGTAGCTCCCTACGCTAGACTCCTCGGCTACTTGGGGTTTGAAAAAGCTCCGCTTGAACTCCTCGAGGTCACTGATGATCCACCCGGAGTCCGCTTTGTCCAAGCTTGCAACTTTATCCGATCAAGTGAATGAAATCAAGCTAACACTCTAAACAAGTGGGCTAGACTTGTGTAGAATGGTGTTGTGGTTCTCTTTCTCACTTCAAAATCCAATCTTGATGAGTATATTGCTCACTACAAAGAACTAGAGAGCAAATTGAGAGAGGAAGAAGAAGATGATGGCAATATGAGAAGATGATAAGTTCAAGTCTAAAAAGATAATAGAAAATTATATCAATATATATTTTCCTCTTCTCATATCAAACCATGGTTAGGATATTATTGAACTTGAGTTAAAAACACAAAAGGAAAAGTAACCCATGGTCAAATGGTGGATGAGAATGGTTAGGTCAAGAGAAGAGTGTAGAAACAAACCAATAATGACCATTTTTCTTTTTCCCTTTTGTTTTAAATCAAATGCAATTTAATCCATAAATAAAACCATGGTGTGAGTCTTATATTGCCGCCATTTTCATGTATATACAACCATGAAGGATGTATGTATGTATGTATGTATGTGTATATGTACATCCATATGTGCATGAATCAATAAAGAAACTATACATGCATGCATACATCCATCATACTCAAGAAAGGATTTCAAGTGAGAAGCTAATGGTTAAATGATAAATCAACACTTGATTTATCAATCCGGCCATATCACATATTACCCATACCAAAAGCAAGCCGCCCGACCAATATACGGTATCCTATACGCTCATTTTAATCGGGTCCATGTGCATATCGCATACGCACACCACAACGTTTCGCCTGGACTAGGAAACTCCATTGTGGGACTCTGAGACTCATCAATACGCCGGCAGTGGGTGATGATCATATCAAGCACCCCCAAGCCGCAAGCGGTCAGCTAAACGTAACGGCCACCCGGGTATTGAGCGATCAGAAGAGAACAAGCGAACCTGCTACAACTCCCGTCGAGCCAACCGGCAACACTTCCCGTACAGTCCGGTCTCCTCGTCTGATATGTCGCATATTAAGTCTAGGGGTGGTAAACGTCAGACCCCAATAACCGATAAGTCATGCCGATGTGAGGCTCATAACGGGTCGAGAAACTACTGGTAACACTTACCAGCAAATCTCTGAATTAGCCCTGGCCAGGGACTTCCCTGTTACGGCCAATCGAGCACAGCGCAACATCAACCCCCAATACCGGGAGAGACGAAACCCCTCCTATCGCTCATTGCCTCCATGTGATTCGGGACTGTACCCAAAAACCACCGTTTTGCACGCCCTCATGGACGTGGTAAGGTGGAGATCAAAGCACAGTGGGAATCTGTTAGTTATATGTATGCCCTAGAGGCCATTACTATACATAGGATGTATATTGTAGTGGATGCTGGGACGTATATAGGGAGGACTTTCTTGCTCGACATGATAGTATGCTATCTGGTTGATCTTTACCTTAACGTGTATACTGATTGTCTCTCTGTCACATGTTGGTAAAGCCCTTAGGATCTGTACTTGACTACCTGGACTATGATGCGGATCATACTAGTGGGGACATGGTAGTCCATAAGTACATCCTTCAAAGTCCCTAGTCGTGGGTGTATCGAGACGGGGCATCGATATACCAGAGTAGACTAGCGTATACCTTCTCGACCCATACAGATGGGCGATGGATGATCCCATATCCATTGGTGTTTGACATCAGAGATGATATACGGGTGCTCAGTAGAGACTGGGTACACTGGACGGACTCGCCGAGAACTCCCAGATGGTATTATACCTCACGTCAGATGGCAGTTCTCTGGTGACACTAATACAGAGTAGTCTGTTGACCCGAGATCGTCATAGAGTCTTGTGTGGTTCCCACTGTGCTTTGATTTCCATCTTACCACGTCCAAGAGGGCGTGCAAAACGGTGGTTTTTGGGTACAGTCCCGAGTCACATGGAGGCAATGAGCGATAGGAGGGGATTCGTCTCTCCCGGTATATGGGGGTTGATGTTGCGCTGTGTCCGATTGGCTATAACAGGAAATCCCTGGCCAGGGTTGCTGAGATTTACTGGTAAGTGTTACCAGTAGTTTCTCGAACAGTTATAGACCTCATATCGACACGACTTATTGAGCTATTGGGGTCTGACGTTTACCACCCCTAGGCGAGATATGCGACAGATCAGACGATCAGACCGGACTGTACGGTAGTGTTACTGGTTGGATTCGCAGGAGTGTGAGCGGGCTTGCTCGTCGATCTTCTGATCGCTCAATACCCGGGTGGCCGTTACGTTTAGCAGACCGCTTGCGGCTTGTGGGTGTTTGATATGATCATCGCCTGCTGCCGGCGTATTGACGAGTCTTTAGAGTCCTACACAGAGGTTTCCTGGCTCAAGCGAAACGAAATAGGAGCGCATATGAGATATGTGCGGGACCGAGAATAATGCGTGTATGTGATACCGTATTCCATTCTCGCGATGAATATATCGAATGGTTGTATGCGATATAACCTAGTTATCGATTCAAGCGTTGATTCGATAAGCCGATATATTGTATACTAGTCGGTTGTGTGCGACATAACCGGGTCATTGAATCAAGTGTTGATTTAATGATTTAATGCATATTTATATATTTGATATATTACTTTGCATCAACTAGTATCGGTTCACTTTAGACGGATTTTCTCACTCGGATGTGCGCATTGTATATGCGATATACTTTTGTGCACTTGATTGTATCATGTTTGATGATACTTGTCATGCTAGGGTTCAAGTGTAAAGATTAAACCTTGGTTAATGAAATGGTTAGGGTTTCTTATTTGTTATTCATTTATCTTATTTTGTTATCCATTTATTTTTTGATAAATGAATAAAAGAAAATGAGAAAAAGAATGGTGGCTTCTTTTGTTCTTTAGTTGAAGCTTCATGAAGCTTTGTTCAAGTCAACCATCCTTATCTCATCCTTAACCCTAACCATTCCCACTAACCATGATTCATTCTCTACACTTAACTCTAGTTAGAATTATGATAAGAATTCATTTTCTTTTCTTTTTCTAAAAAAAAACTTAACATAACTATTTCCTTCTTCTTCTTCATTCTTCAAGTGAAGAAAAGCAAGGTCCATCAATGGTGATTGTTGGAAATGAGTGAGAAATCCAATTCTAAAGTCTACCCACTTCCTATTTCTTCATCCTCTACCTCTTGCCAAGTAGTAGAGTGTGTTTCCTTCACAAGTTTCTTGACTTGGTGAAGTGAGAGCTTGATCTTGCGATGCTTCGACGTAGATCATCTTCGGCATGGACATCGACAACCTAGCTCGCTTATTCTCCGATGAAGTCGACGCTTGAGCCCGGATTCTTTTTGGACAGCGGAGAGGACTTCGTTGCGGAGCTTTGGAGGTGGAGCACCGGATCTACAAAGGTTGTATTTCCGTTAAACTTTTAGTTAAGTGTTAACTAGTTAGTTTTTCGCCTAGACATCTAGCAAACGATCCGTAGTTTAGGGTTTGTAGGCACCGTAAAATTTTAATATGGCATGTTCGATGCCTTGTGAGACCTCCTTGGAGTGCCTAGGAACCCTACAGTGGTATCAGAGCCTAGCTAGAGCCTTAGGCGAAGCGTAGACGGAGTTTGAAGTCCGATCGAACCGAAATCCAATTTCCAAATTGCTCTTTGTACTTTTTTGTAAAATGTGGATTTTTGCAAATTAAAAATATGCAGAAAAACAAGCAGGTAAATCTAAGAATTACGATGCAAAAATTACCTAATGATCCCTCAAAAGTGCGGCGGAACCGCGGCATTAGCGTGCTAATGCGGCCCTTCCGCCGCCGTTTTGTCTTATTAGGCACTCAATTTTGCATAGTAACTCCTATTTTTCAGTGCTGGTTTTCCTGGGAATTTTTAATCTGAAATCAAGAGTTGAGTATTTTGGGTTGTATTGGGAGTTCATACATTCGATCGGATTGTCAAACTTTGTCTATGTGTCATTCCGGATAATTTTTTGAATATGTTAAAAAGTTCGACCGGATATAAATACCCAATTTTTCCCCTGTCGGGAAATTTCCAAGTGTTGGATATTTCCGTAGTTTAACGACGTTCTAAGTAGTGCAAGTAACGCGATGGTCCCTCTAGAAGACACAAACCTTAACTCGATTATGTGACCGTCTTGAACTGCCCTTTGAACCTTCGGGTTTGGGGCAGTACGGCGTGCCACATGTGAGGCGTTGGCTTGACCCTTCTACGGCTGGATCGTTGGTACTGAGGCACGAACGGAATGTTGTTAGACTTGTTTCATGTGTTGATCTGTTTAGGGAAAACTTGGGTGTTCGATTGTTCGATCGAAAAGTTTAACATTTTCTGTTTATCTGGAATGGGATACAATAATTGGAATTCACAAGAAGTTATGAGATAACTAAATGAATGTTATAAACGTAGCAATTTAGTCTCACATGATCGGTTGCCACGGAATTTTGATGTGATCAAAAGTCCGTCGCAATCACGTAGCGTACGCGGATACTCGCCGGGTAAACTTAATAGACAGCCTTACTCCATAGCCCCGACCAAGTGACTGTAGGAGAACCCCGTCGCCGAAAGCATCCGTTCAGGTGCTCGCGGCAGCGGTGTTCCGCCTTGGTGCACTTCGTCGACGGTATCAGGGGTGCAGCCGTCTACTGAAGTTTGCGACGAGCATTCGATCAGGATGTCGGGAATCTTGTTGAATTGCCCGACTTGATATTGAAAAGTGTTTTCGATTTTGAGACTAAAATGCGGGGTTTATAATTGTCAGGCATGCGATGTCTGAGGTGGTTGCGGATTCCAACTGTTGTAGTTTTACACTTTCTTTTCTGTGACCGTAAGTGTAATATGTGATATCGCCGGTTTCGTTGCTATATGTCAACGACAATTGGGATGGACATATTTACTTACGTTGATGACATGTGATGTTATGTGTTGCTAGATATGTTATATTGGATCGTCGTGTTTGAATAGCCGGGGGGTTTTATGTGAGATGAGTGTTTTTCATTTTCATTCATGTAAAAACTTGTATGTAATATTCTTTTATTGGGGCGCTTCCAGGTTGCGGGAGTTGTCACCTGTTGTATATTATTTACTTTTCCGCACTAGGATAGACCCAAGGAGGAGGGCACAAGTAACCGGGTTCTGGAGTCCAGTGGGAGACCAACTCGAGGAGTCGAGTCCGGGTCTCCTAACTCTAGAATTAGTAGGGTTGCTTGCCGCTCTCGTAGGGGTCTAGGGGTGTGGGTTTGGCTATTCATCACGACCGTGGAATCCGTGTTTTATACTGGCTCGTATTGAAAACACGGACGTCCTAGTATATCCAATATTTCATATGATTCTTCTGCTGCGATATCTGTGATGTGATCATGTGGTGTTCTGTGATAGATACAGTATATAGTATATATGATATATTATATAGGCGTTACTTATGTTTTACACCCGCGCTAGCCCTGCCCCGCTCTGCCGTTAGTTACCTAACCTAACGGTGCATGAGGGGACATCGAGGCGAATGCGGATGGCATAAGTGTACGTCATATCTATCTGTGATGTTTAGGTACTTAAATGATGGGACTTCATTAATGTGATTAATGAAATAAAAGAAACCTAAGATGTTGTAGAATCGAATTTCAAAATAAAACAGGTAGCTACAGTTCTTGCTTTGCACAGCGGTATATGTGATATATCCTGCACCTTATTCGATGAGGAAAGGACCGAGATCCCTTCACCGGGAGTGACTCCTTTAGCAATAACTGGCAGATGCTACACACTCGGTTTGTTTTTTGATTGCTTTTAAGTGTTTTTGCTTTGCACAGTGATATATGTGATATATCCCGCACCTCATTCGACGAGGAAAGGACCGACGATCCCTTCACCGGGAGTGACTCCTTTAGCAAAACTAGAAAAGCCTAAAAAACACTCCATTTCAAAATTCATTCGATCCTACAACGATATCAAGTTCATTACGTAATAGGTTTTCAGAAAAACCTGTCGTAGCCCTCCGTCATTTCAGATAAGTAGTAGTTAGTATTCGTGCTGCGTTTGTTGGCCTTTGTCAAGGCGCAGTGTGCGGTAGCTAACTGGTGCTTATCTGCTTATGCATATGATGCAGATTGAGTTAGGGTAGTCATGCGACCTTGTTGGCCTTTGTCAAGGGCCGTGCGGGTGGGTTTAATTCAATCAGGAAATGACGGGTTGAACTTGACTAGCATCCTATGGTTTGTTGGCCTTTGTCAAGGTCATAGGAGGTTAGGGGCAAAATATTATCGGGAATTTCAAGTGTTGAAATTTGCAATGAGATTGCATACCTTCTATGAGATAGTTGGATCCCGATACCCGCTGCGAGTAAGAGTTACTCCTGGGAGAGTTTTATACATTACAACTAGCTGATCAAGTAGGTGTCTAGAAAGGTGTCAACGAGGTTACGCCTCTGGGAAAATGAGGTTTACATTAATTAGGTTCGTGCGAAAGCACGGGGGACCTCCCTCAAAGTACCGACACTGGCCTGGCTGAAAGATTGGCGAACTTGTAGTGTGTAATTAATCCCGGCTAGTCTTTCCTTTTAGGGTTTGAAGGAAGATTTGATAAAAAGCAGTGGGAGCCATCCTGATTAAATAAAATAATAACCAATATATTCTTGCAAGAGCGCACGCTGAGTGTTTTCTTCTCTCTCTCTCCAGGTAGCGACCTTATCACGCCTTAATCAAGATAATAATACGGAATATTGACTGAACCCGCTTGATATACTGAGCTGGGGAACGTTGGTCCCGCTCCAACTTATAATTGTTATAAGACAGAGCAGGAAATTAGGGAATACCAGAATTCCCGTGCCGCCCAAACGAAGAGAGTGCATGCTGATGCATCATCTTCGGGTGTGTTCATTATACAGAACTGTTTCTCAGTATCGTTTACGTCCTGGGTATGTGATACCAGATCAGGATCCCAGATATGTAATATGTTACATAGGGCTACAGAAAGGTAGAGAACTGAGAACGGGTGATAAGTTTCATGAGGCAGAAAACGGGGCAAATGTTGCAGCCAAGTCTGTTGGTCACTGTCACCCTGTATTACAGTACATTGATTCTGAACGAATGTTATTAAATACCGAACCTGATATACAAAATCATATCTATCTCTTTATTAGTAAAGAAATGATAAAATTTTGTATAGTTGGATAATGTTTTGAACATTTCCTATATCAAAAGTTGATCGGTTCAGGCACGTTATCTAAAAGCATTAATGTTCTAAATCAAACTACAGTTCTTAGTATACGGAACACACACAAGAGGAAGAGTTCAAAAATGAACGAATCCTTCTTGAGGCATTGTAGACTAGGTCATATCAATGCGACCCGACTAGCTGAAGTTACATGTAGATGCATATTTAAATCAGTTTGAATTTACATCTTGTGAAACTCGCCAGTCATGTCACAAAGATAAGATGACCATAGCTCCGTTTACTGGAAACAGAGAAAGAGTTAGTGAACTCTTGGGATGATACATGTTGATGTATGTAGGTCCCCTGTCTACACATGCCAGGACCGGTTCTTTGTACTTCATTACATTCTCTGATGATCTTTCGAGATTCAGACCTATGTTCCTGTTGAAACACAAGTCCGAACCTTTTGAGATATTCACAGAATATAAGTGAGAAGTAGAGAACCAAAATACGGGTATAAGTATTATGTCCTTTGATGAGATCAAGGAGGAGAATACTTGAGCACGGAATTCCTGGACTATTCTAAAGGAGAATGAGATTCTCTCTCAGCATTACTCCTCCGTATACACCAAAGCACGATGGTATATCGGGGAGGAGCAGATACACCCTATATGATAAGGTGTGCTCTATGATGAGTACTACTGAGTTACCTATTTCCTTTAGGGAGTTATGCACTTGAGAAGCTGCATACCTATTGAATAGGGTTCGAATCAAATCAGTTGCCTACCACTTCATATATGATATGGAAAGGGAAGAGCCCATATCTTAAGTTAGTTAAGATTTGGGGTTATCCGGCCTATGTCTGAAAGCAAAATCCGGACAAGCTCGAGGCAATGTCAGTTATGTAGAACTGGAAATGTTCCAGCTATACGAACTACAGCAGATGATTTGATAGAACCAAAGTATTCAGTAGATACCAACGAACCTCAGCCTCTCCGCCGATTTAGTAGGGTTCCTCACCCACCTGAGAGATACTTCAGTTTCTCTATGACAGTGGGAGCGAGGATTGCATCATGAGATGATGACCCAACTAGCTTCGAGCTGGCCATCAGGAGTAAGACTCTGTAAGAATGGCTGGATGTTTAGCGATCTGAGATGGAATCCATGTACACCAACAAAGTATGGACTTTGGTTGCTATATCTGAAGGGTTAAATTCCCATCAGGAGCAAGTATATCTTGAGAAGATTACTTGGTGTAGATGGAAAAGTTGAGATTTTCAAAGCTAGACTTGTTAAAGCTTTTCGTCATCGACCAGGCGTGGATAATGATGAAACCTTTTCAAGTAGCTATGCTTAAGTCCATCCAGATCCTACTTGCCACGGCTACATACCATGACTACGATATCTGGTGGTTGTGTGTCTTGACTGCTTTTCTAAATGATGATTTAGAAGAGAGCGTCTATAAGTACACAGCCAGAGGGCCTCTTAGACAGTGGGAGCAGCGGAAACGTGTGCAAGATGTTTTATATGATAAAGCAGGCATCGCGGAGTTGGAACATCTGTTTTGATGAATTAGTCAAAGAAGTTTGACATCATCAAAATGGTAGATGAACCTCGTATATACAAAAAGGTAGTAGGGAGTATGGTGACGATCCTCGTAGAGTACGTGGATGACATACTCTTGATAGGGAAGGAGTTTCCTATGCTACGCTCGATCAATCTCCGCTTATCACAATGATTCTCTACATAGGATCAAAGTGATACCTACTAAATCCTGGATTTTGGATCTATGAGATAGATCTAAATGGATGTTAGAATTCTCACTAGATGTAGTGAGACGGTATCAACCGATCCTGGGGAGAATCACTGGAAGGGTTGACAGTGGGAGCAGCGGAAACGTGTGCAAGATGTTTTATATGATAAAGCAGGCATCGCGGAGTTGGAACATCTGTTTTGATGAATTAGTCAAAGAAGTTTGACATCATCAAAATGGTAGATGAACCTCGTATATACAAAAAGGTAGTAGGGAGTATGGTGACGATCCTCGTAGAGTACGTGGATGACATACTCTTGATAGGGAAGGAGTTTCCTATGCTACGCTCGATCAATCTCCGCTTATCACAATGATTCTCTACATAGGATCAAAGTGATACCTACTAAATCCTGGATTTTGGATCTATGAGATAGATCTAAATGGATGTTAGAATTCTCACTAGATGTAGTGAGACGGTATCAACCGATCCTGGGGAGAATCACTGGAAGGGTTCCAGGGTGATAAGGACGACTGAATGTCAGTCGCAGGCATTGTCTTTACCCTCAGTAAAGGGACGGTATGTTGGAAGAGTTCCAAGCTAGATACCGTGACATACTAGACGATAAAGGCTGGATACATCGCTACTTAAGATGCTACCCTAGAAGCTGTTTGGGTGTATATTGGTTCATGAGATGAACTATGTTCCTACCATTGTGAGACAATGGAGTTGTGGCTTATGCCAAGGAACGCCGGTCCCATCAGTGATCCAGACATATTCTAAGGCAGTATCACTTGATCATGGAGATGGTTGATCTCCAGGGAGATCGAGTTTGGAGAGTAGATTCTGAGGACAACACAGCGGATCCACTCACAAAGGCCTGTTCCCAGAGAGAGACTATTATGGGATGGTTGAGTATGAGATACTGCAACCACTGCTACAGATGGCCCTAGTGCAAGTGGGAGATTGTTAGTTATATGTATGCCCTAGAAGCCATTACTATACATAGGATGTATATTGTAGTGGATGCTGGGACGTATATAGGGAGGACTTTCTTGCTCGACATGATAGTATGCTATCTGGTTGATCTTTACCTTAACGTGTATACTGATTGTCTCTCTGTCACATGTTGGTAAAGCCCTTAGGATCTGTACTTGACTACCTGGACTATGATGCGGATCATACTAGTGGGGACATGGTAGTCCATAAGTACATCCTTCAAAGTCCCTAGTCGTGGGTGTATCGAGACGGGGCATCGATATACCAGAGTAGACTAGCGTATACCTTCTCGACCCATACAGATGGGCGATGGATGATCCCATATCCATTGGTGTTTGACATCAGAGATGATATACGGGTGCTCAGTAGAGACTGGGTACACTGGACGGACTCGCCGAGAACTCCCAGATGGTATTATACCTCACGTCAGATGGCAGTTCTCTGGTGACACTAATACAGAGTAGTCTGTTGACCCGAGATCGTCATAGAGTCTTGTGTGGTTCCCACTGTGCTTTGATTTCCATCTTACCACGTCCAAGAGGGCGTGCAAAACGGTGGTTTTTGGGTACAGTCCCGAGTCACATGGAGGCAATGAGCGATAGGAGGGGATTCGTCTCTCCCGGTATATGGGGGTTGATGTTGCGCTGTGTCCGATTGGCTATAACAGGAAATCCCTGGCCAGGGTTGCTGAGATTTACTGGTAAGTGTTACCAGTAGTTTCTCGAACAGTTATAGACCTCATATCGACACGACTTATTGAGCTATTGGGGTCTGACGTTTACCACCCCTAGGCGAGATATGCGACAGATCAGACGATCAGACCGGACTGTACGGTAGTGTTACTGGTCGGATTCGCAGGAGTGTGAGCGGGCTTGCTCGTCGATCTTCTGATCGCTCAATACCCGGGTGGCCGTTACGTTTAGCAGACCGCTTGCGGCTTGTGGGTGTTTGATATGATCATCGCCTGCTGCCGGCGTATTGACGAGTCTTTAGAGTCCTACACAGAGGTTTCCTGGCTCAAGCGAAACGAAATAGGAGCGCATATGAGATATGTGCGGGACCGAGAATAATGCGTGTATGTGATACCGTATTCCATTCTCGCGATGAATATATCGAATGGTTGTATGCGATATAACCTAGTTATCGATTCAAGCGTTGATTCGATAAGCCGATATATTGTATACTAGTCGGTTGTGTGCGACATAACCGGGTCATTGAATCAAGTGTTGATTTAATGATTTAATGCATATTTATATATTTGATATATTACTTTGCATCAACTAGTATCGGTTCACTTTAGACGGATTTTCTCACTCGGATGTGCGCATTGTATATGCGATATACTTTTGTGCACTTGATTGTATCATGTTTGATGATACTTGTCATGCTAGGGTTCAAGTGTAAAGATTAAACCTTGGTTAATGAAATGGTTAGGGTTTCTTATTTGTTATTCATTTATCTTATTTTGTTATCCATTTATTTTTTGATAAATGAATAAAAGAAAATGAGAAAAAGAATGGTGGCTTCTTTTGTTCTTTAGTTGAAGCTTCATGAAGCTTTGTTCAAGTCAACCATCCTTATCTCATCCTTAACCCTAACCATTCCCACTAACCATGATTCATTCTCTACACTTAACTCTAGTTAGAATTATGATAAGAATTCATTTTCTTTTCTTTTTCTAAAAAAAAACTTAACATAACTATTTCCTTCTTCTTCTTCATTCTTCAAGTGAAGAAAAGCAAGGTCCATCAATGGTGATTGTTGGAAATGAGTGAGAAATCCAATTCTAAAGTCTACCCACTTCCTATTTCTTCATCCTCTACCTCTTGCCAAGTAGTAGAGTGTGTTTCCTTCACAAGTTTCTTGACTTGGTGAAGTGAGAGCTTGATCTTGCGATGCTTCGACGTAGATCATCTTCGGCATGGACATCGACAACCTAGCTCGCTTATTCTCCGATGAAGTCGACGCTTGAGCCCGGATTCTTTTTGGACAGCGGAGAGGACTTCGTTGCGGAGCTTTGGAGGTGGAGCACCGGATCTACAAAGGTTGTATTTCCGTTAAACTTTTAGTTAAGTGTTAACTAGTTAGTTTTTCGCCTAGACATCTAGCAAACGATCCGTAGTTTAGGGTTTGTAGGCACCGTAAAATTTTAATATGGCATGTTCGATGCCTTGTGAGACCTCCTTGGAGTGCCTAGGAACCCTACAGAATCACACAAGACTCTATGACGATCTCGGGTCTACAGACTAACCTGCACAAGTGTCACCTGAGAACTGCCATCTGACGTGAGGTATAATACCAACTGGGAGTTCTCGGCGAGTCCGTCCAGTGTACCCAGTCTCCACTGAGCACCCGTATACCATCTCTGATGTCAAACACCAATGGATATGGGATCATACATCGCCCATCTCATGGGTCGAGAAGCGCATACGCTAGTCTACACTGGTATATCGATGCCCCGTCTCGATACACCCACGACTAGGGACCTTGAAGGATGTACTTATGGACTACCATGTCCCCACTAGTATGATCTGCATCATAGTCCAGGTAGTCAAGTACACATCCTAAGGGCTTTGCCAACATGTAACTAGAAGACAGTTTAAAGAGACCAATATACATGTTAAGATAAAGAGCAACCAGATAGCATACTATCATATCGAGCAAGAAAGTCATCTTTATATATGTCCAAGTATCCAATATAATATACATCATCTGTACAATACTGGCCTCTAGGGCATACATACAACTAACAATCTCCCACTTACACTAGGGCCAGCTGCTGTAGTATCGCATACCGAGCATCCCGAAGAGTCTCTCAAACTGTATCTGGGGAATGGCCTTCGTGAGTGGATCCCCCGTATTGTTCTTCGTGTCAACCCTCCTGACCTCGATCTCCCGGCGATCAACTATCTCCCGGATCAGGTGATACCGCCTCAGAATATGCCTGGATCGCTGATGGGACCTGGGTTCCTTGGCCAAAGCCACCGCTCCATTGTTATCGCAATACAAAGGTATTGGATGCTCAATGGATGGAACCACTCCAAGTTCAGTAATGAACTTCTTGATCCAGACAGCCTCTTTAGCAGCATCGTTGGCAGCGATGTATTCAGCCTCCATCGTCGAGTCTGCCACGGTTTCCTGCTTGGAACTCTTCCAGCTAGCCGCCCCTCCCTAAAGGGTAAAGACAAATCCCGACTGTGACTTAGAGTCGTCCTTATCACTCTGGAAGC
Source organism: Agapanthus africanus (assembly GCA_030015575.1). Taxonomy (NCBI): domain Eukaryota; kingdom Viridiplantae; phylum Streptophyta; class Magnoliopsida; order Asparagales; family Amaryllidaceae; genus Agapanthus; species Agapanthus africanus. The sequence continues at coordinate 159,779,255 of CM057350.1, forward strand.
TCGAATCGGTAAAGGACTCCACTTGGAGTTCTCCGTTACCATACACCAAGAGCATCTCTTTAGTCCTTCGTAAGTACTTAAGAATGCTCTTCACAGCTGTCCAGTGACTCTCTCCAGGATCAGCTTGATACCTACTCACTACACTTAGTGAGTATGCTACATCGGGTCTGGTACATAGCATCGCGTACATGATAGAGCCTACAGCCGAAGCATAGGGTATCCCTTGCATGCGAGCTCTCTCCAAATCAGTCTTGGGAGACATCTCTTTGGAGAGAGTGACTCCAAAGATCGTGGGTAAGTTCCCACGCTTGGATTCTTCCATACTAAACCTCTTTAGTATGGTGTCAATGTACCTGGATTGGGACAATCCCAATATCCGCTTGGATCTATCTCTATAGATCCTGATTCCCAATATGCAGGAGGCATCACCAAGATCTTTCATTGAGAATCTTTGTGATAAGAAGAGCTTGACCGATTGCAGCATAGGAATGTCATTTCCTATCAAGAGTATGTCGTCCACGTACAATACGAGGAAGACAACCTTACTCCCTGCCACCTTCTTGTAGATACAAGGTTCATCTATGTTTTTGACGAAATCAAACTCTTTGATAACAACGTCAAAGCAGATGTTCCAACTCCGCGATGCTTGCTTTAATCCATAAATGGATTTAAGCAGCTTACACACCTTCCCGCTGCTCCCACTATCTACGAAGCCCTCTGGCTGAGTCATGTACACGCACTCTTCTAAATCACCGTTTAGAAAGGCGGTCTTAACATCCATTTGCCAGATTTCGTAATCATGATACGCACCGATGGCAAGCATGATCCGGATGGATTTAAGCATAGCCACTGGAGAAAAGGTTTCTTCATAGTCCACTCCTGGCTTTGACGAAAACCCTTTGCAACAAGTCTAGCTTTGAAAGTCTCCACTTTCCCATCTATACCAAGTTTTTTCTTGAAGATCCACTTGCTCCCAATGGGTTTTACCCCTTCAGGAGCATCTTCCAAAGTCCATACTTTGTTGGTGTACATGGATTCCATCTCGGACCGCATAGCATCCAGCCATTTCACTGAGTCCCCACTCGTGATGGCCTGCTCGAAGCTAGTTGGGTCATCATCCTCCATGATGCAATCCTCGCTCCCACCATCCATGAGAAAACCGTAGTATCTCTCAGGTTGGCGAGGAACCCTACTAGATCGGCGGAGTGGCTGGGGTTCATTAGGAACTACGGAATCCTCTGGTTCCACCAGATCTTCTGTTGTAGCTTTTGTAGCTGGAACCTCTTCCAGTTCTACCTCATGACCACTAATCTCTTTTTCAAGAAATTCCTTTTCTAAAAAGGTGGCATGCCGAGAAACAAACACCCTTTGTTCCTTAGGGTGGTAGAAGATATACCCTTGTGAATTCTTGGGATATCCTATAAATTTGCATAGAACAGACCGTGCCTCGAGTTTGTTCGGATTTTATCGTTTGACATAGGCTGGACAACCCCATATCTTAACATAGTTAAGACACGGTCTCTTCCCTTTCCATATCTCATATGGAGTGGTAGGCACAGATTTGGTGGGGACCATATTCAATAGATGTATGGTTGTTTCAAGCGGATACCCCCAGAAGGAAATAGGCAACTCAGCTGTGCTCATCATGGAGCGCACCATATCTAATAGGGTGCGGTTCCTCCGTTCTGATACACCGTTGTGTTGTGGTGTATATGGAGGAGTCAGCTGAGAGAGAATCCCATTCTCTTTTAGGAAGTCCAGGAATTCACTGCTCAAGTATTCACCTCCTCGATCAGATCGAAGGATTTTAATACTTTTTCCGGTTTGGTTCTCGACTTCTTGTTTATATTCTCTAAATTTCTCAAAAGCTTCAGACTTATGTCTTATTAAGAACACATGTCCGTATCTTGAGAGATCGTCAGTGAATGTAATGAAGTACGAAGAACCATCCCTGGCATGTGTAGACATGGGACCGCATACATCACTATGTATCGGTCCCAAGAGTTCGGTAACTCTTTCTCCGTATCCCGTAAACGGAGTTTTGGTCATCTTGCCTTTGAGACATGACTGGCAAGTGTCATAAGATGAAAATTCGAACTGTTTCAAATATCCATCCTTATGCAACTTAGCCAGTCGTGTCGCATTGATGTGACCCAGTCTACAATGCCACAAGAAGGATTCTTTCAGTTCTGAACTCTTCCTCTTGTGTGTGTTTGTTATGCTCAGAACTGTTGATTGATTTAGAACATAAATGCCATTACACAACGTGCCTGATCCAACCAACTTTTGGTTACGGAATATGTTCATAACATTATCCTGTAATACAAAATTATATCCCTCTTTACTCAACAAAGAAACCGATATAATGTTGCATATCAGGTTCGGCATGTAATAGCATTCGTTCAGAACCAATGTATTACCAGTTGGTAATGCAAGGTGATATTCCCCGACAGTCTTAGCTGCAACAATTGCACCATTTCCAACTCTAATGTCTTTATCACCTTCTCCAAGTTCTCTACCTTTCCTGAGCCCATGTAACTGATTACATATATGGGATCCTGACCCGGTATCTAATACCCAGGACATAGGGCAAATGGAGAAACAGTTCTCTGTAACGAACACACCAGAAGAAAATGCATCAACATGTACTTTCTTCATTCGGGTGGCATGGGAATCCTGGTATTCCCCTATATCCTGTTCAGTCCTATAACTCTTATAAGAAAGAACGGAACCAACGTTCCCCGGCACAGTATAACATGCGGGTTCGGTCAATACATCCATATTATTATCTTGATTAAGGCATGACATGGTCGCTACCTGGAGAGAGAGAGAAGAAAACACTTTAGCGTATACTCTTGCAAGATCAGATTGGTTATTATCTTATCTAATCAGGATGGCTCCCACTGGTTTTTATCAAATCTTCCTTCAAACCCTAAAAGGAAAGACTAGCCGGGATTAATTACACCTTACAACTTCGCCGATCTTTCAGCCAGGCCAGTGTCGGTACTTTGAGGGAGGTTCCCCATGCTTTCGCACGGACCTAATTAAAGTAAACCTCATTTTCCCAGAGGCGTAACCCCGTTGACACCTTTCTAGACACCTACTTGATCGGCTAATTGTAATGTGTAAAACTCTCCCAGGAGTAACTCTTACTCGCAGTGGGTATCGGGATCCAACTATCTCATAGAAGGTATGCAATCTCATTGCAAATTTCAACACTTGAAATTCCCGATAATGCTTTTGCCCCTAGCGTGCTATGACCTTGACAAAAGCCAACAAACCATAGCCCACTAGTCAAGTTCAACCCGTACATTTCTTGACTGAATTAAACCCACCCGCACGACCCTTGACGAAAGCCAACAAAGCCGTACGACTACCCTAATCCGGTCGCATCATATGCAGCAGATAAGCAGCACATAGCTTCCGCACACTACACCTTGACGAAAGCCAACAAATGTAGCACGAATACTATATGCAACTTATCTGAAATGACGGAGGGCTACGACAGGTTTTTCTGAAAACCTATTGCGTAATGAACTTGATATTGTTGTAGAATCAAGTGAAGTTTTGAAATGGAGTGATTTTGAGGCTTTTCTAGTTTTGCTAAAGGGGTCACTCCCGGCGAAGGGATCATCGGCCCTTTCCTCGTCGAATGAGGTGCGGGATATATCATATTTATCACTGTGCAAAGCAGAAACTATAGAAGCAATCAAAAGACAAACTGAGTGTGCAGCATCTGCCAGTTATTGCTAAAGGGGTCACTCCCGTTGAAGGGATCTCGGCCCTTTCCTCATCGAATAAGGTGCAGGGTATATCATATATACCGCTATGCAAAGCAAAACTGTAGCTACCCCTTTTATTTTAAAATTTTTGATTCTACAACATCTTTTAGGTTTCTTTTCTTTCATTAATCACATTAATGAAGTCCCATCATTTAAGTCACCTAAACATCACAGATAAATACGACGTACACTTATGCCATCTGCATTCGCCTCGATGTCCCCTCGTGCATCGTTAGGTTAGGTAACTAACGACAGAGCAGTGCAGGGCTAGTGCGGGTGTAAAACATAAGTAACGTCTATATAATATATCATATATACTATATACTGTATCCATCAGAACATATCAAATGATTACATCATAGATATCGCAGCAGAAACATAGATATAATGTGGGATATACTAGGACGTCCGTATTTAGTATTTAGCTAATAATAGAAAATACGGATTCCACAGTCGCGACGAATAGCCAAGCCCACACCCTGGACCCCTACGAGAGCGGCAAGCAACCCTACCAATTCTGGAGTTTAGGAGACCCGGTCTCGACTCCTCGAGATGGCCTCCCACTGAACCCCAGAACCCGGTCACCCGTGCTCCCCTCCTTGGGTCCATCCTAATGCGGAAAAGTAAATAATATACAACACAGGGGGCATCGACCTCAACCCGGAAGTGCCCCAAATAAAAGAATATTACATTACATTTGAATTTACATGAATGAAAATATAAAACTCTCATCTCACATAAAAAAAACCCCGGCTATTCTATCGCGACAATCCTGCACATCATATCTCAGCAACACATAATATCCCATATCATCAACATAAGTAAGTATGCATACACCGATTGTCGTCGACGTATAGCAACGAAAATCGGTAAATACATACTACACTTACGGTCACAGAAAAGAAAGTGAAAAACTGCAATATTTGGAATCCACATTCTCTTTAGACATCGTAAATGCGAAGTATCACATACCTCGTATTTCATGTCTTATAATATAAATTCCACACATTGCATCACATTCCAGATAATTAGACAGTATTAAAGTTTTCGAACGAACGATCAAATACCCAAGATTCACTAAAGCTCAACACTTGAGCGGAGTTCAAAAACCCGGAGTGTGACACAGTGGTAGCGGTCCAGCCGTAGAAGGGTCAAGCCAACGCCTCACATGTGGCACGCCGTACTGCCCCAAACCCTAAGGTTCAAAAGCCAGTTCAAGACGGTCACATAATCGAGTTAAGGTTTGTTGTCTTCTAGAGGGTCCACCACAAACAAACTTGCACGTATTTCCGAAAGCTTTTAAACCCCGTGAAAAGTGAGCAAATGATACTCGTTCAAACACTTCAATACTTTCTAATTTACCCGGAAAAGCAACGAAATGAAAATTCCGATCGAATCGACAAGTCCAAAACCATCTCCAGAAATTTTCAGCAGTAAATACAGATTAAAAATACTATAAAAAATATACAAGCAGAACAAAACATTACAGTATAAAATTTATGCAGTGATCGACTTGTACGGCCGCAGAACCGCGGCCTAAGCAAGCTTAGGCCGCGTTTCCACGGCAAGATTAACTGTTCATTGCATAATTTTTACACCGTAATTCTTACATTTTCCTGCTGAATTTTTTACGTATTTTTAATTCTGAAAATAACCAGATTTTGAAAAAAGTCCAGAGAGCACCCAAAACCCGTATTTTCGGTTCGATCGGAGTTTTAACTTCGTAAAGGTGACGCCTAATGTTCTAACCTTGCTCTGATACCAATGTTGGTCAGGTAGCCACCCCATCCAATAGGGTCACCGTGGCACCAACGGGTCCCTCAGCAGCTACTTTTTACGCATGCCCCCTCGCGAGGACTACAACCCGCCGGAACACCTTCCGGTCTCGGGACACCCTGGGGGTAAGAGCCACTGCTTCGCCACACTGTCACACAGTGAGAACCCCCCCATAGGTCGACATCCAATGCCTAGTAGCTCTGATACCATTGTTGGGTTAGCCTAGCACCTCATGAAGGGTTTGGAAGTATGACATGAACCAAAGAATGCATTTTTAGGGTGCTAAACTAACAAGCAACGGATCGTTCCTAGAAAAATTAGGGTTTCAAATTTTTCACATCATCATGTGAAAGAAATGCTAGGGTTTAGAGAGTACAACCTTTGTAGCTCCCTAAGCTAGACTCCTCGGCTACTTGGGGTTTGAAAAAACTCCGCTTGAACTCCTCGAGGTCACCGATGATCCACCCGGAGTCCGCTTTGTCCAAGCTTGCAACTTTATCCGATCAAGTGAACGAAATCAAGCTAACACTCTAAACAAGTGGGCTAGACTTGTGTAGAATGGTGTTGTGGTTCTCTTTCTCACTTCAAAATCCAATCTTGATGAGTATATTGCTCACTACAAAGAACTAGAGAGCAAAATGAGAGAGGAAGAAGAAGATGATGGCAATATGAGAAGATGATAAGTTCAAGTCCAAAAAGATAATAGAAAATTATATCAATATATATTTTCCTCTTCTCATATCAAACCATGGTTAGGATATTATTGAACTTGAGTTAAAAACACAAAGGGAAAAGTAAACCATGGTCAAATGGTGGGTGAGAATGGTTAGGTCAAGAGAAGAGTGTAGAAACAAACCAATAATGACCATTTTTCTTTTTCCCTTTTGTTTTAAATCAAATGCAATTTAATCCATAAATAAAACCATGGTGTGAGTCTTATATTGCCACCATTTTCATGTATATACAACCATGAAGGATGTATGTATGTATGTATGTGTATATGTACATCCATATGTGCATGAATCAATAAAGAAACTATACATACATGCATGCATACATCCATCATACTCAAGAAAGGATTTCAAGTGAGAAGCTAATGGTTAAATGATAAATCAACACTTGATTTATCAATCCGGCCATATCACATATGACCCATACCAAAAGCAAGCCGCCCGACCAATATACGGTATCCTATACGCGCATTTTAATCGGGTCCATGCGCATATCGCATACGCGCACCACAATGTTTCGCCTGGACTAGGAAACTCCATTATGGGACTCTGAGACTCGTCAATACGCCGGCAGTGGGTGATGATCATATCAAGCACCCCAAGCCGCAAGCGGTCAGCTAAACGTAACGGCCATCCGGGTATTGAGCGATCAAAAGAGAACAAGCGAACCTGCTACAACTCCCGTCGAGCCAACCGGCAACACTTCCCGTACAGTCCGGTCTCCTCGTCTGATATGTCGCATATCAAGTCTAGGGGTGGTAAACGTCAGACCCCAATAACCGATAAGTCGTGCCGATGTGAGGCTCATAACGGGTCGAGAAACTACTGGTAACACTTACCAGCAAATCTCTGAATTAGCCCTGGCCAGGGACTTCCCTGTTACGGCCAATCGAGCACAGCGCAACATCAACCCCCAATACCGGGAGAGACGAAACCCCTCCTATCGCTCATTGCCTCCATGTGACTCGGGACTGTACCCAAAAACCACCGTTTTGCATGCCTTCATGGACGTGGTAAGGTGGAGATCAAAGCACAGTGGGAATCACACAAGACTCTATGACGATCTCGAGTCTACAGACTAACCTGCACAAGTGTCACCTGAGAACTGCCATCTGACGTGAGGTGTAATACCAACTGGGAGTTCTCGGCGAGTCCGTCCAGTGTACCCAGTCTCCACTGAGCACCCGTATACCATCTCTGATGTCAAACACCAATGGATATGGGATCATCCATCGCCCATCTCATGGGTCGAGAAGCGTATACGCTAGTCTACACTGGTATATCGATGCCCCGTCTCGATACACCCACGACTAGGGACCTTGAAGGATGTACTTATGGACTACCATGTCCCCACTAGTATGATCTGCATCATAGTCCAGGTAGTCAAGTACACATCCTAAGGGCTTTACCAACATGTAACTATAAGACAGTTTAAAGAGACCAGTATACATGTTAAGATAAAGAGCAACCAGATAGCATACTATCATATCGAGCAAGAAAGTCATCTCTATATATGTCCAAGCATCCAATATAATATACATCATCTGTACAATACTGGCCTGTAGGGCATACAAACAACTAATAATCCTCAGTCATTTCTTGATCGTATGGCTAGGATCGGCAGATCATTGAGATGTTCAGATGCGAGGTCGGTAGAGCTGACCAGTTTTCGACAAGAGGGACTTGCACAGACATGTTGTGAGTCGATGGAGATAGGGTAAGCTGCAGGTCTTCCTCCGATGACATGGACGGAGTTTTCAGAGGTCTTTCTTACCAAATTCTTTCCGCAGAGCATGAGAGACGCCAGAGCCAGCAGTTTCGAGGCGTTGCGGAAATCTGCATCTATGCCGGTGGCAGAGTATGACTTACAGTTCACCCAGCTATCACGCTATGCTCCATAATTAGTTCCTACGGAAGAGCTCCGGGTGAAGAGGTTTGTGAGGAGCCAGGATATACAGCTATTTCTTGCTATAGGCTCCCAGCATTTCGATACTTATACGCAGGCTATGGACGCCGCTATGCGAGTAGAAGAGCGTCTGAACGAGACAGCGATTGTTTCGGAGCCGAAGAGGACTAGACCTATTGGGTCAGTTACCAAGCAGTTTGGGAGTGGTGGAGGCAGACACTTTCCAGGCCGTGGTTTTGGTAGAGGTGGGTCGTAGGGCCAGATGTTCAGCTCGTACCCTAAGGAGCAGAGGCCTCCATTTACATGTTATAGTTGCGGACTTCCAGGGCATTTGGCTAGAGAGTGTAGACGCCATGGAGGGACTCTTGTTCCGCAGACTGCTTTACCCCTTCCACCTCCTACTTCGATGGCATTACATCCTCCACCAGTTGGCACTATGCGCCAGGCCGTTGTTCCGCGAGGACGGGGCTTTGAAGGATGGTTTTAGAGAGGACGAGGAGACCGAGGAAAAGGAAGTTAGGATGCGGGTAGGGGTGAGGCTCGGGTTTTTTCCTTGACTCCACAGGATGCCCAGGCATCCAATGCCGTCGTGACAGGTACTCTTCCAGTATGTTCCTTAGATGCATATATTTTATTTGATCCTGGTTCTATGCATTCTTACGTATCTGCACACTTTTCACTTTCTCTGGGGAAAGAGTCGTCGTTGTTAGAGTTACCACTAGTTGTGATTACTCCTGTGGGAGATTCTTTTGTAGCTCAACACGTATTCAGGTCCTGTTCAGTACATATTGGTGATAGGGATTTGTTAGTCGATTTGATTCTCCTGGATATGCTAGATTTTGATATACTTCTTGGTATAGATTGGTTGGCCGCTTGTCACGCTTATGTAGATTGTTGGGGGAAAGCGGTCAGATTCTGTTTTCTGGGCGAACCGATTTTTGTTATGCAGGGAGACTGTAGTATAACTACTGCCAACCTGATTTCTGCTCTTTGTGCGGGACAGCTCTTGAAAAATGGTTGTCATGGTTTCTTAGCATTTATTCAGGACGTGGGAGCCGCTGAGGTCCCGTTGGACCAGGTTCTGATCGTACGAGAATTTCCGGACGTGTTTCCTGGTCAGTTACCTGGATTGACGCCTGATCGCGATATCGAATTTTGCATTGACTTGATTCCGGGTGCGGGGCCTATTTCTATAGCACCTTATCGGATGGCCCCGACGGAGTTAAAGGAACTCAAAAGTCAGTTGCAAGAGTTGTTGGATAGGGGGCTCGTTCGTCCGAGTGTATCGCCGTGGGGAGCTCCTGTCTTGTTTGTTAAAAAAAAAGGACGGCAGCATGAGATTGTGCATCGACTATAGGCAGCTGAATCGAGTTACTGTGCGAAATAGGTATCCACTACCTCGTATTGATGACTTATTCGATCAGCTGCAGGGAGCTGGCTATTTCTCGAAGATTGATTTGCAGTCAGGGTATCACCAATTGAGAGTTCGGAAGGATGACATTCCGAAAACTGCTTTTCGCACACGATACGGGCATTATGAATTTTTGGTGATGTCGTTTGGGCTCACCAATGCCCCAACAGCTTTCATGGATATGATGAACCGCATTTTCAGGCCATTTCTTGATCAGTTCATTATTGTATTCATTGATGACATCCTTGTTTATTTCCGGAGCCGGGAGGTGCACGAGCAGCACTTGTGTATCACATTGCAGACCTTGAAGGAGCATCAGCTGTTCTCTAAATTCTCTAAGTGTGCTTTATGGCTGGATAGTGTGGATTTCTTGGGTCACGTAGTTACACAAGATGGTATACGTGTGGATCCAAAGAAGATTGAGGCAGTGCAGCACTGGCCCAGACCTGTATCAGTTATGGAGATTCGCAGCTTCTTGGGTTTGGCTGGCTACTACCGACGTTTTGTATAGGATTTCTCCCGTATCGCGGCACCGCTAACCAGGTTAACCAGTAAGGAAGTTCCCTTTCTCTGGACAGATGAATGTGAGTAGAGTTTCCAGCAGTTGAAGACTCGCTTGACGACTGCACCAGTCTTATCTTTACCTTCTGGGTCAGGTGGTTTTATTGTTTATTGTGACGCCTCTCGAGTGGGTTTAGGCCGTGTGTTGATGCAGCACGGCAGGGTCGTCGCTTATGCTTCTCGGTAGTTGAAGATGCACGAGCAGAACTATCCCACTCATGACTTAGAGATGGCTGCAGTGGTTTTCGCACTTAAGATTTGGAGGCATTACTTATACGGTGAGTCGTGCCAGATATTTACAGACTATAAGAGCTTAAAGCATATTTTTCAGCGGCGGGATCTAAATTTGAGGCAGCGTCTATGGATGGAACTCGTGAAAGATTATGATTGCGAGATTCTTTACCATCCGGGCAAAGCGAATGTTGTAGCAGATGCTTTGAGTCGGAGGCCTGGAGGTAAATTATCTCATTTATGCACTATGCAGAGACAATCTTCTGCAGACTGGAAGATTCTAGGTGATAGCCGTGTACAGTTTGAGTTTATATCGACAGAAGGGCAGTTAGCTCATATTCACACCCGTCCTCAGTTATTGGATCGCATCCGAGAGACATAGCCCATAGATGCTCGTTTGCCGGAGATCATAGAGTAGGTTAGACAGGGTAGAGATTCTGAGTTCGTAATAGATGACCGTGGAGTATTACGATTTGGGACTCATCTTTGTGTGCCGGATTCAGAGGGACTGAGACGTGATATCTTAGAAGAGGCCCATCGGTCAGCATATAGTGTTCACCCTGGTTCCACTAAGATGTATAATGATGTGAAAGATGTCTATTGGTGGGAAGGAATGAAGAGAGATGTCACGGAGTTTGTTTCGAGATGCTTGACTTGTCAGCAAGTCAAGGCCGAGCACCAGAGGCCGGCAGGAGAGTTGCAGCCCTTGCCCATTCCGGAGTGGAAATGGGAGCAGATTTCTATGGATTTCGTTGTGAGTCTGCCCAGGACTAGCAGAGGGTATGATTCTATCTGGGTATTGTAGATCGACTGACAAAGACAGGTCACTTTCTTCCGGTAAAGACGACTTATGGATATGCGTAGTATGCTCAGATCTATATTGACGAGATTGTGCAATTGCATGGAGTTCCGACTTGCATTGTGTCCGATAGAGGCACACAGTTCACCAGCCGATTGTGGCAGAAACTTCATGAGGCTCCAGGCACCAGATTGAGTTTCAGTATAGCTTTTCATCCGCAGACCGACGATCAGTCAGAGCGGACCATACAGACTCTTGAGGATATGCTCCGAGCCTGCAGTTTAGATTTCGGGGGTTGTTGGGATCATCACTTGCCCTTAATAGAATTCTCTTATAACAACAGTTTTCAGGAAACGATCCAGATGACACCTTTCGAAGCTTTGTATGGAAGAAAGTGTCGATCGCCCGTTTGCTAGACAGAACTCGGTGAGAATACCATTTTGGGACCGCAGATAGTGTAGGAAACGATAGAAAAGATCCAGTTGATACGGAACCGGATGAGAGCGGCCCAGAATAGACAGAAATCTTATGCTGATAGACGATGTCGTAGACTCAAGTTCGATGTGGGAGATCATGTGTTCCTTCGTGTATCTCCGATGAAGGGTGTGATGCGTTTCGGGAAAAAGGGGAAGCTCAGTCCCAGGTATGTCGGACCCTATGAGATTCTGGAGAGGGTGGGTGCTGTAGCTTATCGTTTAGCACTTCCACCGAGTTTTCCCGATGTGCATCCAGTGTTCCATGTGTCTATGCTTCGAAAGTATCTTCACGATCCCTCTCACGAGATCCAGCATCAGACTTTACAGCTTGAGCGTGATTTATTCTACACTGCGCAGCCGGTAGCTATTCTAGACCGGCAGGCAAAGAAATTGAGATCAAGGGTACTTCCGTCTATAAAGGTTCTTTGGCGAGGACCAAATAGCGAGGAGGTCACTTGGGAGGCTGAGGATGCGATGCGGAAGAAATTCCCACATCTTTTTGAAGGTACGTGTAGTTAAGTTTTAAATTCGGAGACCGAATTTTCTTAAGATAGGGATATTGTAACATTTTGAAATATTTTAGATAATTAATTAAATTATTTATTTAAATAGAAAATGTTATTAAAGTTTTATTGTAGTAAAGAGGGCCTTTTAATTTGAAGTGGGAATAATTTAGTAAAGAAAATAGTGTTTATATAATAATATGTGTAATGAGGGGTTTATGTGAAAATGTTAGTTTCCTTATGATAATTAGAGTTGTATGAGGGTTATTATGCAAAGAGGGTTAGATAATGGTTAAGGTTAGAATAAACCTCCTAGACACCACACCTTAGGATTAACCTCACACACACACGTCCTCCTTGCATGAAACCACCACCATCTTGTATTGTGACACCACCTACTACCTTATCACTTCTTATTCTTTATTTGTACCAAATGGTTCAGTTGATATATATCAAGTTAAGGCTAATTAACTAGTTTAGAAAAAGAAACATCTTAGAACACACCAAAGAAAGAAAAAGGAGAGAAGAGAAGAAGAGCTAAGTGCTAAGGATTTTCACCACTACCATCAAGCTAGGATATGTTGTGCTTGTGCATCTTGGAAGGAGACTTCCAATGATCTTTCTGTAGGTATAATCTTTAAACTCTGTGGAATTTTAGTTCTGTAAATGTTTGAGTGTAGAAATCGGATATCGGAAATATCGTATTTTGATAAGTATAGGCTCTGTTATGAATCTGCTATAGTTTAGATGATAATTAACACAATCAAACAGTACCTTCATCTTATAATTTGGACCTAGAATAAACCCTAGGATGACGAACCCATTCCATCGGATTTTGGCCGGCGACGTTCAATGGAAATCCGAGCTCGCCGGTTTTGTGAGGGAGTTAGGTGTTGGGGTTTTTAGGGTAGCTCTCTGTATATGTATTAGGATGTTTGGTATTGCTAGTTTAAGTCATTTTATCAGTATATGAAATCTGGAAGCTAATATCTATAACAGGGTTAAAATTCTAAAATATGACACGGATGTTTCGTGACACGTCTCTGTTTTCTGTTACGAACAGCGAAGGGTTAAAATCCAGTAAGTATAAGTATTGGATAGTTTACAATAGTCACACATAGCTTGTGTAGTATGTAAAACTTGTATTTGCATGTTTTCGTCGTATCGGAATTTAGCCGTTTCTTATACGAAGTTAATTTCAATATTAGATTCGAATAAGTAAACTTCGTAGGCTGCAAGAAAAGGCAAGGGATTGATGATATCTGAGTAGATTCGACGTGTTCCGGTGAGTAGAATAAACATCTTCCGGGGGATTTTGTGTGGATGGTGTAATACGCCCGTAGAATTAAGTTTCGTTATAATTGTTTCTTTGTGCATAAAATTTGAATTTAGCAAATCTACCATATGCATTCATATATATACAAGTCGTCATGATTAACAGTTGTTAGGACACTGCACAAATTATCGACGAGTCATATTGCACACGTATATATCTATATGTTATACTACACCTCGTCGATATTGACATGTCACATATACACTTAGTAATTGCTATATTACATGTGATTCACTTCATACCATTAGTATCATTAATAGTAATTGTTTAGCATTGCTTTAGTATTGATACTTCATGTTTCCTCTCAAATTGTTTTAAAGTATGGTGCAAGATGTATTAGATTTGAAGATTTCCCGTTTTGAGTTTATGCACTATTAATTATATTCGGTGATTTTCATGTTAATATGATATGTCCACCATGAGATGATGTTTTTACGATTTGGGTTTTCTCCGAACCGAGTGGGAGGGCTATACGGTTGCTGATTTTTACGTAATCCAGACTGAGTGGGGGGCTATACAGTCGGATTCATGGTGGACCCGGTCGAGACCGAGGGGCAGGAAAGCCGCATTTGAGGCGGGGAGCCTAGCGAGGATACTCGATACCGGAGATATTTATGAAACACGGCGGATATCTAGATGATACCGACCGGGGTTACTGATTTGCAGGATCGTTCGGGGAACGATGCCTGATGGAAACAGGAGATTTGTGTCGATGTTGGACACAGAAAGATGAAATTTATTTGGAAATAATTGATGTGATTTCAGTTTTGACTTATATATTTTGGAGTACATATTCGTGTTTCCACATGTTATCATGCATTATGCTTATCTTTGTTATTATTAGTTCTGGTTCATCATACTTACATTATTAGCCGTTATATGTTAGTTTTATTCACTGAGTTGGCAACTCACCCCCATTGTGCCTTAGTTCCTTGCAGGAGTCGCACGGACGCATAGCAGCGGTGCGGATCCATTTGTCAGATTTTATCGCTCTTTTTGCTATGTGGGTTACCTATGTAGTAACCTCCTATTTTGGTATATATATTTTGAATCTAGTATTACTCCATCAGACTCTGTACATTTAGTTAGAACGAGATGTGTTGTATATATTTTAAATTCGACTGAGTGAGATCGTTTAGTTATGTTAACTTATGCTTTCTTTACTTATGCATGAAATTCTTCATCTTGAGTATTGTATTATTGTTGCATATTGATTTCCGCCATTTGGCATTGTATTGCTCCCAACCAGGGATGCAACTTAATTACACAACCTATAATTGCTTTCTATCAATAATTAAAAAGGAGGCACTGTCGAAACTTTAAAAAAATCAGTTGTTACATTTCAATTATAAACACCATTCGGCATGCTACTTCATTCTTATTATTTACAAACTAAAATTTCAAATTTTCCGTGAAAAAGGGTTTTGATCTTGGTTTTCTGGCTTACTTATATTATGTTGTCATCTTTAGATGTCATACAATCTAAGTGCCGGTCACGGACCAAAATTGGGTCGTGAAACTAAATCTCTTTAGTATGCTGTCAATGTACCTGGATTGGGACAATCCCAGTATCCATTTAGATCTATCTCTTTAGATCTTAATCCTCAGAATGTAGGAGGTATCACCTAGATCCTTCGTGGAGAATCTTTGTGACAAGAAGAGCTTGACCGAGTGCAGCATAGGACATCATTTCCTATCAAGAGTATGTCATCCATGTACAATACGAGGACGACGACTTTACTCTCTACCACCTTCTTGTATATACAAGGTTCATCTACGTTTTTTACGAAGTCAAACTGTTTAACTTCCAAATAAAAACAGATGTTCTAACTCCGCGATGCCTGCTTTAACCCGTAGATTGATTTAAGCAGCTTGCATACCTTTCCGCTGCTCCCGCTGTCCACAAAACCCTCTGGCTGAGTCATGTACACACTCTCTTCTAAATCACCATTTAGAAAGACGGTCTTAACATCCATTTGCCAGATTTCGTAGTCATGGTATGCAGTGATGGAAAGTAGGATCCTGATGGACTTATGCATAGCTACTGGAGAAAATGTTTCATCATAATCCACACCTGGTCATTGACGAAAATCTTTTGCTACAATTCTAGCTTTGAATGTCTTAACTTTTCCATCTACACCAAGTTTTTTCTTGAAGATCCACTTGCTCCCGATGGATTTTACCCCTTGAGGAGCATCTTCCAAAGTCCATACTTTGTTGGTGTACATGGATTCCATCTCAGATCGCATTGCATCCAGCCATTTCACAGAGTCTCCACTCGTGATTGCCTGCTCGAAGCTAGTTGGGTCATCATCTTCCACTCACTCCCACCATCAATGAGAAAACCGTAGTATCTCTCAGGTGGATGAGGAACCCTACTAGATTGGCGGAGAGGATGAGGTTCGTTGGGGACTACTGAATCCTTTGGTTCCATTGAATCATCAGTTGCAGTTTGTGCGGTTGAAACTTCTTCCAACTCTACCTCTTTGCCATTAATTTCTTTTACAAGAAATTACATTTCTAAAAAGCTGGCATATTGAGAAACAAACACCTTTTGTTCCTCACCGTGGCAGAATAGATATCCATATGAATTCTTAGGATATCCCACAAACTTGCAAAGAACTGATCGTATCTCGAGTTTGTCCGGATTTTGCCTTTTGACATAGGCCGGACAACCCCATATCTTAACTCGTTTAAGACATGGTCTCTTTCCACTCCATATCTCATATGGTGTTGTGGGCACTAAATTAGTTGGAACTTGATTCAATAGGAATGCTTCTGTCTTAAGCGCATAACCTCAAAAAGAAATAGGTAACTCGGCGGTGCTCATCATAGAGCGCACTATATCTAATAGGATGCGATTCCTCCGCTCCGATACACCGTTGTGCTGTAGTGTATACGGAGTAGTAAGCTGAGAGAGAATCCTATTCTCTTTTAGATAGTCCAGGAACACATTGCTCAAGTATTCTCCTCCTCGATCAGATCAAAGGATTTTAATACTTTTACCCGTCTGGTTCTCAACTTCATGCTTATATTCCTTGAATTTCTGAAAAGTTTCAGACTTGTGTTTCAATAGGAACACATGTCCGAATCTCGAGAGATCGTCAGTGAATGTAATAAAGTATAAAGAACCATCTCTGGCATGTGTAGACATAGGACCGCATATATCACTATGTATCAGTCCCAAAATTTCCGTGGCTCTTTCTCCGTGCCCAGTAAATGGAGTTTTGGTCATCTTACCTTTGAGACATGACTGGCAAGTTTCATAAGATGAAAATTCGAACGGATTCAAATATCCATCCTTATATAACTTATCTAGTCGTGTCGCATTGATATGACATAGTCTGCAATGCCACATGAAGGATTCGTTCATTTCTGAACTCTTCCTCTTGTGTGTATTATGTACGTTAAGACTGTGTTTTGATTCAGAACATATAAACCGTTACATAACGTACCAAACCCAATAAACACTTAATTTAGGTAAATATTCATAACATTATTCTCTATTACAAAGTTATATCCTTTTTTATCTAATAAAGAAATTGATATTAAATTGCATATCATAGAGAGTACATAATAACGATCGTTCAAGATCAATGTATTCCCATTTAGTAATACAGGGTGATATTCACCAACTTCTTTGGCTGCAACACTTGCACCATTCCCTACTTTTAGAGAATGATCACCTTTTCTCATTTCTCTATCTTTCTTTAGCCCATGTAACATATTACATATGTAGGATCCCATTCCGGTATCTAATACCCAGGACGTAGAGTGTACCGAGAAACAGTTCTCGGTAACTAACACATCCGAAGAAGATGCATCAGCATGCTCATTCCCCGTTTGGGTGGCATGGGAATCCTGGTAATTCCCTATTTCCTACTCGTACTTATAACAATTATAAGTTTGAGCGGAATCAACGTTCCCCATCACAGTACAACAAGAGGGTTCAGTCAATACATCCATATTATTATCTTGATTAAGGCGTGACATGGTCGCTACCAGGAGAGAGAGAGAGAGAGAAGAAAACACTTAGTGTATGCTTTTGCCAGATTAGATTGAATAGTATTTTATCTAATCAGGATGGCTTCCACTGTTTTTATCAAATCTTCCTTCAAACCCTAAAAGGTAAGACTAACCGGGATTAATTACACACTACAAGTTCGTCAATCTTTCGGCCAGGCCAGTGTCGGTACATTGAGGGAGGTTCCCTGTGCTTTTGCACGGACCTAATTAAAATAAACCTCTTCCCAGGGGTGTAACCCAGTTAACACCTTTCTAGATATCTACTTGATCGACTAATTGTAATGTGCAGAACTCTCCCAGGAGTAACTCTTACTCGCAGTAGGTATCGGGATCCAACTATCTCATAGAAGGTATGCAATCTCATTGCAAATTTCAACACCTGAAATTCCCGATAATATTTTGCCCCTGGCGTCTTATGACCTTAACAAGGTCAATAAATTATAAGCGCTAGTCAAGTTCAACCCGTCATTTCCTGATTGAATTAAATCCACCCGTACGACCCTCAACAAGGTCAACAAAGTCGTACGACTACCCTAATCCAATCGCATCACATACTCAAGCAGATAAGCACTAATCAGCTACCGCAAACTATGCCTTAACAAGGTCAATAAACGTAGCATGAATACTAAATAGCACTTATCTGAAATGACGGAGGGCTACGACAGGTTTTTAAGAAAAATTTTGCGTAATGAACTTGATATCGTTGTAGAATCGGGTGATTTGAAAAGGAGTGGTTTAAGATCCGCTTTTAAAATCGAGTTTTTAAAATAAACCGAATGGGTGTAGCATCTGCTAGCTTCTGCTAAAGAGGTCACACCCGGTGAAGGGATCTAGGCACTTTCCTTATCGAATGAGGTGCTAGATATTCTATAAGGAACACTACTATGCAAAGCAAGAACTAGAGCTACCCGTTTTGAAAATTTGATTCCACAACATCATTAGGTTTCTTTCTTTTCATTAAACTCATTAATGAAGTCCCATCATATATGCTTCCTAAGCATCACAGAAGAAACGAAAATTCAACGTATAGTTATGCCATCTGCATTCGCCACAGTGTCCTGTTATGCACCGTTAGGTTACTTAACCAACGGCATAGCGGGGCGGGACTAGCACGGGTGCAAAACATAAGCAACGTTTATTATATATTATATATATAATAACAACATTCGTCTCATCATATAAAGTGATCACATCACAGAATATCAGCAGCAGAAGTCCACATACGAAATATTGGATATATTAGGAATTCTGTATTTTAAATTAAGCCAGTAAAAACACGGATACCACGGTCATGATGAATAGCCAATCCCACATCCCTAGACCCCTACGAGAGAGGCAGGAAACCCTACCAATTCTAGAGTTAGGAGACCCGGTCTCGACTCCTCGAGATGGTCTCCCACTGGACTCTAGAACCCGGTTACTTAGGCTCCCCACCATGGGTCTATCCTAATGCGGAAAAGTAAATAATATATATCAATGGTGACATCATCCTCAACCCGAAAGTGCCCTAATAAAAGAATATTACATATAAGTTTTTTACATGAATGAAAACGAAAAACTCTCATCTCACGCAAAACCCCCCGGCTATTCAAACACGACGATCCAATATAACATATCATAGCAACACATAACATTGCATGTCATCAACGTAAGTAAATATGCGTATCCTAATTGTCGCTGACATATAGCAACGAAACCAGCGATACACCACATATTACATTACGTTCGCAGAAAAGAAAATGAAAACTACAACAATTGGAATCCGCAACCACCTTAGACATCATAAACCCGAAATATCACATACTTCGGATTTCATGCCTAACCATCTGAATTCCTTAGACATCATAAACCCGGAATATCTCATATTCCGAATTTTATGCCTAACATTATAAACCCCACATTTTACTCTCGATATTGAAAACGCTTTTCAATAACAAGTCGGGCAATTCAACAAGATTCCCGACAAGCTGATCGAATGCTCGTCAGAAACATTAATAGACGGCCGCACCCCCGATACCGTCGACGAAGTGCACTTAGGCGGAAAACCGCGGCCGCGAGCACCCGGACGGATGCTTTAGGCAACGAGGTTCTCAAAATGTCACTTGGTCGGGGCTATGAGGCGTGGCTATCTAGTAATGTTACCCGGCGAGTATCCGCGTACACTACGTGATTGCGACAGAGTTTTGATCCATATCAAAACCCCGTGGCAACCGATCATATGAGACTAAATTGCTAGATCTATAAAATTCAAATTAGTTTTCACAAAACTAAATATTGTGGATTCCAAATATTGTATCACAATTCACAGATAGCTAGACGATGTTAAACATTTCGATCGAATCAACAAACACCCAAAATTTCCCAGAGAGCTCAACACTTGAGCACAGTTAAAAAATACCCAGAACATGTCACAGCACCTATGGACTAACCATAGAAGGGCCGACCCATGCCTCACTCATAGCGCCGCGGAACTGCTGCAAACCCTAGGTTTTGGCCACGGTTCCACGGTCAAAGAGTCGAGTTTGGGTATCGTTCTTCTAGAAGGTCCATAGAATTACTTGCATGATTTTCTGAAGATTTTTAAACCCAAAAAATTCCAACTTTTGGAAAATTTCCAGAGAGGGATAAAAAATGGGTTATTGATATTCGTTCGAACTTTTTAACGTCGCCTAAGTTGTTAGTGTATATGCCCTAGAGGCCATTACTGTATCATACTAGTTTATATATTACTTGATGGAAGCTTGGGATATTCACAGTTGTATAGACAATCTTGCTTAAAATAGTAGTATGCTACTTGGTTTGTTTCTACTTTAATGTGCGCATGTGTTTCTTTTAGCATATCGCCTATACACATTAGTGGAGCCCTTAGGATCTTTGCTTGATTACCAGCGTTGTGATGGCAGTCACACTAGTGGGGGCTGGGTAATCTACAAGCACATCCTTATACAGGTCCCTAGTCGTAGGATTATTGAGACGGGGCATCGATACTCGGAGTAGACTAGTGTATACGCTTCTCATCCCAGGATGGGAGATGGTCTGTCCCACAGCCGTCAGTACGTCGTACTTGAGATAGTATGCGGGTGCTCATTAGGTTACGAGTACACTGGACAGGACTCGTAGGGAACTATTGGTTGGTACTATACCTATCGTCAGTTATCAGTTCCCAGGTGACATGAGTACAGCTTAGTCCGCTGACTTGACACTGTCACTTCGCCTCGAGTATGTTCCACTGTTCATAGATTGCTACCCTACCACGGCTCAAATGAGTCGTGCAAACAGGAAGCAGTTGGGTGCAGTCCCGAAGCACTTGGAGGCAAGTGACGGTTAGACAGGATTCGTCTCTCACGGTATTGGGGGTTGATATCACGCTGTGTCTAGGAGAGCCATTACACATAGTCGTCCCTGGCCAGGGCAAGCGAGATATACTGGTGGCGTTTCCAGTGTTATCTCAGGGTGTTCTGGGCTACACTCCGACACGACTTGTACCGCTATTAGAGGACTGACGTTTACCTCCCCCCTGTTAGTTATACGTATGCCCTAGAGGCCATTACTGTACATTGGATGTATATTGTAGTCGATGCTGGGTCATATATAGGTAGGACTTTCTTGCTCGACATGATAGAAAGCTATCTGGTTGCTCTTTATCTTAACAGGTTTACTTTCTGTCACTCTGTCACTTGTTGATAAAGCCCTTAGGATGTGTACTCGACTTCCAGGACTATGATGCAGATCATACTAGTGGGGCCTGGGTAGTCCATGAGTACATCCTTCAATGTTCCTAGTCGTGGGAATATCGAGACGGGGCATCGATATTCCAGAGTAGACTAGCGTATATCTTCTCGACCCATGTGATGGGCGATGGATGATCCCATATCCATTGGTGTTTGACATCAGAGATGGTATGCGGGTGCTCAGTGGAGACTGGGTACACTGAACGGACTCGCCAAGAACTCCCAGATGGTATTATACCTCACGTCAGATGGCAGTTCTCTGGTGACACTGGTACAGCTTAGTCTGTTGACCCGAGATCGTCATAGAGTCTTGTGTGTCTCCCACTGTGCTTTGATTTCCACCCTACCACGGCTCTACTGAGACGTGCAAACATATGGTTTTTGGGTACAGTCCCGATTCACAAGGAGGCAATGAGCGATAGGAGGGATTCGTCTCTCCCGGTATTGGGGGTTGATGTTGCGCTATGCTCGACTGGCCATAACAAGAAATCCCTGGCCAGGGTTGCAGGTGAT